>JAJKFI010000005.1:24511370-24530669 GCA_029204185.1 Lerista edwardsae
TTATTATTATTATTATTATTATTATTATTATTATTATTATTATTATTCATAATTGAGTTGCAGGAAGCTGATGGGCCTTTGGCCTGATCCAGCAGGGGTCTTTTTATGTTCTTAATGATCCCTTTAGGATGAGGTTTTACATATTATGGGTGTGCCCTGGCCTAGCTGAAACGAGAAAGCAACTGAAGGAATTATTCTGTCACTAGAATAGGTGCCTCAGGGAGCACATGAGACAATAAGATGTTTGCATCCTGTTGCCTCTCTCTTGCACCTGGCATTCTGAAGTAGCCTACTAGTAACATAAGGAGGTTGTGCAACCCATCATGGCCTATAGCCCACGATAGACTTTTCCTCCAGAAATCTGTCTAATCCCCTTTTAAAGGCACCTAGGCTAGATGTCATCACCACCTCCTGTGGCAAGGAGTTCCACAGTGTATGTCATTCCCAGTGTATGTCACTGTCAGACACTGCCCTCACTTTGAGGTTTTCAATGAATTAATCTATTAGTGACATATTTAGAAAAGCTTAAATCTGAGGCTTCTATATATTGAGTCCTGTACTAATTACAGTAGACCAGACCCTTGTAGGGTGTGTGTGTGTGTGTGTGTGTGTGTGTGTGTGTGTGTGTGTGTGTGAGTGTGAGTGTGAGTGTGTGTGTGTGAGAGAGAGAGAGAGAGAGAGAGACTGTACATATCATTTACAGGTCATCTTCATGGTGTATACAGGAATTATTTAAAGAGGAGCCATTGAAGGGACTTTGCATGATGGTTAATGAGCCCTGGTGAAATGTACAGTATGTCCTGTCAAATTGAAATTCTGCTTCTCATAACCATTTAGGATTTGAGGTAGTTTTCCTATCCAGCTCTCTCAAGGGGTGGTGGTGTTTGAAATCATTTGGAACTCAGAATATAGTGACTGTTTCCATAGGACAGAGATCAACCTATAGTCCCAGATATGGGTTAAATTTAAGTATTGGTATCATAGGATGAACAAAATGCTTTGCCCCTCTATACCCCAATAAACTTGAGTTGTAGACTTAGCAAGGCAAGGGAATTTTGCTGGTCTGTGTGTCTGTTTGTGTGATTTCCTCTGCCTGTGTGTGCTTCAGGGAGAAAGGGAGAGTACAGCCTGATGTGTATGTTTAATGTAAGCTGCGATTGGGCAAGGAGACCTGATGCTGATATAACTCACCAAGGAGACCATGTATAGGAAGTTGGCATAGATATGAGCCCACGCAGCTCTGAACAATTCTCACATTAAAGGCTCTTCAGGCCTCTGTCAGCCTTCATCTAGGTAAAGTACCTGCTGTTCCTGTTTCAATCTCGCAATAAAAAAAAAACCTCCCTCTCGCTTTAAAAGTTAATCTTCATTTAAAGCCATTTAGTAATAAAACTGCATGTTTGAAGATTAGAAATAACGTTTTCTTTCTTTCATTTTTTTTAAACCTGTTTCTGTTGTTTACATGGGCTGCACCATTGACCCTTTCCCCCCCCTAGACTAAGGGTAGCCTAATCTTCGGGTGACGTGGCCTTTACATGTTAATGTGGATGAATATTCAATCCATTCACTTCTGCTTCATTATAAAGTCACTCCATAAGCCCAAGCAAGCATTTCACATGTATGGGGTTAGTATATATGTGCCCTGTCTTTCCCCAAAGTTTGGGTGCCCAAGCGCAACAACTCAAAACAATACAAGCCAAGATAAAAACTGCAATCTGTAGAAGAAAAGCAATAATAAACCATCCGCAGCATTGAAATCAATGGTAAAACCTTGAATCAAAGCCAGCAGAATAAGAGTTGTCATGAAGGAAGCAGCAATTGCAGTAAAAAACAAGATAGCACATAGTAAAAAACAGCAACCAGGCAGCAAAAGACAATAAAGGCAGCATAAATATGTTTTTAAAAAGCCATAAACCTGGCATAATGTGGGACTTGGTGGCGCAGCAAGTTAATCCGCTGTTGCTGGGCTTTCGACCACAAGGTTGGGAGTTCAAGACTGCGTGACGGAGTGAGGTCCCATTGCTTGTCCCAGCTCCTGCCAACCTAGCAGTCGGTGGGAAGGTAACGGCGTTCCTAGAGTCATGCCGGCTACATGACCACGGAAGCTTGTCCTCGGACAAAAACGCCAGCTCTACAGGCTTTGAAACAGAGATGAGCACCGCCCCCTACAGTCGGTCACGACTAGACCATTCGGTCGTGGGGAAACCTTTACCTTTTTAAACCTGGCATACCCTGCTATTCAAACTAAACAGGGAAAGCTAAGAACATATCAAGGGGAGAGACAGCCCTCAGGATCCCTCAGGGAGTGCACAAGACAACTAACTGGGCAAGAGGCACTTTTTCTAGTGGTGTTCCTCTTATATTTAGCAGGGGGAGAGTAATTACCGTATTTCCCCAAGTATAAGGCGCACCAAAGTATAAGACGCACCTTAATTTTGGGGCCAGAAATTTGAAAAATGTCTGCCTGGCACACCCCTTGAATAAGACGCACCCAATTTTTAGCCCCTGTTTTTTTGGGAAAAAGGTGAGTCTTATACTTGGGGAAATACGGTATGTTGCTGGCGGTCTGCCTATTTTGTGAGCCCTTTTGGGACAGGGAGCCATTTAACTTTATTATTACTATTTGCCTGTAAACCGCTTTGTGAACTTTGTGTTGAAAAGCGGTATATAAGTACCTATTGACTGACTGACTGACTGACTGACAACAAGATGCCTGCTTCCTGTTGCCCCTCCCTTGCACCTGGCATTCTGAGGTAGCCTACCAAATCGCAGCCATACGGCCTGGGAATGAGGCCTAGGATTCCCAGGTCTGCCTCCCACCCTGGGCCGGCATGACTGCAGGCCCACCCACCACCCGCCCAGGAACACCCTCCCCGGAACACCTCTGTGCCAGTGTGCTACGTAACGCTGTGCTACAGGTAGCATCAGATTGCACTGCCAGTCTCTGTAATCCACACCATCATGTATTCGGTGGCCCTCTGACCCCCTCCCATCATATTGTCGTACCTGGACCCTACCCACTCAAAAACACTCCTGTCTTTCCCTAACTCCCCACCTACTGGTCTCCATTGTAGAAAAAAGAAATACTGGGAACATGGAGAGAAAATGGCAAGGGTTAATCAAGTTCTCAGACCACCCAGATCAATGGGCCCCTTTCCATAGTTTTGTCCTCCGCCATCAACTTCACAGTGTTTGGGTTAAGGGGAAAATGGCCATGATCCTTGCCCTCCTTGCTCACTGAAGAGGCAGACCAATATGGCCTTTTGATAATGACCTAGTCCCAGGGGCAAAGGAAGGGTGTTGCGAGGGGTGACACAGGCACCGGCAGCAGCGAGGCACCGGTAGCGGCGGGGTGCCATTGCGCGGATGAACCCACATGCTGTTTGGCCCGCCCGCCCTCCTTCGCGTCCGTTTCACTCCGAAATTGAGCTATTCTGGGTGCAGGGAGGTGTGGCTGGGCGATGCACGTGGGCGGGGCAACGTGCTGGGGGCGCGGTCTCGTCGCCCTGCCATGGGCGCGCTCAGGGCTCCGTTCGTCTCTGCCTAGTCCCTCCTGAAAACTTTGTGTCACTACCATTGTCAGTTCTGCTACTATAGCAGCTGCTGTGTCTGTGCCCCCCACCACCAAGTTGGCCAAAAAGGGGTGAGGCTGACGTTGGAACTGGCATGCTGTCTGCCTATTGTTTCTTGAGAAGACCAGAAATCTTTATTCTGTAAGAAACTGAATAGACGCACTTTTGCTCTCTGAAGTAGATCATTGTGGTGCTGGATGAATGCCAAGAGAGTTGAGTCTTGGGTTCTTCAAGTTGGAGTTCTGGAATGTCTCATGAACAACATGTGTGAGGATACTGTTGACTGAAATGAATAAAAATTGTCTTCCTCTGTTAGATCTCTTTTTTAAAGCAGTTGTCTCTTTGGCATGAAATGAAGGCGTGGAGGGGATTGTAATTATGTTTTTAAAAAGCATTAGGAATAATGTGTCACAACAAAACAACTTGTTTAAAAACACGGCATTTTAAAAATGTGTTCACATAATTTCTTCTGAGTATCCCCACTTGTATGTTCCTGATTACAGTAGGGGCCGATCATAATGGGCCTAGCGCAGGCGGTACAAGAATACTTCCAGCACTTCCGTCGCAAAATATGCTGTAGGCACCTCCAGTGCTGGCAATAAGCCATTACCGCGCCAGCCCAATGCTGGGTCCCACCGCCCAATGCGACGCCAGTGAGTGGTAGGTGTATTTGTCCCTTGCATCACACTGATTCTGGGTGGGCCAAGAGGGTGTTCCTGGGTGGGGGAGGGGCAGAGCAGGAGGTGGGACCGGTGTCAACCTTCACCACTGTATGCTGACATCTGTGTCAAGCTGTGCGGCCTGACGTGGAGGCTCTTGCCTCTGCCCCGGCAAATTAGCTGGCATAGGCAATGAGATCCATCGCCTGCCCTGCACCCTTACCTGGGGGAAAGGGACAAATGTCCCCTTCATCCGAGGAGCCTCCACCACCTGCCCATTCCTGGGAGGATGCTGCTATAGCTGCTTGGAATGGGCTGTAAGTCCTCCATTTAAGTACAAGTTTGGTTCTAGGGGTCTAAACTTAAGTCAAAATATCCTCAAGTTTAAATGCCTGGTTCTTGCCAGCCTGCACTCTCATGCCTGTGCGAAGTCACCACCAAAGGATGCTCTGTGCCTGTGCCAAAGCGCCAACGTGCACTTCCGTAATTCCAAAAACTTGCCAGTGGACAAAAATACAACTCCTGGGTGACCACTGGGCCAAAGCAATTACAGTACAGAAGGGTAATGTCATAAGAATGTTCCTTTGGGCTTAATCTTAATGAAATCATTAGGCTTAGGGCGCAATCCTACCCAGCGCTGGAATGGCAAGGCCTGCCTGCCAGCTCCATATCCGATGCTGGGTTGGGGAGGCTGGAGCCTCCCCTATGCACTCCTCGGATCTGTGCCCACTAAAGAGCGGGCTTGTGTGGCCAGATCAGGGCTGTGTGGCCTCCTGAATGAGCTTAGGACGCGGCCATATGGCTGCTTCCCAACCCCGCCCACATCCCGCCTTTCCCCCACCCACATTCTCCCTCCCTCGCCCAATTCCTGTGCCACCTCAGCGCGGAGCCTCCCCTGTGCCAGCCGCCTTCGGCCGCCACAGGAGAGGCTCGCTGATGGCACTCTCAGGCCGATGCTACTCATATCAGCCCTGCGTCGGCGCTCCACCCCTTGCGCTATGACGTAGGGTCAATGCAAGGGGCGCAGTAGGATTGCGCTGTTAGACAATAAGATTTTTTCAGGGTTAACTTTCTAAAGAGAATAGATGGCAAGTGTAATGGGGCTTTGATCAAGCTCAGCTTTAATCCTTCCCTCCTCCTTTTCCAACTTGGTAGTGGTCAAAAGTGCTGTGTTATGTTTTGTTTTTCTGTTATTGGAATCTCCACCATTCAAGCCCACTTTTCTCATACTGTATTAATGCTCCTTTGCACTTGGCAATATCCCAGCTCTGCCTGTGCCTAATCACCCTTGGCCACACTGAGTGCTTTGTTCATCCTCTCCCTATCTGCAGGAATCCCCAAATTTTCAATGCGATTCAGTGTCATAGCTGTAGTTTTTCACCATTGCCACAGCAGGTTGGATGCTATTTTCCAAGTTATGGTGCTGCTCAGGTTGTCCCCAAGCAGCTTCCGTTCCTTGTTTTGCCAATGTCTTCACAGCTGTACCTGCTGCAAAGCCCCAACCAAACCTGTTCCTAAATCGGATGCATGTAACTTGAATTTCTGTAAGTCGTGGACCTTCTGTTCACATATTAGACTGTCGTGGAGTTTTTCGGCAAAGTTGGAAGTGACAGTGTTAAAAAACTGCTACCCATGAAGCAAATGCCCCTTTGACTTGGCCATTTAAAGCTGTTAAATAGTAAGCCTCTTGATAGCCATTCCCACCTTGATGTAACAGTTGTGGTCTGGAGTAATTGCTTGTGAATCTGGCATAAAATGGGGCAAGCCTATCTTCTGAAGTTCCAGCGATGTACACAATTGCATCACCTTGCACTGTCGGTACGAACGTTTTGGTTGAACATTGCTTTGCCAGAAGAGCTCTGCATGATTCAGAAGTGTGCATAACCTTTCACAGACAAGCTTTGGGCAAATAAAATAGGCACGCAGTGTCCTCATTCCAGCATTCTGTGAAAACTCTTTTAGGAAACTTTATTATCGTCTCTAAATCCAGAATCAAAGCAGAGGTTAGCCTAATTGGGGTTTAAAAAAACTTGTACATTTTTAAATTTCTCACCTCTGAGATTAATATAACAACAAAAGTGTGTGCTCATTCATTCTTCCCATTGCTTCTCCCTCCTCACTGATGTCTCCCTGTGTCCAAACTACATGTGACTGACAGATTGTGTAGTTACAGCCTTCCTTTCATGTACAAGTAGCAACTTGTCACAACTTGGGCCTCAGTTTGGATAAGGACCGAAGTGTGTTTAAGCTTTTACCTCCATGCGATTCCTTCCCCTCAAACTGGATATTAATCCCAAAATCATGTTGTAGCAGTCTGCACTTTCTTGATTAAATCGCTTTGGAGGGGTGGATTTTTGACCCCCCCCCCCACACACACAAAAATGGCATAAAACACCCCTGACCTTTCTACCTGAACCCCACCACAAATCACAATGTTGCAGAACTGCTATTAGTGAGTACGGCAAAAAGAGAGGCACATTTGGCCCTACTGTAAGCTCCTTCAGACAGAAACCTCTCTCTCCTTGCATATGTTGTTCACTGTGTAAAGTATCCTGCACATCAGTGGTGCTATATAAATAAATACATTTATAATAGAGTTAGTAATCTCTTGTGCAAGTTACCGTATTTCCTTCTTATTCTTAATGGTTTCCACTGGCTCGATAAAACAATAGCTAGCTGTTTACAGCCAGGAATGAAGGTTACACAACTCTCTATGGCACTATGCCTTGAGCACTTACTTCTTTTGTCTTCCTTGCCTTGATTTGGATAGCAAACCTGCTTCCCCCGCCATCATTGGGAAAGGACAACATTGCATGACTCTGCTTTACCAGAGGTCATCATGTCCTGACAGAAGTAGACTTGCTTCCTATCTGGTGTTTCCTTTGGATATGCAGCCAACAACAACAAAAAAAGGGCAAATTCCTGCCTGCAGCTTCAGGCACCTGTTGAGGGGAGAGTTGCCGTCGCTGTATAATGGGAAGCCCCCTTTTTAGTGCTGGAAAGCACAGCAAGCAGTGACATGGATACAGTGCTGTGCGGCTGGCACGGTTTGAGGAACAGCTCGCACCCCTTCCGATTTATGCACAGCAAGTCATGCCTTTAGCTCTTTCTCCTCCAACTCCTGCCATGTCCTGCTCGGCCCCCGTTGCCCACCACTTCTAAAAGTCAGCTGTGCCCATGGGGCTGATGCTTTTTAATCAGGCCGTAGTGTTTTCACCCTTGTTGCTGTTTGTCTGATTTGTGTATCCAGGAAACGGTGAGTCTCCAAGACTGTCTGGAAATTTCCACTGCACTCTGCTGTCTTTGCGAGGCATCACGTTTACACTTCGGGCTTTGCAGCCAAAATATTGTACGTTTGTGTGCCTGCGCACACTGCCAGGATGAATTGGATGTTTAGCCCTTGCATGGGAAGATTAAGCCATGCCATTGGTCGGAAAGAAATGTTTAGAGTCAATAGTTTCAAGGTTGTGGAGGGTGAAAGGGCCAGAAGCACCAACTCAGCTCACTAACTTGCTTCTGCATAAGCCAAGACACCAGCAAGGAGCTCTTTTTCCCTCTCCCATTCTTCACCATTGTGAACAGATAGGAAGGTTTTGCATAATGCTTGCTTGCTTGAGAAATCTGCCACCATTCAAGAAAAATATGTTAAGGGCAATTGATAACATATATACTGGGCTTTCAAGTCGCCTGAAATGAGAATGCATTCGCTTGTAGGCATAAAGGCACCTTGACTTTATCCACTGTAGAACTGTATATTGTTATAGGACTGTATATTGTTACTAAACAATGATTGGATGAGTTAACCAGGCAAGCTATGGATGCTGGCAGCCGCAGTGCAGCTCCGAGGTAAGGGAACAGACATCTTTTACCCTGAGAAAGCCTCTGTGTTTACTGCCCCACCGCCATCACAGGATACAGTCAGTGGTGGGATTCAAATCAATTAACAACCGGTTCTATGACATCATAGCCGGAGCCAAAAAAAACCCGAAGCCAGTGGAGGTAAGCGAGTGGGCGGGGCCCGGCCATTTAACAACCGGTTCTATAGAACCTGGGCGAACCCCTTGAATCCCACCACTGGACACAGTGCCCTGTTGGCACAACTGCATTGGCACTGGGAAGTTACAGTGATTATGTGGGAACTTGTAGGGCAGGTTGGTGTGGAGACTTAGAAAGGAGTATAATATACAGTAGACCAGGGGTTTCCACCCTTCAGCTCAGGGGCCAAAACCAGTCCACTGCAAGTTTTTATCCAGCCTGCAGCAACTTGTTTTTTTGTCAGAGCGTTTGCTAATGTTTGACATTTTTACTCATCACATACCATTTCTCAGTTTAAGCACAGCATCGTTGCTTAGTAATTGCCACATTTCTCTTTTGTTCTGAATCATATCACACTGATTCCAAAACATCCAATTAAAATGTATTCATTTAAATTTCATTCATTCATTTATAAAACTTGTTTTTTTGGCCCGCAAAAATGTGTAAAATATACAACGTGGCCCTCGTATTGAAACGTTTGGAGACCTTAGTAGCAGTAGCCGATTTTAAAATGATTTGATTTAGGAGTCTCAATGAGCAAACAAAACTACAAATAAGACATTTCTGATCATTTCAAAGAAACAGGGCAATCCAACATCCCACCTTGGCCGACGGAAGCTACTTGCTTCAGCCTAGTGCTGTTGCACATGTGCACACCAGCGCAAGAATTGCTGTGCCAACACAAGCAGCTGTGTGGACACAGCAGCGCTGGACAGACAGTAAGCCACCCCTGCGCTAGCCAAATTTGGCCAGCACAGGGCTTTCTGGGCGGGGGGGGGAGGTGGAAGGGGGGCAGAATAGGGTGAGGGAGGGCATTCTGGCAGGTGGGGCAGAACAGGGAGGGGAGGGAGTACGGATGCTGCCATAGGCCACATTAACCCCCCCCCCCCGCATCCCCAGACCACTTGCCCCGATTTGGGCCACCGTGATATACTTGGACTCAGGTGGATCTGAGCCACCTCATTGAGGGCAGCTGGTGCCTACCTAGGGGACGAACGCGCACTTGCCCCGTGGAGGCTCCAGCCTGCTCCCAACCTGCTTTGGATACAGCGCAGGCCAGCTTGCCTGTCAGTTCCAGTGCAAGTTAGGATTCCGCCCTTAGTTAGCAGTTGCATTCCTTATCCAATCCATACTAACTGCAGGTAGCAAAGGAAAAAGCAAAGAATGTTTCTCTATACTTCTCAAAAACAAAAGATCAGCATTGTTTGAATGAACTAAAGAGAATGGTCTCAGGTTTTTATCTCCCCGTTAACCATTTGTTTTGCTTCTGGTTTGGTGCAAGAGAGTTGACATTTGTGAGGGGTGTTTTTCTCAGTTGCCGTGGATTTCTGTGGTTTTTGGTTTGTTTCAACGTTAAACTAGGGCAGTGGTTGAAAGAACATCGTGTCAATTACCTCCAAAATATTTGTGTAGCCAAGCTTCTTGCCTAGCTTGATTGTGTTTAACAGAAACCACTCACCAGCTGCTGTTTGGAAGAGAGCAGGTATTTCAAGGCCCATGATCCTCTTGCCAGGCATCCATTTGCAAACTACCCACGCTGCCATTATTCTCTACAGCATCTTCATTTTTGTTCTAAGGTTCCTTAGAGCAGAGCAGAGGTGAGTTTTGTTGAGCAAATACACCAACAAGTATATTTTTCTTCTCCTTTATGTTTTCAAGGTTGGTTCTCTTCATACTTACCATTTTCTGCTCCATTGCTCTTTCTTTGAACCAGGGGTAGTATCAGAAGCCATTTTCCTTGTAAACTAATGAAACCCCACATGGCTTCCTGTTTGGATGTCATAGCCAAGCGTTCTGGAGCTTGCACAGTAAGAGCTTCAAGTACTGCTGGGAAAAATTAGAGGATACATTGGTCAGGAATTGGCCACATTGGCCAGGGACCAATGTATCAGAAGGCCCACCTGATCAATCACTCGAACCCTCAGTATCAAGGGGCCAGTGTATCATTGGGGGACAGGCCAGAGGCACTGCAGGGCTTCACCCCAGAGCCCAAAAGCAACCTGCCATCAGCAGTCCTTTTCACATTCAAAATTCTCTTTTGTTTCCATTGCTCCATTGCATTTAAACCTTCAATATATTTCCCAGTTCTTGCTTCTTCTTGTTATTTATGCAGATCAGATGTAGATTGTCCGGCTACGACTTATTTAACTATTTCAGTTTCTTGGAGGACTCTCAAAATCCCAGAACCAGGGGGCATCTGCTAAAACTGAGGGTTGGGAGAGTTAAAACAGATAAAAGGAAGTATTTATTTTACCCAGCGGGTAGTTAATCTGTGGAACTCTTTGCCACAGGAGGTGGTGATGGCATCTGGTCTTGATGCCTTTAAGAGGGGATTGGATGGATTTCTGGAGGAAAGGTCCATCATGGGCTATAGGCAATGATGGATTGGCAACCTCCTTACAAAGGTGGAGGGCTACTGTTACCGGGTGCAAGGGAGTGGCAACAGGATGCAAGCATCTTGTTGTTTCATGCCTTCCTGGGGCACCTGGTGGGCCGCTGTGAGATACAGGAAGCTGGACTAGATGGGCCTTTGGCCTGATCCAGCAGGGCTCTTCTTATGTTCTTATGTTTGATAACTGCCTACACGTTGATGTTTTTTATTTTTTCATTATATTTCTTCCACCACTGTTTCCTCTTCACCTGGCTGTCTTGTATAACTTCTATTTGCATTCTTTGCCAAGTAACACACAAGGAGCATCTTTTCTAACTCGGCCAAAAAACCTGTGCTGTGTTTTTCTAGACACTGAGGAAAAACTGATGCAGCTTGCTTGGCACAGAACATTGACCGTTTCCCTTCATCTTAGGTTTCAGCGCTAAGGAGTGAAGTTCGTAGTAGTCACAATTTATTAGCAGGCTGGGGCAATTTGCCTCAGGAAAAAAAAGTAAAATTTCATCTTCAATTATCTACGATTAAAACTGCTGTTGAGAAGAATTTAATGTATTACTCCTTAATTTGGTTTTATTTTTATCATCCTCCGTTGTTCTGGCAGCTTTTATATGCTTTAGAGTGTGATTATGTACTGTAGGGTGATGTACTTATTATATACAGATTATATACAGTCTACTCCAGTGGCGGACCTGGACGGAGGGCAAAGGGGGCAAAAGCTCTGCCCACCCACTCGTTTGCCCACCCAAATCATGGGGTCAGGCGGGCAGCTGGAGTGGCCCTATTTGGGATGGAGGGCTGGAACAGTGCTCTAGCCCGCCGCCCCCCTGTAAATGCGAATGAAGCCTATTACTGGCTTCAGTTTGTTGTTGTTTTAAAAAACAAACAGGTGGGGTGGAAGTAATTGCAATGGCATGATGTTGCGGTGGCATTATGGGCAGGAGGTGTGGACTGATGGTTGAGCTGCTGGTACTGCCTGAAGCTAAGCAGGAAAATCTGCGGCTTGCTTTTGGATGGGAGACGAATGTCAGGCTGTGACAAGCTGCAGTACCTGTGGTGGCAGAACAGAGTCGCTGTGGAGCCGATTAGCTCACCGCAAGTGAGAGTTGCGGTGGAGTGTGTGAGGAGGCCAGCCGGCAAAAGAAGGGAATACGACCTTGAGGACCTGTCTAGGCTTGACCTGCGATTCCCTGCTGAGGCTTGATGGCAGGCAGCCAAAGGAGAGGACCACACTGTGAAGGCAACGTCTGGGCCTGAGGATTGGCAGATCAGAAGAATACTGTAGATTTGTAAAAAACCCACTGGAAAAAATGGTGGTTTAGACTAGCCTGCCCATGTAAGCCGCCTTGGGCGTTGGCTTCGGCACGGGAAAGGCGGGGTATAAATTCTTCAAATAAATAAATAAATAAATACTTTTGAGTGGGGGTGGCAGCCTGCTGGTTGTGCCCTCTGGCGGCATATCCTTCAGGAATGCCCCTAGTCTACTCTCTTTTATGTGCCTGCTGCTATTAGTGCATTTCAGTTAAAGCTACAAAGTCTACTTTTTAAATCAAATATTTGATGCCTCAAAACTTGAGTGATTTTTGTATGATTTTTGTATTTTATATGATTTTCATATGAGTGAATTTTGTATGATTGAGACATACAAAATTATGCACGGAAGGGATAGAGTTGATAAAGGGATGTTCCTTTCCCTCTCTCAAAACACCAGAACCAGGGGGCATCCGCTAAAACTGAGGGTTGGGAGAGTTAAAACAGGTAAATGGAAGTACTTTTTTACCCAGCGGGTAGTTACCCGCTGTGGAACTCTTTGCCACAGGAGGTGGTGATGGCATCTGGTCTGGATGCCTTTAAGAGTAGAGGGGATTGGAAGGATTTCTGGAGGAAAGGTCCATCATGGGCTATAGGCAATGATGGATTGTGTAACCTCCTTACATTGGTGGTGGGCTACTTCAGAGTACTGGGTGCAAGGGAGTGGCAACAGGATCCAAGCATCTTCTTGTGTCATGCTTCCCTGGGGCACCTGGTGGGCCGCTGTGAGATACAGGAAACTGGACTAGATGGGCCTTTGGCCTGATCCAGCAGGGCTCTTATGGTCTTAAGTTCTTAAGAGTAGTTTAAGCCTTGCTTGCATATTAGATATTTTCTCTCCCTTCAAGTGACAGCTTGTTTGAAAACCCTAGATTTGTGTTCAATCAATCAATCAATCGGTACTTATATACCGCTTTTCAACACGAAGTTCACAAAGCGGTTTACAGGCAAATAGTAATAATAAAGTTAAATGGCTCCCTGTCCCAAAAGGGCTCACAATCTAAAAACAAGGCAGACCGCCAGCAACAGCCACTAGAAAGACTGCGCAGGGGTGAAGAGGGACAGTTACTCTCCCCCTGCTAAATATAAGAGGAACACCACTGGAAAAAGTGCCTCTTGTCCAGTTAGCAGGTGTTGCATTCTCCTTACAGGTAACTCGGACATAGTGCACTGACAGTTTTTGTTTCGTTCTCTTTGTGGCAGAATATGGGTCACACGGGTTAATTGTGTGTGTTTAAGAGTTGATTGTACTGTTTCAAAGTGCTGAGGGCTGGAGCAGAGACCTTCAGAGAGGCTATGGATTAAGCAAGATGTCACTTGTATGGATAATCTAAAACCATGCTTGCAGCACTATTCACAGGAAGAGTTGCATGTATAGCCTATTCCATGAAGTCAGGCATACATGTAGTATCCATAATCTCATACAGGAGCAGTAACAGGAAGTCCTCCCCCCTTTTCATTGTAGTGATTTTCCTTTTGTGGTGGTCTGAAGCTGCTACTAGTCTTCCTGTTTTCCTAAGTAACTTGTTTATAAGAACCTAAGAAGAGCCCTGCTGGATCAGGCCAGGCCCATCTAGTCCAGCTTCCTGTATCCCACAATGGCCCACCAGTTTCCACAGGGGGCATACAACACAATATTTGCATCCTGTTGCCACTCCCTTGCACCTGGAATTCTGAGGTAGCCTACTTCTAAAACAAGGAGGTTGTACATACCAGTCATGGCTTGCAACCTGTGATGAACTTTTCTAGAATAAATCTGTGCAATCCTCTTTTAAAAACATCTAGGCCAGACACCATCAACACATCCTGTGGCAAGGAGTTCCACAGATTACAGGTCATTGTCATCTTCCTGTCCTGCATGTGAATTTTGAGAGTAGTATAATAAACTACAAATCATTGCCATTTTCTCAAATTATTGTAATTTTTTCTACAAGATGCTTCACTGAAAATCCTTCCTGAACTAATCCTCTTCACTCACCCTATCCAAGGATTTTCCTGTATCCTGAAATTGGCAAATACTGATCAAAATTCAAAAGTACTATTGATGTACTATTGTTTCGTACATCAAGCCTTAAAGCCAAGAAAGAGGAAAAGAAAAGAAGATATTGATGTTTAGCCCCACTTGCTCAATTCCCCCCCCCCAAAAAAAAATCTGTTATCTTTGTGGCGGCAGCATAAACTCCCATTTTTGTCACTGAGATAGAGGCAGATGTGGGGGAAAGAGGGAGGCACCTATACAAGGGGATCCTTCCCCTGATCACCACAAAGGGGGTTATTTTAAGAAAATCACTTCTACCCCCGTATGTCATACCAAACACATAGTGCTTTATGTAGAATGAAAAGGCAAGGCTTTCGCTGAGTAAATTATAATTTAGATATTGACATGACAGAAATAACAGAGGAAAGGGAGGGTGTAGGAGTCATGGGTAAGAGGGGGGACTGTGCCAAAGACTTCCAGAAAAGGGTGGGTTTTAAGAATTTGTTTTAAAGGAGGTGATTAGATAGGCATCACATGGGTGTTTGGAGGGGGAGCGTTCCTGGCATAAGTGGAGGCAAGAGAGAAACCATAGAGATGTTTGAGGGAGCAGTACCAATTTAGACGACTGAGGGTAATGGAGCTGGCAAAGTGAAGGAGATGGGCAAGAGTGTATCTAATCAGAATATATGATCTGAGAGATAGCCATGTAGGGCTTTGAAGGTAAAAAAGAAGAGCTTGTGCTCGATCTGAAAGCGATCAGGAAGCCAGTGATGGAATTTGGAGGAGGATGGTGATGTGGTTGAACCATAGAGTCATAAATGATTAGGAAGGGTCTACTGTACTGTGAAAGGAACTGTAGCAAACCTTCCATGCCCGTAACAGTTTTATCTCTCTTAAATATCACTGTAGCCTTGCACTTTCCCAAGGCCTACATTATAGAAGTTGAGTGATCATCGACCATATAAGGCAGTGATTCCCAAACTGTGGGTTGGGACCCACCAGTGGGTTGTGAGCTAATTTCAGGTGAGTCGCCAAGCACCTAAGGCAGCCATATTGGGAAATATGGAAAGATGGGATGCTGGAAAGCGGGAGGACTGTGTGGTTGTTTCGTTTGTGCCAAGGTTGCCAATAGGCTTTCTTCTTTCTGAATCATTTTGCTATTTGGAAAATGGCCGAGAAATAACCCCACTTGTTGCTCAGGAAAGCAGCAGGCTCTGGCGTCACAATGATGGCACTTCCGGCCATGACAGCAATTCTGGTGGGTCCTGGACAGATTGTCAGTCTAAAAAGTAGGGCCCAGTACTTTGAGAACCACTGGTATAAGGTATCACCTATTGTTAGGCATTACAGCTGCTTTTGTTCTCTGTCCCAAATGATTTCAGATGCTGAATGATTTATCTAAAAAAAATAAGTAATACAAGCCTATGTTTCTATTATGGCAGAAGCTTTTGTGAGGAAGACAGACCTGACCTGTAACTACCCAACTTCCAAAATGGCATTCCAGATTGTCAGTTGATCATATTCAACATTTGCAAGAATATAATGCTATTATTGTTGTCTTAACATTTTGCATCATATATAAAAGTAGCCTTACAGGAAAAAAGCAAGTGTACTTACTTCAACAATAACTAGTCCACTGCTAGAAATCATTAATTCCTGGAAGCTACTGGAAATGTGCTGGCCTATAAAAGCATCGTGTACAGCTTGTTCTTGCAGTGATTTATGTCAAAAAGAAAACCGATATAACTATTATATTCTCAAAAAGTTAATAAATGTAGTTAATTCTCTGTAAGAAAAAGATAGGCCTTAACAAAAGTAAATGTAGTAACCATCAAACCCTTGTTCCTGTTTTGGAAAAAGAACATCTAATGTAATTATAATATCGAATCCATATCTGCAAATACGTACGGTAACTCTATATGCAGCTTTCTGTATACAGAAAAACTGTTGACATAAATGGGATTTAATTTACATGTATGCAACATTTAAGATGGAGGGCAAAACCAGCACAGCATTACTTGTGACCCAAGAATGCAAGTGATCAAACCGTTCCCATGAGATACTTGCATTATGTTGCATGTTATCACATGTGTTTCCATGTCACTGAACATATTTTTATGTTCAGCCATGTGCAACAGGAGATGCTCCAAATAAATTATATTTTGAAGTTCTCAAGTCATGTTCACTTGTGACTGTCTGTACTTTAGGAAAAATATCTACTTGTGCTAAATACAATCCAATGAAAAATTGGCCTGCCTTAAGAGACACATCACAAAATATGGAAAGGAGCATCCTGCCCCAAGCATGTGTCCCCCTGAAGCACCATAATATTTTCAAGATATATGTCTGCACACATTCACCCAGGAGCAGCACTAAGAATTTACTAACATCTCTGTCCGTTAGGATGCAGTCCAAGGCACCCTTAGGGTCAATGCAAGCTGCTTGCGTCTGACCCGGGCTGTTGCGAAAGTGCCGTACAGCGCTTTGACTGTTGCGAAACTGTCGTAAAGCAGGCAGCAGCGTCAGCCCAGCAGAACCGCAGCGATTCTGGGCAAGGGGGAGTGCAAGAGAGGGAGGAACAGGGCAGGGGAGGGCAGTCCAGGGGGAGGAGTTTGGACGCAGTCGTTAGGCCGCACCCAAGCTCCCATCCCAGGCCTGCATGGCCCCAATTTGGGCTGTGTGGGGAACTCAGATCTGCACATCAGGTAGTGGTGCCTCCTCACAGTACGCATGCGCAGCTGCTGAGCCAACCAGCCGACAGGGCCAGCTTCGAGTGGGCGGGGCCAGCTCAACTTCTAGGAACCGGTACTCGCGTAGTGGTGCGTAGTAGGTGCATGACATCACTGCCTTTGGCCTGATCCAGTGGGGCTCATGTTCTTATGCAACCACAATGTAGTCCTAAGGTAACAAATGTTCCCTTGCCTTGTGGAGGTCTCTGTGACTTCCACCCTCACTGCAGAATGAAGCACATGCCCCATTGGCACTGGAAAGTTGGATAGGATTGGGCCCTTAATTTATTGTTCTTGGATGTGGTGGAGTCATACGTAAGAAGTCTGAGAAGGTCCTGATCCTTGCACTCACAATATGGCATGGGAAGTGGGCGTTCCTTTTCCTGAAACAGTATCTGTTTTTCTGCAATAGAGCAGCCCCCCACCACACTCATCCCTGCATGTGATCTTGAAAACCTATGATTGTGATGTCATGAATCTGCCCAGTTGGTTGGTTGATTACCACTAGGGCCCCTCTATCTGCCCTTTGCCCTGGTCAGAACGGGACTTGGATGTCCAATTGGCTGTTGTGTACCAATCCTTCCGGAAGAGCTGGCTGAGATCTATTTCTGGAAAGACAAGGAGACGAACAATCCACAAAATGACCTGCCTGTCCATTATGCTTGATGGCATGAAGTCAGAGGAGTAAAGGCTACATCTGGGACTGAGGATTCTGTGAATCACAGAATACTGTATATTTGAAAACAAAACAAAACAATTTTAAAATGGTGGTTTAGACCATCTTGCCCATGTAAGCCGGCTTGGGCATTTGCTTTGGCGTGGGAAAGGCGGGGTATAAATTCTTCAAATAAATAATTATATGTGTGATCTCAGTGCTGTGGAACTGATTTTAAAGTGTCTAATGAAAACTCCAACAGGATGTCCCAAAGGCCTTGGTAAGATTCCAAAGCATAATAGAAAACTTGGGGTGAGGGGAACATAAGTCCCAAAACAAGAGAAATCAGAAATGTTCACCACAAATAGTCTGTGCTACTTGCTAACAGATAATCATGCTGGCATATAGGGCAAATAAAATTCTTGTGGCTCACTTGTTTGCTAAAGGCTTTAGGCGGGCCTGAGCAGGAGAGATCCCGGCCTGGCTATCTTTTCCCCCTGTGAATTTTTCAAGGCCTGTTGGAACCCAGGAGTGCAGCAGGTCAGCAGTGTAGGGACGTATTTGAGGGGAGGGGCCTGTTTTATGTATCGGTTACAGTATGGTCAGAGATTGGATTGCACCTCCTCTGCTATACTTGAGATGCCTGTCGCCGCCTACTTGTGCTTTGTAGTTCACAATTATGACTACTTTGTGATGTTGATAGGTTTTTTCTGGAAGGAAATAGCATTTAAATTTTAGCTCAGCTATATTTGGATCCCTGCCATACCTTTTCTTGTGTCCGAAGTGTTTCTGCTTTTTTAATAAGAGGGGAAAATACTCCAAAATATTGAGAGTAACTGTGGTTCTTTGTTGGCCTGGAGTGTAAGAATATTCTTATCCTGTTCTTCTGTGTGTTCTTCTGAAGAGGAGACAGTCATTGCTGGAGTGTTGCAGCAGCAGTATCTGATAGGCCTTCTGTAAACTTTTCACTGTGCCTCTGGGAATCTTGTAAAGAAACCCCTCTTTTTTTATTGCCTTTGGACTAGATTATGAATTCTCTTTTACTGGCTTTGTCGAGCCTTTGCAGTGAAATCCACAAACTAGTTCAAAATGCTGGTTTAGTCGACGGGACTTAATGAGGCTAAGCAAGCCTGTTGCTTGGTGTCTTAGAGCGGTGTCAAACTGTGGGTCGGGACCCACTTGGTGGTCGCGACCTGATGTCAGGTGGGCCGCGGAAAGTTGGGAGCAGCCATCTTTGAAATTGCAGACCTTACTCTTGTTATATTCCTGTTGTGTTAATATTTTGAATTTTCAAGTGAGGGTTTTTTAAAAAAAATATTTTTAGTTCAGTGCTTTTACATCATATTTTGTCCTAATCTTGCTTTTTGTCATGGATGTTTCATGGTTGTACAATTGCTGCAGTCCAGGAATGCCAATTTGCATTTCAGGAGTGTCATTTTATTATGTCACAATGGCTGCATTTCCTGCTTGATCATGTCACTTTCTGCCACAACATCACTTTCGGCGGGTCCCAATATGAGTGCCATTCTAAAAAGTGTGTCCCAGTCTAAAAAGTTTGAATACCACTGTCTTAGAGAGTACTGCAGTATTTTACCCACTCTTGCAGCTTCATTTTTTCACTGTGTAGCTTTGGTGAGGTTCTTTAATAATGTCATAATTTAAACATGATGTAGATTGTCCAAGAAAGGCTGTTGTGAAAGAGCTCAGTCGTGTGTAGCAAAAGCATTTTTTTGTTTTGACTTCCAGGAATTCTCTTTGCAAAAGGAGAGAAAGCCTGCTGCTATAGCAACAGTTTTTGTACTTAATTCTATGTCTGCCATAATATTGTGGCCCTGAGAAACTACAGTGATATCTGTAAGTGGGAATAACCTTTGGGTGGGTATGCATTTAATAATTCAAGCTGTATCTTGAAGTCCAAGCTCTCTCTTCTCTCTCTCTCTCTCTCTCTCTCTCTCTCTCTCTCTCTCTCTCTCT
>JAJKFI010000005.1:24530679-24573620 GCA_029204185.1 Lerista edwardsae
TCTCTCTCTCTCTCTCTCTCTCTCTCTCTCTCTCTCTCTCTCTCTCTGTGTGTGTGTGTGTGTGTGTGTGTGTGTGTGTGTGTAAAATCGGAATTTTATATCTCTTCTAACAAAATTGAATCTTTTCCTTTTATATCTCACAATTTTCATATTGTGTTTCTTATGCATAGCCCTTTATAGCTGAACTAGGTTTCAGAATTACGTTATGATTTGCAAGAGTGATTCTAATTGCCTCTGTGGCTTTCCGGGAAGTTTCTTCTTTGAATTATGTTTTCCCCTCCTCCCTAGGAATAGTAGAACATCATACACCAAAAACTGTACTGTTCTGCACTGCACAACGACAAAAATAGATGCTAGTATTTGTTTTGTGCTGGTATTGCTGTTACCTGTGCATGTAATGTTCTCATCTGTTTTCCCAGAAAGTGCATACTGAAAGACATCTGCTCCTCTTATATGAGTGCCCTTTTCCTGGGCCAAGGATGTAACAGTGACTCAAAGCAATTATGTACCCTTATAGATGTTTGTGATTGATATGACGAGATTGTCCCTTTAGTGAGGTGCAGAATAAAATCTGTTTCTTATTTCATGTTATTCCCCCCAACCTCCACTCCCTAGTGATGTCTATTCATTTGTAGGCTGGATACCTGCTAGGGGATCTTGAAAAAATATTTTTTTGATGATGATTGAGTTACAGCTGACAAAGTCGTAGCAGATAAAATGTGAAGTTGTAAATGTTCTAGATGCTTCAGAGAGGGTGTTGGATAGCAAACTTTCTACATAGTTCACCAAAAAAAGACAAGGATGGGAACAAGTCTTCACGACTCAACTTGAGGAAACACTGATGTTTGCTAAATCATGGGTGTCACTGTGGGCGCAATCCTAACCAACTTTCATGCACTGGGGTAAAGGCAATGCAGCTTTGCAGTTGCACTGATACAATGACGTAGTGTCGGCACGACAGACAGCCCCGGATTGCGTTGCCCCACGCATCTTGGGACCTGGGCCAGTGACATGGGTATGAGACATGACTTGTATAGACTCAAGTCACGAAGAGTCGCGTTTTGTGTGCCTGCCACTAGGGTGTATGTGTGTGTGTTTGCTGGATTACGTTTTTCGCTGCTTCTGTTGCGCCACAGCCCTTGTGGCCAATCTGGAAGCCGGCATTCAGACTGCCGGCGGCAGCAGATGTGGTAGGTGGTTCCAGGTGGCAGGGACTGGGGGTTGTGGGGAGATGGCTTACCTTTTTTTTGGCAGCACAAGGCTGGGGGAGGGACCAGAAAATGGGAGCAGCCAGGGCATGGAGGAGGGGATCTCTTAGTCATCATGAAATGGCAAATTGTTTCTGAATGAGGAGCCCAGTGGATGGGGGGGGAGAAGATTCTTGTGATAGGAACAAAGGGCTGGATACAAGCCCAGGGAGGGAGCAAAGGGTGCTGGAAAACCTGGAGGGAGGTATTTCGTTGCGATAGAAGAGAAATGCCTTCGAACCTTGTGGCTCAGTGGAATCGGGAATTGTGATGTGAATGGGGGGGATGTCAGTGGAGCTCGTATGGAACCAAGCATTGTCCTGCACTGCCACACTCACTCAAATAGCAGCGTAGTTTTCATTTACATAAAATGGTGTTTGAAGTGATGGACTTCAACACATTGCTGACTGCAGATGGGATGGGAATATCAGGGGAGTATTAAGTGAGAACTTGGACAGAGACATGCCCCACCCGTACATCCATTTTTTCTGGTGAGTCGCACATGACTCATGCCGTGATCCGCTTCTCACAGTGACTCGTGACTTAAATCAAAATGACTCTACAAGTGGCTCAAGTAGAGTCATGATGGTGCACCCCCGAGTCACGGATGTCACTGACTCGTGTGCTATTCGATACTCAGGCTCAGTGACTGGAGCACATCCCTGCAAAAAGGCAACGCTTTTTCTGTTTCCAAATTGAGATGCCAGCATGTTTAATGTTTTTAAGTGCTGCTCCAAAAGACAAGAAAGGAAATCATATTGCAACTTCCACAAGGAGGCCACTTCAGGTAATCCTCGGTCGCAGTTGCAGCATTCAGTGGCACAGCCATGACATGTAAATCTGACTATGGTATGAATTCTCTGCATCTCATGGAAAGTCTCCACACCAGCACTTGACATTTCTGACGGTTGTTGACGCAGAGACGCTCCATTCTGTGCTTCATGTTACAACACTGAATGTTGTTATACAAGTGTGCTTTCTGCACTCCCCATACGTTGGATAACAAGGGCGCTGATACTTATCCCTTTCCCCACCCCCCCCGCGGGGGGGGGGGGGGCAGAGCAAGAGAGAGACCTTAATTAATGGAAGTTACATCTTTCAAGCCTGTTTTTGCAGGTGCCTTAAGAATAAGCTTTCAGTTACCTTATAAGCCCAATGTGACTTCATGTACTGGAAACAGCTTGTCACGCTTCAGCAATATGGCTTTTCTGCCTCTTAATAAAATGATTGCTAGCCTGCTTTCTACTCATGAAGCAGAAGGGGAGAATCCTAATACCATATGTGAATAATTTAAAACTAGCGTCATTTAGCTCAACATTCCCAAGCAGTATATTGAGCATTCAGACCATAGTGCAGCTCTCATATATGCATTTCAGAGTTGGCAGAAGGTACTCCTTGAAGCAATACCCACCCTCTATTTCCCGTCCACTGGGAGTGAATGGATCCAGCTGCAGCCAGGTTTCAGCCAGGCAGAAAAGAAGGTCTGACCGCGTTAATGCAATAAAACGATACAAAACTCCACACACTCCTAATTCTAAAGGACGTGTTGAGACCAGTGAATCTGGTTTTAGGAGGCTGAAATGTAGAATGTAGTGTAGAAATAATACACTAGATCAGTCATTCCCAAACTGGTGGATTGTGGCCCACCAGCTAGGAATGCCCTGTACTGTCTGTGCCCCCTTAAGGGGTGGGGAGTGGGATGACTATGACACAATTGCACTGCCACCTGGGCCCAAAAGGGGTTTTGGTAGATTTAGCTAAGCCAGCACCGGCCTCCGGGGTGGGTGGGGGGTGGGGGTCCAAAGAGAATCAAGGATACCGCTGCAGGGCTCCCCAAGCGCCCAAAAAGCTAAAAATAGGTATTGCAACCCACTTCCAGTTTCATGATTGCAAACCAGAAGTAGGTCGAGATAGCTATTTTTAGGTTTTTAGCGTCTTGGGAGTCCTGCAGAGATATACATGGGTTTCCCTCCACCTACAGGAGGCCAGTGCTGGCTTTAGCCAAAACCCCTTTTGTCCCTGGCAGTGGTGCAATCCTGGCACTCGAATTGCTGCCTTTGCCACCCCCACAACTACTTAGGTGGCTCGCAACTTCCCTGTAGAAGTTTGGGAACCAGTGCACTAGATGCATTTTACAGTGTGTTGGGAAGAGTACCTGTAAAATGTGGTTCACTTAGTTCCTATCACTTCTCAGATAAATTGGAAAGCTGTGAGTATGATGTAGGGCGTGGCACAACTCATTAATAATCCTTCAGCAATCTCTGTCAATGGATATCTGAATTTTTCAACTCAGTGATAAGGAGCAGAAGCTTGCTGGTAAAGATCAGAGCCCAGCCTCGCAGCCAAATTCAATGTGTAGGCTGATGGGATGCTCTCAACCAGGATGACACATAGTGGGCCAGCTACGTGTCAAGACTTGGTGCTGGCATGCATAATACTGCGACACGGTACTCCTATGTCAAATTTGGTGATATAACCCTCTCATGTGACTGTGGGCTCAATCCTGAGACCTTCACCGTGGGCAGTATGAGCGTACCGCCCGCGCTTGTGTCGCAAAAGGTGCTGTAAGGCACCTTTAGCGCCGGCAGTAAGCCATTACCTCCAGCGCTGGGCGACCACCAGGGCAATGTCTACCCAGTGCCACTTGGAAGCAGCACTGGAAACCAGCAAGCAGTGTGTACACTGGTCGCTGGTGTTGCGGTATTTTTGGTCAGGGCAGAAGGACGTCCCTGGGTTGGGGGGGGGAGACGGAGCAGGGGTGGGATTGGAGGCGACGTTCACCACTGATCCCAATCTCCATGTAGGACTGCGTGGCGCAAAGCCATAGACATGGCACAGAGGAAAATAGACTACTCGCCCGCCTGCGCCCTTATGACGGAGAAACTTCTAACCACCTGCCTGGCTGCTGCAGGATGCATCGGAAACCGCCTGGCTACAGGTGCTCACTCCGGCAGCTGGGCAGCTCAGGACTAGGCTGTGTATCATGGGTTGAGGGCAGTGGTGTGATCCAGGCGGAACGGCCCGGTACGCCGTTCTGCCAGTTCGGCGGACGGGCCCGGGCTGCGCCGCCTCTCCGGAGGATGGGCGAGTTGCTGCTGGGCCCGCCCTCCCGCCCTTGCATCCCGAATCGCTCTGAAATGGGGCGATTCGGGCTCTGTGAGGCGCAGGGGTGTGTGGCAGCCCTCCGCCATAGGGGCGGAGGGCTGTCAATCATCCTGGTGTTCCGGACTTGGCCCGCCCAGATGACATCACTGGTTGAGGGATTGCAAAAGTGAATACTGCCTTCACATAAGACAAACAAGCCTGCAAATAAAAATCTAGTATGTTGACAAAAAAAGATTATAGCCTAGTTCTCTCCCTGATATACCGTATTATTTAATTTTGTGCAGGGAGGCTTTAAAAAGAAATGCAACAGCAATTTGCTCCATGTTTTCTGAAGTAGTAGACTGGACCACATGGTCATTCAGAACACACAATTTTTTTCCATAGGAAGTGTCTACCACTTTCCTTCGACTGAAGACATGGGGAATCTTGGCTAACGGTGACCTCCAAAATAATACTGACATATTTTACTGGCAAGCATATGTCCAATTCCATTTGTTAAATTCTCTTCTTTTTCAGACTCTTCGCCAGGTTCTAAATTGCTTCAGTGCACTGAGCTTATATAAGTTGCAGTTAGTATTAGAAATTCTAAGCATGATTCCAATGCCTGATTCAAACTATTAAAATTAAAGTACTTTCAGTCTTTCTTTATGTTTATGGGCATGGAGTCCCATTAATGCTAAAATGGATTCATATGATTTAAAATACAAATTAATATGATTTTTATTTATCAGTATATCATCATATTTTCTAATAATCTTGAACAGTACCACACCTGTAAAGTGCATTTGGGGCCATAGTAAAGTGCATTTGGGCCACTCTCGAAGCCTCTCTGACTGAGAGTAGTCCAAACATACTTTGTGGTGGCCCTAAACAAGGGGGGTCTAGCCTGTGGCTCTTACATTAATCAAATCTGGCCACACCTGTACTATACTATGTCTAGTCTAATCTTGTTTCGTTTACACGATGTCTTCCTCTCCTACTTATTAACAAACAAATAAACATGCAGGGTAGAAGAATGTGCCTTGCTATCCCCGCAATTAATTTATCGTTACCAGTTCTAAACAAACCTATTTGATTTCCCTGCCATCGGAATTATAATTGCCATTACTGTGAACTCATTAGAGTTTTTCTCATACTTTATATTTGGAATTTTCCCCTGTATTTTGTTTAGCAAATTCTTACTGCTGCTAGTTTTTCTTGTTTCCTTGTGGATATTTTATTTTTCTTGTTGTGCCGGTAAGTTTGCTATATATGGTAACAAATACAGTAAAGGATTTTTTACTGACATCATTTATCTTATTTCATTCCAAAGTTATTGTACATTACATGTCCACTATTTATGAAAAAAGCTCCCAAACTCTTCGTGACATTTCCAACAGTTGTCATCTGTTGTGCTATAGATCTTATTTAATCTCACTGGTGTCATATACCCATTTGCCATACATATTGTGTTTATAACTATTCTCTTGTATCATTGCACATAGCAAAAAATTGTTTCCTGTCTCTCATATGAATTCCTATTTTTCAGACATGACTGGTTCTCTAGGATCATGGAATAGATTATACAGTTATTTTGTTTTTTACTGATTGGGTTACTTAGAAATCTATGCAGCAGACCCGCCAGATAATTGTACAATTCCACACTGTTGAACTCTGCAGGAGTCCACAAACCACACTCATGACTGGTGGGATTTTTAGAAGTGGGCTAGTTTGTTTAATATCATCTATCACTACTTAATTACAGTGTTGCTACGAACCATGAACAGAATCTAATGACTGTTGCAAATCTGGGAGTTGTTTTTGGACCAACTTTAATGAGACCACAAGAAGAAACAGTCGCTGCCATTATGGACATCAAGTTTCAGAACATTGTGGTTGAGATCTTAATAGAACATCACGAAAAGGTGAGTTTTCCGTACATCTGTGACTGTTCCTATTTGTTTTTCATTCCTTGTTTACAAATCCAATGTCCAGCTTCTAGTCCAGTGCGTGCTTTTCAACTTCTCTTCTCCATAAACTTGTGGGGAAACATAAGACCTTTATTAACGTCCTCTCTGCCTGTTCATGATGCTATAGGAGAAGAAGGACCAGATGAAAGGAGAGGGGAACATAATATTGTTTTGGGAAACTTGTACACTTTCACTCCAGCCAATTACCCTCTCTGGAGAACTGCAGAGTTAAATAATTTCGGTTTCTTTTGTTCTGAATGCCAACCCTCACCTTTGAAATATAACACAATTGAATGCCTAGCAACCAAAGCACATAAAGGAGCTAAGGGGCCTGAGGCAAAGTGGAGATTGTGTAGTGACTGCTGATGTCACAAAGGCACTACTTTCCCCCTCACTAATGTGATCATAGCGAGTGTCTACAGCAGAATAGCATTGAAGGGAATAGCATACCCAGGGGTATGGGTATAGGTGAGGCAGCAGAATGAAGCAAATGCCCCTAAAAATGAGGAGGGGAAGGAAGTGGTTCCAAAGGAAAGACAGGACAAAATGAGGTCCCTTGCCCTGGATATAATTGACATGTACTTTTTTATCCAGTTTGATATTGGATAGTTTCCCTTCTACTGCTCTTTTTGTTTTAATCACTGTTTTCAATAAGATGAAAGCAAGCTTTCCCTTGTATCAGGGACCACATTCCTCTCTCTTTGGAATCCACTTAGAAAAGAAAAATCAATCCATCAACAGTACCACTTTTCAACACAAAGTTCACGAAACGATTTACAGGCAAATAGTAATAATAAAGTTAAATGGCTCCTTGTCCCAAAAGGGCTCACAGTCTAAAACAATGCAGAACACCACCAGCAACACTCACTAGTAATGACACTGTGCTGGGGTGAAGAGGAACAATTACTCTCCCCCTGCTAAATATAAGAGGAACACCACTTGAAGAAGTGCCTCTTGCCTACTTAGGGGTAAATGGGAAAGTTACTTTTCATACGAAACCTTCACTTTTTCTCTCAATCGGGTTTAGAAAACAGTGACTTGAAATACAATGTCTCCTATTGCACTGTTTTGTAATTGTACCCTGGGTGTGATTCTGACAAAAAATAAAATAGTTAAAATCCCTTAAATGGTTCAAAAGCTCGATGTGAAAAAGTGCAACTGCCTGCACTATGCCTTCAGCCAATGGAAGCTGCCTGTTCTGGCTAGCGTTGTGTGAGTGAGAATAGCGTACCCTGGCTAGCACAGGGGCAATCACTACTTACAAGGCAATGCCTTCAAAAGGGAACAGTGGGCAAGGCAGTCTTCAGCAAGAAACCTGTACCTGCCAAGGATGAGCCCCAACTTGACACATCCTCCTGGGTGGAGCTCTTCCCATCAACTTCCACCACTGCCAAGTAGAAGGAGTGGCACCAGCTGTGGTTAGTTATGTAGCAGGCTCCAAGCTATTGCACTGGTGAGTACAGTACCATGAACAGCGTTAGAAGTACCTCCCATAGCACTGTTTCACAGGAACACATCCACAGCATTATAGAACGTATCTCTGTAAATTATGAAAAGTTAATCAAGGTGGAAAAGGAAAGTGCATGTCTGAGTCATCATAGCAGCCATTCTGCTATGGAAGGTGGTGGTTCATGATGTTTTGCCTGGGGGTGTTGATAGATTCACTTCGTTATCTAAGTAATTGGATGGGACCTCATATCAGGAGTGGTCAAACAACAGCTCATGAGCCAAATGTGAGTCTTGACATAAAATTTGTTAGTTGACCTCCTTTTTGCATCACAGTTAATATTAAAGGTAAATAAAACATTTTAAGCTTTATAACTATTTACCGGGTATAAACTGAGAACCAACTGGATTAAAATGTAAGTTTAACGTTCACAATAAGTAAAAATATTTAAGAATGTTAAGTGCTTCTTAAATTTTGCCACTCTTATTTAGCTCCTAGATAGTTTTCTTGCGTCTGTCAAACATCTGAAGCTATTAATATGTGGCTCTTACGCAAGTTTGGCCTCTACTGTACTGTATCTTGCAACTTTCTAGCGTATCACGTGTTGTGTGAATGTGCTCGTTCCTTTGTGAGTTTTCATTTGATTAGTGAACTGTCTGATTTGAATTCTTATGGTTTGGCATAAAGTTCCTTTGGCCAAATGAAGTGACTCTCCTATATAATGCTTTTGTCATTTTAGTTGGCATGAGAAACGCGGATTGTGAATTTTTTTTTTTTTCAGGGTTAAGCAGCTGTATGCGGGTATTTGAAAGAATCATAAAAAATTTTTCCATCAATCAGGGTAAAAATTGCATGGATCCTAAAAACTGACATTGAGTTCTACATAGTTGCAGGAAATTGAGTAGAATTAAGCATCAACTGATTGTCATCAGTTATTGTAGTGCAGAGGTTTTCAAACTGGCACGTCTTGACGCCCCAGCCTGAAAGTCTCTGCCTTTGAACCTTTAAGGGGCAGCGGAGGGTGGAAGGCAGGTACGCAATCACGTCACAGCTTCCGTCCTCCCCCACAAGCACTTACAGTGGCTCAAACTCTCCCTGAGAGTTTGAAAACCACTGCTGTAGTGTCTCCCAAGCCCCTATAAGGAATGCTTAGAACCTGACCATTTTATTGCTCAGTAGATATGAGGGTGCCTCTGGGAGAGTGGGAAAGTGAAAGGTGTTCTTTCTTTCTGAAACAGCCCTGTGTAGTATAAGAAGGAGAGGGTTAAAAAAACAAAAAACCTTACAGATTTCCCCAATCTGTCCTCCAATCAATTAAGCCCCATTGATTATAATGGGACTTACTTCTGATTATTTATGTATAGAATTGGGCTGTCATTTTCATCCCCACTCCCAAGAATGTATTTCTGCTCTTTAGCAATCTGTAGTTCCTATGACTTTGGTTTAACCCCAACCTCTGATGTAAGCTTTTAGACAATAATTCTCCTGCTTCTGGAGGTTTAATTGAGGAAGAAGATGGGCAATTTAAAGTAACACCAGTTCACTGGATTCATTGATTGGCCTGTCTGCTTGTCTTCAATAAATTACTGATGAATCAATGCGTTCCTTGGTCTGATCTTACGTTTATGCATCTTAATATCAGGGTGCAGAGATTGAGACTGCTGTTGAACTCAGCGAAGAAATGGCAACTTGAGTCTCTTGAAACGATTGGTTGAATTACCATCTGACATGGGTTGTCAAGATACCGAGTATGCAAGCCATATCCGTATAGTCAGAAAAGTAAAATAATTTCTGAGGAATTTAATAATATCCTTAGACAGGGCTGATATCATCCATCCTGCTTTTTTATGATGATTAAAACTAGAAGGGCTTGTTTTCAGTTTTGTTTTCAGAATTTGCAGCAATTGCTGGGGGCAATTCAAAAAGAATTGGCATGAAACTTAGGGCACAATCCTAACCTGCACTGGAACAGGAAGGCCTGCAGGCCTGCACTGTATCCAGCACAGGTTAGGAGCGGACTGGAGCCTCCAGGGGGCAAGGACATATTTGTCCCCTAACCCCAGGGTGGGTGCCAGCCAGCCCCTATGGGGCTGCTCGGATCTGCGCCTACTGTACAGTAGGTGCAAGTCCAAGCATACCACGCAGCCCAGGGACAGGGGTTGCTCCACCCCCTCCCCAGGGTGCCCCGCCCCCCGGAACGCTCTCCTCCCTGCCCTCCCTCCTGCCTTCCCCCCGCCCAGAATAGCACCTGTGCCAACCAAACTCTGCAGATACAAGAGCGGGTTACTGCGAGCATGTTCCTGCATTGCAGGGCCGACGCCACTGCTTGCATTGCCACTGCACCAGAAGCGCTGATGCGCTTCATGGCACATTCGTGGCAACTCTCGACTGAAGCAAGTGGCTTGCATTGGCCAAAGGGGGGAGTTGGATTGATTGTATTGATCTTTTTACATCTTCAGGAATTAGCAAAACGTAATACATAAGCATGTCGGACCATTTTTCTAATTTTTTTCTCTTTTTTGCTTCAATAGATATTTAACACAGTTCCAGATACACCACAGTCAAATTCACAGTTGCTTTTGTCTCGTAAGAGGAGTACAGATACAAAGCCACCCTCTTGCAGCGAGAGGCCCTTAACGCTCTTCCATACAGTCCAGCCTAATGACAAGCGTAAGTGTCTTCATTCTGTGGGCAGGAAGTTTTGTCATATTCATGTTGTTTCAAAATGATCAGTGGGGATCAGTTCTCACATGATCCGTGACAGGGCCACAAACTGGCTTCCTTAAATATTCTCACCTCTTCTCTCTGATTCTCATTCGTCCCCTCCCCCTGGGGAAAGCCTGTTGCCTGCAATGGGGCTCCTCGGCTCGCTGCAGGCTATTTTGCCAACGGTGAACGAAGCAGCCCCATGTTGGGCTGCCCAAGCCACTGCCAGGGATAAGATCTGGTGGTGGAAGCCACCATTGGATCCTACCCCCTCGCAGCCGGCACCTCCCCTCCCCCCACCCGGTACCTCCCCCCCGCCTCAAACAGGCTCACCAGCTGCCAGCACTACTGGAGCGCCAGCCAGCCCCCCCATTCACGTTGGTACCAATAAATGAGCGGTGAATGAGCCCTGCCCCAGTGCAGGCATAAACGTGTCAAGGACCTGCTTTACGGCATGTAAAGGGCCTTCAGGATTGGGCCCTGAGTGTAGATGAACAGATTAGACTACTGCCATATATATTTTTCACAACGGCTGATTTCAAAACCAACCAAATTCAGTGCTCAACAAAATTCAATGAATGCAGACTGTTGGCTGTTAGTAGCTGCAGGGAGCCAGTGCTGATAGAGCTCCACTGGCTTCTTATTGGGATTTTTTTTTAGGGGGTGCACAATTCAAATTACTGCTTTTAGCCTTTAAATTCCTTTATGGCTTGACCAAGGCATCCAGTGGATCACCCGTTCCCTTATGACCCTGCCCAGATGTCGAACGTCCTTCTCCAAATGTCCCTTCCTTCAGAGGTGAAGCAGTGATAACCAGAGAGATGAAAACCAGAAAGATGGTTTTCCTGGTGGTAGTGTCCCATTTAGGAAAAGCCTTCCTGAAACTAGTTTACTTGGCACCTTCATTGTTAAGCTTTAGGAACTGGGTAAAGACCTCACTATTTGCCCAAGACTTCCCATGATTAGTGAATTCTTTTTACTCTGTGCCTGCAATTTTATCTGATGTTGTTATCAGTACAATGGCCAGCTCCCTGTTCTCTCAATACTCTCTGGCTGCTGAGGAAAAAAAAAAAAGCCTGGCAGAAAGTGTCCATTCCACTCAAACACAGCAGAAGTAGACCTCATGCTGCCATTTGGATCAATATGGAAAAAATTCAAACTAAATTGAACTAGAACCTATACAGAGATGATAAAGTTTCAAGATATTGGTGTGAGCACTGTATGTTTACCAAGCCCATGATACCTTGGTAAAAGGCACCACTCCTGGATCAGAACTGTTTCTTGATATACCATATGCAGTGGATGTCCTCTCGGGTGAGAGAAGAGAAAAAGCAGAGCCACACTTGTGTTCATATTGGAAAATTATGCCTGTGAACCAACTTAAAATTGTGACGGAATGCTAAGAGCCCTTTCTGCTAGGGATGCTAATGAGCTTGTTGGTGATTAACAGCCTGGTCTTATCAGGTACTCCCTATGCAACCGTACCATTGGAGCGCGCCCTGCATCCTGCTGGTAGGACAGTCCTGGAGGTCTCCTCCAACTAAGGCCGTGGTTCTCACACTCTCCAGGAGAGTCTGAGCCACTGTAAGTGCTTGCGGGGGTGGGTATGATCACCTTACCTGTCACTTTGCTGGTCTCTGGGAGTTGTGGGGAGGCCTCCACAGGGCTCCCCCAATGCTGTAATACTAAAAAAGCGATTGCAACTCACTTGCAGGTTGCGATCGCGAAACTGGAAGTGAGTCACAATCACTTTTTTTAGAATTACAACGCTAGGGGAGCCCTGCAGAGGCCTCAGCAGGGCTCCCTGCAGCTCTCAGAGCCCAGCTAAGTGACATGTAAGGTAATCGCAGCCCCTATCGCCCAGGCAGTGACGTGATCCTGGGGACCATGTTGCTGCCTTCCACCTGCCCCCACCCCTTAAAGGCCCAAAGGCAGAGGCTTCCAGGCTGGGGCGTCACGATGTTTCAGTTTGAAAACCTCTGAACTAAAGGAATGAACATAGGCTCCCTTGTTAGGAGTAAGCCTCCACCACTTGCATGGTCTGCTAGGATTTGTTCTCCATCCCATGCCTTGAAGCCTTACATGGGTCTACTCATATCTGCACCAGTGATTGAGCTGGCACAGATCTGAGTAGACCCCTAGGGGCTGCCAGGGCCCCAGGATAAGAGAACATCTGTTCCCTTACCCTGAGGAGAACTCCGACTGTTTCGGTGGCCTCACGGGATATAGCAGCAGCTGTTTCAGTGCTGTTGTCCCAAAGGCAGAGAACCCGGTTAGTATTGGGCTGTACGTTTCTTAAATAAGAGCCTATGGGCCCAATCCTATCCAACGTTTCAGCACCAGTGCAGCTGCAGTGCAGCTCTGAGGTAAGGGAACAAGTGTCCCTTTCCTTGAGCTGCTCTTCGTGATTGCCACCCCCACCGCAGGATGCAGCATGTACCCATTGGCATGGCTGCATCACCACTGGAAAATTGGATAGGATTGGGCACTACGAAAGTTCAGTGTCTTCAGATCTGACAATTGTGATGAAGACAATCTTAAAAACACACATCTAAGATTTGTTGTAACATGTTCTCAGGGAATCAACCAAACATTGAAAAGCATGACAGGAATATCTGTGATATGAAATGTTAATTTTAATTACTCAGCAACAAATTCCTTATTATTTAGAAATGGAAGTTAGAAACGGAGTGTTCATATTACAGATGACAGACTTCTGTAGATTCAGTGGAAATGATCAAGAGTTTGGCTGCAATCCTATGCATCCTTACCTGCATAGAATTGTGCTGGAAGTGACCTAAGAATTATTTTTATTTTTATTTGAAGAATGTATACCCCACCTTTCCCATGCCAAAGCAAATGCTCAAGGCAGCTTACAGAGAACAACAAAATACAATGTAACCACAATAAGTAAAACACATTAAAACAACAACATTAAACAGAATGGGAACACAGAGAGTGAACAAGAGTGAAGCTAGACCCAATTCTCCATATCAGGCAGTTTGAAGGGTGGGAAAACAGTTGATCAGGGGAGTGAACAAACTATGACATTATACCAGAGGGACAGAGGGCAGACAGCCACATAATCATCCAAAGGCCAGACGAAATAGGTATGATTTAAGCTCTTTCCGGAAGTCCATGAGGGAGTGTGTAGTTCTTAATTCTTCTGGTAGGGAACTCCATATTTGTGGAGCAGTTACAGAGAAGGCTCGCCCCCGAGCTGCCATCCCTTTAACTTGGGACAGAGGGGGCACTTGAAGGAGAGCTCCTTTAGATGATCTAAGAGGGCGAACAGGTATGTATGGGAGAAGGTGGTCCTTTAGGTAGGCTGTGCCTAAGTCATGAAGGGCCTTAAAAGGTCAGTACCATCATCTTAAGTTGAGATTGGAAGTGAATGGGCAGCCACTGCAGCTGCTGAAGGAGTGGTCCTATTAAGTCAAACCGTCTAGCCCCTGTTACCACCTGGGCTGCTGCATTTTGAATTAACTGTAGCTTCCGAATTGTTCTTGAGGAAACAGAACCTGGAAAGAGGTAAGGTCAGACCAAGATGTGATGGAAGTCCTCAACAGGTACGGACCCAACAAGGGGGGGGCACTGTTAAGAACACCCTCTCTTTCCCTTACATATGTGCAGGCCTAACACATTATACCCATTTGCTTTTCAATCATGATGAAGACCATCAAAACCTAACATTTTCTGCTGCTGCAGATTGATTTATGTCATTTAGGAAAGAGAAGTCCCATTGAATTACTTCAGATTTACTGTTAGTAGCATCCCTCTGCTGAACTAAATAATTTGTTATGAAGAGAGAATGCATCTTGCAGATGAGAGCTAGAGAGAGAATCATGTCAAAGGATATTTCCTAAAAAATGACCCCTGCAATAGTTGAAAGGATTTAGCTGATTCGTCACAGTGAAAAGGGCTGCAATTGAACTTGATGCAATTCTGCATCAATAATTAGGATTTTTTTGGCATAATGAATGATCTTTTAACTCTGACAAGTACTGATGTTCCTTTATATATAACTAACATCTTTTAAAATAGTTTAGTACATTTCAGCATCTGACAGACGTTCATGTTAGTGATCCCCCCCCTTTTTCTTTCTTTCATCCTTTCTTCAGAGGAGAATAGGCACAGCATCATCAACTCCAGCCTGGAATCAGTCACATCGCCAAGCATCAACAATTTCCTCCACTCCAATAGTACTCCTCAATCTAATATGAACTCAAGTGACCCTGAGATAGAAGTTATTAAACCCAACAGGCCAAACTCACTGTAAGTACAGTCCTCCTGATTAAGTCAGCAATTCCTCTCAGCTGACCCACAAATCTAGTTATTAGGATAAGACTTTTTTCTCTACAATAACTATTGATTCAGCAATGTTATTTAATATTCAAGTAATCACAGGCTATGAGCTTCTGGGTTTCGTAATCTGAACTGTCGAATTTTAAAGAACGTGAGCGTATTTTGGGGTTCTTTTAACCTTCTGCTATCCTGAATATGTGATATTCCTTTGGATCTTAATTTTGTTGTCTTTACGTTTCTGCTTGCTAATTTGTGCTCGTGTCTTGTGTAGCCAGCATTAAACACCCAGATGTTTACCAGTTTCATTTACTAGAGGAAGAATTCCTTGTTTGGCTGGTTTATATACTTTGGCACAGCTGGTCACCGGCTAGATGGATGTTTCTGGTAATTCTGCATTGACAAAGTTACAATGAAACAAATAATTCTAAATCTCACTGGAATGGTCCAGTTTTGCTGGGGATTAATGTCTTACAGCTGAATTCTCACATGAGTGGTAGGTTTCTGTTGTGCTGGAAAATTCCATCATTTCAACAGGCCATGCCTGTGCCCAACATTGTGACAACAGCAGAACCTCTCCCGTCACATCTGAGGTTTCGTTCTGCGCAGGCAGAATTGTTTTCAGACTGTGGCTACTACTAGATGTTACAGAGCATGCATGGCTGCTGCTAAAAGGTGGCTGTCTCTGACATGTCATATGTGCTCTATAAAGTCTAATTTTGGGCAGTGTGGCATGCTTGCTAGTTTAAGCTGATCTATTTCTGTCACAGTGCAATCAGTTGTGCTTCCAGAACTCTCACAGGTATCCAGTGGGCCAAGGTGATGTTACCATCACCCAGACATGTTCCTTACACATAAGGCATGTAAACAAACAAGGCTGCTCCCTTACAGGGAAAGGCTACACCGTTTGGGGTACTTCAGTCTAAAAAGAAGATGCTTGAGGGGAGACATGATTGAAGGCGCAATCCTAACCTAGAGTTAGGCCAACAAAGTTTGTCCAGCACAGAGGGCACTGTAAAGCACGTTTGGACCACTCTCAGAGTCGGGGAGGATGGTGCACATCTGTGTGCTGGCTTCTCTTGACTCAGAGAGTGGTCCAAACATACCTTATGGTGTCCCTCGTGCTGGCCAAACTTTGCTGGCCTAACTAAATGTGCCGGTTAGGATTGCACTCTGAGACATATAAAATTATGCATGGGCTGGACAGAGTACTCTTCTCTTTTGCATGACGCCAGAACCAGGGGACATCCACTAAGATTGACTGCCAGGAGAGTTGGAACAGACAAAATGAAATACTTGTTTACCCGGCACATAGTAAATCTCGGAAGCTTCTTGTCACATGATGTTGTGATAGTTCCTGGTCTCAAAGCCTTTTCAGTGGGATTGGGCAGATTTATGGAGGAAAAGTCCATCACAGTTATGATGACTGTATGCAACTTCCAGGTTTTAGGGTAGCTTATTCATGAATGCCAGGGTCAAGGTAATGGCAGCAGAGTACAGGTATCTTGTTGTTTTATGTTCTCCCAAAGACTTCTGGCGGGCCACTGTGAGATGCAGGTTGCTGGACCAGATGGGCCCTTGGCCTGATCCAGCAGGGCTCTTTTTATGTTCCTATATCCAGATGTTACAGAAACCTGGGGAACACACAGAGGGATGAATTTGTTGGCTTATTAATTTCTGAGTAGCTAACCTCTTCACACAGAAAGGAATACGCATGTGCAATATTAACAGGTTTACACTCTACAGTTCCAATTTCTAACCTATAGTGACAGGTCATTTTGATTGTAAGATAAGAATATATGTGCTTAAAGAGGAGTCGGCAAGATTCACATCTTAATTCTAGACCTTGTCTGAAGACCTTTTATAGCACCAGAGAGTGATGTTGGCACATAAAAGTGGTCTCTTTGTGTTAGGCCATTGAAATAGCCTGAAGTTCCCTTTTGAATGTGCAAGAGATAAATCTTGTGAATTGAGTTTTCTATTTCCTGGCAGGACAGTCGGAAGATTGGTTTATTACCAGGCATACATCCAGTTTAAAAAAAGCAAAGAACTTGAGTCACCAAGCTCTTTAAAAGGCAGAGTTTGATGAAGGATATGAGCATATCTTCACTCTTCTTCTTGAGAAGAAAAGGAAGAATTTTCCTAGATCAGACAATGTACCACTTTTTATGGTTAAAAAGCATTAGACTAGGTGAATGGCAAAACATAGAAATGGGTGCCTACCTTCAATATTAACATTGTTTCTCAGCTCATTTTTGCAACATCCAAGTACAATCCTAGAGTGAAACTGCAGGATTCATTTAGTATGTGATGTCTTTTATTCCAGCTTATTAAAACATTATGCATCTTTAAAGGGCTACTCTACCTGCTTTAAGAGCTAAAATGTGTGTTTCATATATGTTTTGTTTCAATATTTTTCTTCCTTTTTTAAAAATGTCACTTGGGAAACCTTGGATTGCTGCAGAAATGCAGTGGGAACATAGGAGAATTTAAAACTTTGCCCCACTATGGTTCTGATCAGGATTACGTACACAAACAGACACACATGCCCCTGCATGCTATTTAAATCAAAATTTAAGCTTTAGTTGGCTTTTTAGCCAGTTCTCATTTATAATCTCAATTGCTGTTATTTTTAGATGTTATTTTTAGATGTTCTTGTTAAAAACAAGAGAAATGTTTTTTAATCCTGACGAAATACTTCTAACTAGGGAGCAGCTTATAAATGAAAAAGGGGGAACACCATAAAGTTGGAACCACTACTGAGAAGGTCCTATTTGTTGCCACCACTCCTCTCAGCTCCACAGGTGGCAGCACATCTAAAAGGGCCCTCTTTCATTATTGGAGGGCAAGCCAGATTATACAGCAGTCTCTCACAAATGCTGGTGCCATGTCATATAGGGCTTTAAGGTCAAGACCAGACCCTTGAATTGCACCCTGAAATGAACAGGCAATCAGTGCAGCTGCTGGAGCAATGATCCAATAGCACAGAACTGCCAAACCAGAGTCATAACATCCTGCCCCAGAGCCCAGGGCAGAGTAGTCACAACCCAAGTGCCATCACAATGTCTGGCAACATCATGACATCATTTCCAGGTTCTCTCTGGAGGAGGGGGCAGCTGCACAGTCAGAGCCTTCTCCTCTGGGGAGAGCCTGGATCCAGAGACAACTGCCTTCACCGCAAACAGGTATCATATGAAGGAGAACAAATGTCAGATAGTAGCTGGAATTATATTATTGGAATTTGGAAAGAAAACTATTCTAAACTAAAATATAAATAAAAATCTCAGATAGATGGTGAAGGTTTTCACCCCTGCTAACTGGGCAAGAGGCACTTTTTTGAGTGGTGCTCCTCTTATATTTAGCAGGGGGAGAGTAATTGTCCCTCTTCACCCATGCACAGTGTCTCTGGATCCAGGCTCTCCCCAGAGGAGAAGGCTCTGACTGTGCAGCTGCCCCCTCCTCCAGAGAGAACCTGGAAATGATGTCATGATGTTGCCAGACATTGTGATGGCACTTGGGTTGTGACTACTCTGCCCTGGGCTCTGGGGCAGGATGTTATGACTCTGGTTTGGCAGTTCTGTGCTATTGGATCATTGCTCCAGCAGCTGCACTGATTGCCTGTTCATTTCAGGGTGCAATTCAAGGGTCTGGTCTTGACCTTAAAGCCCTATATGACATGGCACCAGCATTTGTGAGAGACTGCTGTATAATCTGGCTTGCCCTCCAATAATGAAAGAGGGCCCTTTTAGATGTGCTGCCACCTGTGGAGCTGAGAGGAGTGGTGGCAACAAATAGGACCTTCTCAGTAGTGGTTCCAACTTTATGGTGTTCCCCCTTTTTCATTTATAAGCTGCTCCCTAGTTAGAAGTATTTCGTCAGGATTAAAAAACATTTCTCTTTAGATTAGGCTTCTGATTTTATTATGGTCATTTAGACCAACTCAGGTTACAAGCCATGATGGGTATGTACAACCTCCTGGTTTTAGAAGTAGGCTACCTCAGTAGCATGAAATACCAGGATGAAAGTATTTTGTTGTCTTGTGTGCTCCCTGAAGCCTTTGGTGGGCCACTGTGAGATACAGGAAGCTGGACTAGATTGGCCTCTGGCCTGATCCAGTGGGGCTCTTCTTATGTTTTATATGTCACTCATGTCCAATATTTAAGCATATAAGGACCAAAGGATGCCCCATCTTTTAAGTGCTTCTAACTGCCACGTTAATCACATAGTTGGTATTATCAAAAGAATATTCCCATGAGTGTTAAAATTATAGAAATATACTTTTTTTTAGTATTTAGTGTGTGTGCGCGTGTGTGCTAATGCAAGCATTTCTTTAAAACTCTGGACCCTTCCTTAGTACCAGTGGTAGCATCCTACAAGTCAGTCACCAAGTAGAAAAATTCAAAATGATTTGAAACTGAGGCTGCAATCCTAAACATATTTTTTTGGGATTCAGTCCCATTGAACACAATGGGACTTACTTCTGAGTAGACAGTCATAGGATTGGGCCCTGAGTGTCTTTTCAGGGGAGAAGAATGGGATTGATTGATCGCTGAAGGCAATTAAAGTAGAAGCCAGAGTACTAATACCCTTGATAGCCTACCATTGAGCTATATCTGCCTAAGCTGTTAAAACCAATGACATTTGATTTTTTTCCCCTCCAACTATTTATCTCAGGATTCCTCCTAATCTTGTGTCTCTTAGTTAAATGTGTTGACAGGTTAGACCTGTCCATCTGTTACATGTATATATAACCCTTCTTCCAAAGAAGCTTAGTGGAATGTTTAGGCTTTACCAGAATCCTGTGAGAGAGGTCAAGCTGGGAAACAGTTTCTTGCCCAAGGTCACCCAGTAAACTTCATGGCTAAATGGGGATTGAGCCTCTGTTTCTGACACCCAATATCAGTGTAAAATCTGCATTGTAAGGCCATTTTGTGCATTACATCTAAAGGCAGAAAACCTTCGTGCTGGAAGTAATCTGAGCACATCTTAAATAAAACAAGTGTTAAAACACCATATTCTTTTCCTTATTCCATCAAGGATTGTTTCTAACATTACTCATAAATAGGATCCATATGCTCTTGACATAGGTTAGCAGCCATCTGTGACATGTAGACCCTAGTGATGCACACAGTCTAATACTCTGGCATGTACAGAGCAGCTAGGTGGGGGGGGGCAGGGAGAAGACTCTCAATCGCTCACTTCACACTAGTGCTCTCAAAAGTGCTCCCTTGTTTTCATTGCTTAGTCTGCAGCTAATAAAAATGAATCGTGTTTATGGGAGAAATGCATTTTCACTGTTTGTCAAAGCCAGAGGGACTTATCACAGCAAGGCTTATCAGCAGTAAGGCACAGGTATCTTTCTAAATGTATCCTTAATGGTGTGCTTGTGCAGGTAGCAGTACTGGAGACACTAGAGCCCCGCCCCCTACTCCTAGCTGCTCTCATCTCTGCAGCATACATACTGGTATATAAGCTCTAAAATTGAAGTATTGTGCATCCTCCGGAGTTTTTTAAAAGTATTTGCTAATTACCTGGACGTAATGGCAACATAATGGGACATGGTGGCGCAGCGAGTTAATCCACTGTTGCTGGGCTTTCGACCGCAAGGTTGGGAGTTCAAGACTGCGCAACTGAGTGAGCTCCCGTTGCTTGTCCCAGCTCCTGCCAACCTAGCAGTTTGAAAGCACCTAAATGCAAGTAGATAAATAGGGACCACTTTGGTGGGAAGGGAACGGCGTTCCGTGCACTACGGCGTATAGTCATGCCGGCCACATGATCACGGAAGCTTGTCCTCGGACAAAACGCTGGTTCTACAGGCTTTGACACGGAGATGAGCACTGCCCCCTACAGTCGGTCACGACTAGACCATTCGGTCGTGGAGAAACCTTTATCTTTACCTTAATTACCTGGAGGTGAATGCCAGTGCTACATTTCTGTACTTCGGAAAGACACCAGTTGAAGACTGGGTGAAACGGAAGACAGCATGAGACTTTGGAAGCTTAAGGCACTCAGGGCACAATCCTAACCAGCCTTCCAGCACTGACACAGCTGTGCCAATGGGCATGTGCAGCATCCTGCATTTTGGGGGCAGGCACCAAGGCCTCCTCAAGGTAAGGGGGTGTTTGTTTCCTTACCTTGAAGCTGCATGGCCCTTACCCCGCTGCTGGTTAGGAGTGCGCCCTCAAAGCTGTTATTGGTAATCCTGTGTCTGCCAAACCAATGTAAAACGTAGGTTTACTCAAATTATATTTTCGACATTCTGTTTCACGGGAACAGTATTCATGTACAAATATTACAAAAAGAGTGCTTTGCTCTGTTTCACTTTACTGCTCATAAAAACCTTTTGTCCCAGTAGAAAAATTAAAAACTAAAGCATCTGATTGGTGCAAGTTTATGGAACTGTTTCAGAAATGATAGCAAGTCAGGACAATAAGACTTGCATGAAAAAATTTATGATGGAATCAGCCCTCCAAAGCCTTAGGTTTTTGCATTCTTCTTCCAGTTACGACATTGTTGTCACTGCCATATTTTATATATTGTATATGTTCACACTGCTTCTTGTTGGTAACTAGTGGCCTTTTTCATAAAGAGGGATTTTTAGATTGTGTCTTTGCTTGACTGTGTATACAATTGCTAATCAGGAAACGTTCAGAAGTTATTTGGCTAAAGGGCAAAGATACTTCCTGTCCAGAAACCAATTGGATTATTATGCATTTTATTTACTAGTTCTTGGGGTTTTGTTTTATACAGCGAGTGCTCTGGGCGGCAGCTGTTCTTCAGTTCAACAGGATTTGCCTGTTGCCAGAAATTTGTCAGTATTGCTCAGCAGGAGTTGCAGGCAAACTGAAGTTGACCCATCTTCAGTCCTGGGAAGACTAACTTGGTCTGCCTTCCTTAGTGTTGGCATCACAAAATGTGAAATAGATTCCGTTTCAGGGTGGAGGAACAATGTTAAGGAACATTTCTAAGCTTGACAGTATTCTAGCTATCCTTCATGGTTGATTTCAGATAAATGCACATTTTACGTTGTCGGATGTGATGTGATACAGAATAGCAGCTAACACAATAAATAAAAAAAATTATATTTTTTCAAAACGGGTTTTCTAAAATTAAATTGGATTTTTAAAGTTTCAGCTACAGTATGTTTCTCTTTTGGAAGTCTGCCTAGGTTGAAATGCAATATTATTTTAGGACAAAAATGTTAAAATGAAGTCTGCATTCATCATTTGTTAGAACTGAGTTTCCTGTGTAAAGACAGAACCATGGTTACACCTGCCATTTGAGGTCAAATTCTGTGCTTTTTTTGTTTTTTAAAGAAAAGGGTATGTATTCTGCCACACTGTACCTTATTTGCATTCCATTAATGGATTGAAACCTGTAAGTGGATTGCATCACAAGCTAAGGAGGGGTCAAAGTGGTATCTGCACCAACGTTTGGGGGAGTGGCTTAAAAAAAGCAAGTGGGGAAAGTTCAAAAACACAAGGTGAAAGTGACAAAGGGCTTTCAGACCCAAAGGTGCTTCATAGAAAGAGCTATGTCAGTAGATACCCTGTTGTATGACAAGTGATACCTGCCAAAATTCCTTTCTTTTATATCTGGTTACGAGAGAGAGAGAGAGAGAGAGAGAGAGAGAGAGAGAGAGAGAGGTACAGTTGTACTGTTAAAAATGAGTTCTTTGAACAACTCAGCAACAGGAGTCACCATCAATCATGGGCAGATATCCCAAGGACACTACACAAAAACATAACTTAGCATGAGGATACCCTCACATCCTACAAGAATCACAATGCTATCAGCAGCAAAGGGGCAAAAATACAGATAGTTGGCACCCTTGCACCCAGGGTTCAAGTCTCCTTATCCCACACATGCAAACACCTGCACCCAAGGAATACATTTTTAATCAGAATACGGGTAGAAAGTTAGCTGTCTTGGAAGAGGGCAGCATCTGAAAACAAACACATGCAAACTTCTGCGTGACAAGATTTCAAGTCCATATTGGCACATCTGCCAGCTGGAAGGAGCCCTTGTGCCAGCAGAGGACCTGGAACAAGTCACAAGGGGAGTGTCTACAGCACTCGGGCAAAGCAGAGTGCTGGCAGCTCACTGCACAAAGACACAGGCTAAAAAGCCAGGCAAAATGGATTCAAACCCAGCCGGTGGACTTGCCCTAACCGCAAGGCGCTCACCTTTTGCGTCAGAAACACTGATGGCTGGGACAAAGAGGGAGAGACAGGTCTCGAACCCACACCAGCTATTCTAGAATGATGCTCTCTAACCACCCAGCCACAGTAGGAGGCAGGCAGAGAGCACCCATCTGGCATTTAATACCCTGCATCTCCACAAACAGCACCACTGGACTAGGCTAATTAAATCACGTGATAAACCAAGGCATTTTAATATCTGAATGTGTGAATGAATAATTATTTAGTGGCCCTGTCTGACATGCTATAGAACCATTAGTATTGTCCAGTCACAGTGAAAGTAGGTCAAGATGACGTGTGCACAAGTGCATTGCAGACCATTAAAAAAACCAAAACGTGCAACTTCTAAGGGCACGCCATGGTTTGTCCTTGAAACACACCTATTTTTGCAGAGTGTTAATGGAGTATTTTTTTCTGCAATTCTTTACTAGTATTACTTGTTCTGCGTGGAGTGTGTGAAACTGATTGAGGTGGGAGTGGTACGCTGTGTGTTTTTCGCTGACATTCCCTAAGCAGGAAATTGAGGACTTGAAATGCAAACATGCTTAAGATTTAACGTCTTGGAGGTAACCTCCCTGTGGCACCAGTCCTCTGGTTATGTGACCAGCTGCTGTCTGCATCTTCGTTATTTAATTAAGACATATCATTGTTGAATTTCTCTCTTAAGCTGGGGGAGTGGAACCTCTCATTCTTCAGATTCTAGGAAGTCCCTTAAGGTATATTTAGCCTACACAGAAACATTATGCCAATATGATGATAACTTCCTATGAATTCCTGTTTGCATACTCGGCTCTAAAAATTTTCTATAGTTGAACAGCATCCATAGAAAATGTTCTGGTGCTAACATTGTTTGGAAAAGTGAAGCCCTACACACAAAATATTGCATCTGAAAAAAATAGTTCTGTGGGCAGCCCAATCCTGAGCTGCCTGGCTGCTGTGAGCACAGCGGTAGCCAAATGGCTACTGCTGCATCCAGCAGTAGCCAGGCAGCCTCTGGAGGCTCCTTGGAGGAAGGGGACATCCGTCCCCTTCCCCCAGCTCAGCCCGGAGACCTGCCAATGGGTCTCCTTGTGGCCAGTTAGCCGGCGCAGACACGAATGCCTCCATGTCGGGACGTGTGGCCTGACCTAGAGGTCTGGATCCAGCGGCGAAGGTCGCCACTGGTCCCACCCCCCGCTCTGCCCCTCCCCCCATCCAGGAACGCCCTCCCAGCCAGCCTGGAAAGCATGCATGTTGGCAACTTCTCACTCACCAGCGGCTGACACTACGTTGCCACCTCCAATCAGTTCACCCCAGCGCTGGGCGAGTGCTGGAGCAGTGCAGGCGGCCAGGCTTTACCACCTTATGGTAACATGCCTTATGGCACGTTTGTGACCCCAGCGCCCACAGTACGCCTTTACTGCAGGTTTTGGAAGCCTAAGAATTAATTAATTTTGTATTTGATGGTATGCAAGCTTGTATGCAAACTTAACAGGGCTCTTCTTTGGACAGAAGAATACTGTAAATACATCAGATGTGTTGAGATGATGTCTCACTCTACAATTTTATTATTTTAGATTGCTCGCTTGAAGAATAGCCCACCCACCATGCCCCAATTGTATCATTACACTCATTCATATGCTAGATGTAAGGCTCTCACGAATCGATCGTACAAGTTTACAGTTAGGCAATCAAAAGGATTCTATTTTCAGCACCATCAGTTAATGCGGCAGACAGATTTTGCTTGAGGTTGTGTGGTCTTCTACTCTAATGGCAAACACAGAACTCAACAGTCAGCACTTTGTCTACCAGTCACATTAATCTTACTGAAATGCTTGATCAGTTCAGAGGTACCATGGAACTGATCCACTGTTCTCTGTGCAGCACTGAACTGCGTTTTTATAGAGCTTATTGGAATGACTTGAACTGCTTCAGATATACTGCTTGATCTGCTTTGTTCAGCAGGATTGCTAGCAGTCTAGTTTTTCTACAGTCATGCACTGATGCTGATTATAAATACGCTTATAAGAACGCTTCACTTTAGAAATGCATTTTGATTAACAATTTTTAGAGCTTATTTTCATGTTATGGTTCATACTGAATTTTTTCAATGCTGCGCTATGTTATGTTGTACCTCCTTTTTCACAAAATGAATCTCCTCTCTGAACACAAAAATAATGTGCAACCATGGCTTCTGCCACAGAAAACACATCCACTTGTGCATTGACTTTTTCTAGTTTTCCAGATCATGTCACTCTTATTCATTCCATTTGATGACTGTCCATTTTGTTCTTTGGAGGGTATTTATAGATAGCAGAGGTCAACTGGAGAAAATCAGTGTTAACTGCATACAACACAGGATAATGAATTAACAATCCGTGTAAGTTAAGCATTGATGTCTGTTGTAGATTTAAGAGATCTGTGAGTTTCTCAGCCTGTGGATTGCCTTTAAAAGTGCTGTTTTTATTATTTAGATCAGCCATTTTCAACCACGGTGCCATGGCACATTGGTGTGCCGCGAATGATCTGCAGATGTGCCATGTGAGAATTTGGGGAAAGGTCATTTATTAGTAGGGCCATTGGGGAGGTGAGCTCCCCACCAGCAGCACCGTGTGACTTGTAAATTGTCAAAAAGCTGATCTTGACCCTTTTAGCATCTTGCCAGTGTGCCTGCCGTGAGATGAAAAAGGCTGAAGATCTCTAATTTAGTGCATTCAAGCATAAAAGCAACAATAAAGCATAAACTCCATTTATTGGCTTTGTTGCTTTTCTCAGGCAAATTCAATAAAAAAGCCAACAATGAATATTCATCTTGACAATCTGTATAGCACTGGGCTGCATTTGCGAACCTCCTTCTACAAAAAATCCAGTGTATTACAAGGAACCTAGGATAAAGTAAGGTTTTGCTTTAATTACCTGTTTTGTGGCAGTCTGCTTCTGTTTCTCTTGAAAGACGTTTTGTGCTTACAGTAGGTAAAGTTTGGCAGGGTGAAGACCTGCTTAGTAGTTGCTCCCAGACTGTGGAGTTATCTCCCAGCTCCTCTTCCCGAGTAGGCTCACCTATTCTCCCCTTAGTTGACCTTCAAGGCAGAGAGCAGACTTTTCTATTCCAGAAGACATGTGCAAATGTGGTAGTTCAGTTGACTGTTATCTGCTCCTGTTTGCACAAGAAATAGCTTTGCTGCTGTGTACTGTCTTCAGGTTATTCTGATATTACCTGTGCTGATACTGAAGGGCTTGATTTTTCTTCTATAAATAAAAAAAAAGACATTGAATGGTGTGTGTGTGTCAGGATTATTTCAGGGAGCAATCCTAAACAGCGTTGGGTTGGCAAGGCAGGCCGGCCAGCACCAAATCCAACGCTGCTTTGGAGAGGCTGGAGCCTCCTAACGGCAAGGGCATGTTTGCACCCTTACCATTGGGGAGGCTCCAGCCTCCCCAATGCGCTCCTTGGATCTGCGCCTGCTAAGCAGCAGGCGCAGATCCAAGGAGACCGCATGGCCCAAATTGGGGCTGTGCAGCCTCCTGGGTGGGCTTCGAATTCAGCCTTATGGATGAATCCGGAGCCCACCGTCTCCGCGCCCACAATCTACCTCCCCTCTGCCAACCCATGTCCCAGAATGGGATGGAGCATCCCTCGCGCCGACCGGCTTCAGTTGGCGCAAGGGAGGCTCCCTGTCGGCGCTCTCAAGCCAATGCCACTCGTAGCGTCGGCTTGAGCGCTTTAGGGCCGACGCAGGGAGCTGCTTGGCGTCCTCGCATCGGCGCTAATGTTGTAGCGTCGACGCTACAGCACAGCCAGGATTGCACTGTCAGTTCAGTTAGCCACTGTGAGTACCTTAGCAATGGAAAGATGGTATAGAAAGTCAGGCAAAAAAGTAACTGCCGTAATTGAACCATGTGATAATTTGCTAACTCTGTGATGGCTACCAGTTTCAGGTTTCCCTTCGTAATCTGCCTTGCCCCTGACTATGAAGATGAATTTTTAAAGTTTCTATAATGAGAGCCTGTTTCTATAATGACAGACTTTGCCATTCCCAAGCCTGTGTTATTTCTGTAGCGGCAAATAAAGCTTTTTAAAAAATGGCAGTCTTATGGCATTTAATTTGTTTTCTTTTACCCACCAACCACATCACCATGTGCTCTGATGGGAAAATGTCTCAATTATTTCTCTTGTTCTACATTTTCATTTCCTCTCGGTGGTAGCAGTTTTTCTCCCTTTTGGCCAAGAGGCCAACTTTGACTCGGTTTTCTGGTTTTCTATTTTCATGAATAAACTAAAGAAGTGTTTAGCTGAAACCAATAGCTCCCTCTATTTTCATGTTGCAGCAATAGATTACTTTATTTACAGCCCAGTCATATCTGGGCCTTGCACTGACAGAACGCACCCTCCCATCAGCGCAAGGCTTGGGCTGCTACTGCGATGGCATGTGAGCTGGGACCACCAATGCAAATAGTAGGTGGTCTAGGCCAAGGAACAGGAAGTCAGCTGAGGGGTCTTCCAGTTGAGATTGGGGCAGGGGTTGACCCAGCCTGAGGCATTTTGTGGGCTGATATCAACTGCAGCGGTGCCACCAATATACTGTACCCCTGAATCAACTTGGGTTTCTGCCAGTCAAAGATTTGGCACAGCCCATTAGGGACCAGGCAGCGGCGAAGTGGGTAAATACAAAGTATCCTTACTGTCACCGCAGCCCCGCAACCCCCCCCGGGCACGCCGGAGTTCTACCCGAGGGAAGGGTGCAGCAGCGGGCGGGGGGATCAGACTCTGGGCACGGGGATTGGGCCTCTCCCCCACAGACAGTGCTCCGAGAAAGGGTGGCCCAGGCAGGAGCAGACACGGCCAGGGAGAAGCGCTCCCGGCCGAGCAGCAACCCTGCGGGCCGTTGCCGTTGCTGGAAGATGGCGGGCAAGGCCAGGAGACTGCGGCAGGCCACCAAGCGCCAATGGGTGCAGGCCCTCCATCGCCCCCCCAATGAATGATGAGGGGGGAGCCACCGGCATGGACTTTACGACACTTACCTCTCCATCAGTGTCTGGCTCATAATATGCTGCAGAGGCTGCATCAGTTCTATTGCGTACACTACGTAGGATTGTAGTATAGGATAGCATAGGATATATTGGATAGGATAGGATTGGGCCATTAATTCTTTTTTTCTTTTTGCATAGGATATAGCATATATAGCATATATCATAGGATAGGATTGGGCCATTAATTCTTTTTTTCTTTTTGCAGACGGCATTTCTCCTTAGCGAACTTTCCCAGCCATTTTCTTCCTGGCTTTTCAGTCATGGTGCGACTATCACAGGCTGCTGCCCATCAAATAAAGTCACGTCCACAGTAGAGTTTCTAGGAATAGAAGCTCCTTCTGAAAGTGGACAGAGCTTTCTGCTCACACAAGGCCCCTTTGCACAAGCAGAACACTCCTCAGTAGGAGCTTGCGTTCATGGGCGCATTAGTCTGGATGCAATCCAGATTCACAACTTGAGCATGCTATGAAAATGAAATGGTTTATTGTTTTTCATTTTGGAGGAAGCATTATTGTCTTTATTAAAAGGCAAATGGCGTGAACAATTAGCATCTGAAGAACATAGCTAGCGGTAAAGAAAATGAGATGGATGCATTGTTCTTGGTTGATAGGTTTGGAAGACTTGTAGAATACACTGGCAAAGTTAGAGAACAAGGAATCATTCATGCTGAAAACACCCTTCTTTCACAATTGAACTTTCAGCACCTATTCAGTTTTAAATTAAAAATAAAATAAAAAGCAAAGTAATTGTTACGGTATGATTGCCATTTATCGTTTGTAATCCTTTGATTGGCAATAAGGATTTAAAACACTGAATTAAAGAGCTGCTTTGAATTGGAATAATGCATTGTGTGTCCCTACCTGTTCTAAGTGCACTTCTGTGGGGAACAGATTAAATGAAGGACTCTCTAGCACACATATACTCTCTTGTAAGGAAAAGAGAAAAACAAGTGGTGAATATTCTAAATAAAACCATTGCCCATTCACGCTCAAAAAGTTCTAAATTTACTATGCAGTCAGCAGAATCTTAAGCCTGAGTTATAGCTGGATACCTAGTTCCTAATAGTGACCTGTTTGTTCATGATAAATTACAGGATCTGGAAAGCTGAACAAATAATGTAACATGACAAATGAGGGCATGAAATCTAATTGATATTGCTAGGACTTGATTCTATTCAGAGCAGAATAGTCAATCTCACTCAATATAAGGAAACTGAACTCAGCCATAGTTTTTCATATTAGTTCTGGTAAGAGGGGTTAACTGAGGCCATCTTGAACTGCATGTCCCCATTTTTCTCCATTTGGCTATTTATTTTAAGAAGGCTTAACTAGTCAAACCCACAGAAAATGTCAAACCCACTTTAAAAATGATAAAGCCTTTTCCTGTTTGCTAAAGAATGAAACGTACTGTATAGTAAGTCTAGCATTAATCTGTCGTACCTTCAATGTTGAATTCTGTTTTTTGGCCTTATTCTATTGACTGGTTAAACAAAGTGGGCTGAAAGGTATTTTCTCTCTATCAATTGGATTGTGATGGGTTGGTATAGGAGACAAATTCATGTACCAAGTCAAAACATTAATGGCCCCTTTGATGGCATCTGGTGGTAGAAGAAGGCTTTTGTGCTTTGAAGTCATGTGTGTGCAATTTTATTTTTACATCTTGCTGGTCAAGCGCAATACTGTGCTTTACAAGAGTGAAAGAAGTTCTTCAAAAGGAAAACGAGATTTTTGTTGCTATAGAAATTATTACAGGTGTGCCCTAGTATCCACTGATTCAGTATCCACAGTTATCCATGGATAACATGGATACTGGGACACCTATTAAAAAGATGGGGAACATTAAAGAAATCTCTTTTTTTTTTTACCGTGTTGTAGCAAAACCACTGATGTGGTTTGCAGTTTTTTTTTAAATCTGTTATTGGGGCCTAACTACACGTGTGTGTGTGTGTGTGTGTGCACGCGCGCGCGCGCGCACACACACACACACACAATATATATATATGTGATCAGATCTCCTGTTGTTTTAAACAAACTTGAAAGTGATGATGAAGGGGTACTGCAAATTGGAGCAGGAACAGTAGCACTAGGGGAGATACAGAATTGTCCCAGGTGTGAGGAAGGGTGATGGAGGGGCATCACCTCACCTAGCCCCTATTTACCTCCGTACTTCTTCCTGCTCTTACTACCATTTGTGATTTTGAAATAGAGTAGCAGAGCTACTGAACAAGAGAGCTGAGAGAACAAGAGCACCACCCCTTTTCTGCATCTCTCAGCTTTCTTGTTCTGCCCCACACAGTCCTGCAGAGCCATGAGGAGGAAGTACACAAGCCAACCAGCCAGGTAGCAGCGGCGGAGATTCCTAATCAGAAAGAGGGCCACAACTGCCTCACCATTGTCTTCTCCTTTGTCTCGTTCCCCCCCCTCCTTGTTTTGGCAGAGGTGGAGATGGTAGACAGGCTGAGAGACCTGTCACTGCTGTCTTCTCTTCATCCTCTTGTGTGAGGGAGCAGGTGGGCTGAGGTGTCTGTTGCCTCTCCTCCCAAGGAGGCAGGGGTAGCTTCTGGTGCCACCACCCCTTGGACTGGGGCCTGAGGAGGAGTCATTTTTTCCCCACTGTACTATTTCTGCAATCAAAATGACATTCCTGAAGCTGTTGTTTTAGCTGATACTATGAAAAAACGTGGTGTGATAGCAGTATGTGTCTTTTTCCCTCAGTGAATCTAGCAACAGCTTTGGAGAAGGAACACAATTTCAATCTGGGAAGTGGCACAGGGGAAAGGGTTAGATGTAGCTCCAGTTTGATTCCTCCCCTCCCCCACACATGGCTACTTTTAAGCCTTTTTCAAAAAAAAAAAAACACTATAAAGTCAGGAGACATTATCTCAAATGTTATGCTTCAGATATTATTTGTCTACAGACTGAATACTCTAAAAATAGGTAATTTATTATTTTCCTGTGAAACTGATATACCAGTAATTCTGAAACCATTCAGGAGGAATGCTAATGACAAACTAATAAACTGAAGGTGGATTCAGATAAAACAGATGTGCTGCTGCTGAATAGTTTTATCAAACCAGGGATGTGGTGGTGTTCAGCCTGTCTGGGACAGGTTCATGCTCCCACTTAAGGGCCAGGTTTGCGGTTTGACTGCTTGATCCTGCTTTGCCCCTTGATGCGCCAAGTGCACAGTGCCTTTTCTTAGCTTTGGCCAGAGTGTCAGTGGCACCCCCATTTTTGACAATGATGACCTGGCCATAGTAATCCATGCTATGATAACATTCAGATTATTGCAATGTGTTCTACATGGGAGCTGCCTTTGAAGAGAATTGGAAATCTACAGCTAGTCAAACAGGCTCTTAATGGAGTTTAAGAGTTGGAGTTGGAGTTTAAGTTACAGGCTCTTAATGGAGACTGACTGCCATGAACGTAAACACAGCTCCTATGATATCTGGTCCCCTCCCCTTTTATTTGGATGCCCAATACATTATTTGTTGTTGTTGTTGTTGTTATTTATATAGTGCTACTGCTACTGCTAGTATTATTGACTGCCGGTGCTTACAATCTTGTGCTAATTTTTTATTTGATTGCATTAGTCCCCTTGAGTCATAAGTGACAAGATGGGATATACTTTCATAAATATATGAACATATGAGTTACTAGGTATGTGCTTCCTTCCTGTTCTACCACAGCAAGATCTGTAAGGAAACGTTTAAGAAGTTTGAATTACCAGCGTAACTGCTGTCACCCTAGGTTCTTATTACTCAATGGTCTGATATCAGTCATTCAAAATTGTGAGTCCCCATAAGGCCAGGAACCACCTGTTTCCAAGAATAGGTGCCTGAAAGTTGAGATGAGTTGAGAGTAAGCTACTTTAGAGGTTTGGCCAGTCAATAGTTATAGCCTCTTTTTAACCCTATGTCTAATATGCCTCTTTCTGATGCATCCAAAATAGGCAGACACTGGAGGTTTTGTATCACTCTTACTATATAGCCAAAACGCTATATAAGATACCAGTTACATGTTGTCTGCAAATATTAGTGTCTGTGGTAGCTAAACTAAAATACTCAATTGTGTGTGTGTGTTTTCAGTTGAATTACACATAGGCTTTTACTTCTGCAGAAACATAGCAGTCTTCATCTCTGCCTGTCATCTTTTTTTTTTTTTTTTTTTTTTTTGTATTGTTGGCATTCTGTAGAGTGAGGTTTGGGACTGGCTGCCAGCCCTGAAGTATTTTATAGCCATAGAGTAGGGAAAGGGAAAAGATATTTTCTTTCTTCCTGAATTGAAAAATCCCTGTATAGTGTGGAGAAATAGAATGTGTGGTCTGTGTGTGTGTGTGTGTGTGAGTGTGAGTGTGAGTGTCTTTCATGCCTCCAGTGTTATATGGCCTTGACTTTCCTCAAAGTTTCCAAAGTTGTAGACTTCTCTTTACCCAGGAAATCCTCAATGTAGAAATTGCTTTCATATTTTGGAGTGGTTCCCATCCCCATTTCACATTCAGATTGGTAGCCCCTCAATTTCCCCAATTCACTCTTAGTACATATGATGAGGTATGTGGGAATTTTGGATCATTTTATTGCGATGTTTTTATCATGCATTGTGTACTGCTTTGATGGAAATACAGTTTGAAATAGAAATAAATATTTTATGTTTATAATAAGGTAAATGATGGCAAAGAGGAATAATGCTGGGCCATTTTTCCTCTTTTATCGTTTGCTGGTTACCAGTAGCAGGCATTCTGCATGATTTGTAGAAACACAAGTTTAGTGTGAACCAGCATTGCAAAGGATGCTGAAGCAGGAGTTGTACGTGCTCAGTTTGCATCCCCACATGCCAGTGCTGCTCTATACGTGTTATTGTGTATTTGAAACTAGAGTCACCTCTTGCATCCAAATTTCTTTACCTACCAGTTAAGAAAAACTTGTTCTAGTTATTCATCACTTGGGACTTGTACATACATTTGGTTCCAATTCCTTCTGCTGCACACCAATTTTCATTCTGCTGCAAGACTCTAGATAGCTATCATCATAGGCCACAATACCAGTGAAAAAGGCTTGTTTGGGGATGGAATTGACAAAATTGCAATCCTTCATTTGATGAGGCTGTAACTATTTCAGGCTACTTGGTCAAAGGAAATCCCAGAGCAATATCTGAAAAGAGGATGTCCGTGTTCTGTGACTACCATGTATGGTTATTTTTGCTTTTGATGCAAAAATTGTCTGTCTGTTCTGTTGCATAGGCTTTTTCCTGGTCCTGTTACTTGGCAAGCAGGCTTTGCAAAGCTTTTGCTGTTCTTAATTTCACATTTGTGTTTGCCTTCCAACATCCTCTCTACAGGTTATGCCCCAAAATAAAGCTTCTCACATTGTAGTGAGTCACAACATGGTAAAGTTGCTTCAAACTGGGAATGCATAACAAAATACCCTTGATGTTTTTTACTTAAAAGACTCTGAATAGCATGTTTTCTCTAAAAGACAGATTCACCATTCAAACCATACATTTTCTACGCATCTTCACTGGAGGCCAGAACTGGATATCATGCAAAATATTTAGTTGCCACCAAAACCAGGAGCCCCACATCTCCACATCAAATGAGCGTGTGACATCCTCACATTTCAAATTTGTAACAAATTTAATGCTTTTTGTTTAAATGTTCCTATTCTTATTAATAACAGTCAAACGTCTTTCCCTTGCATGTGAGGTGTTATGAATACAACTCATAGCTGCATAGCAACAGACCTTCCTATGTGTGAGAAGCAGGCATCAGGGCCAGGTCATCCTCATTTACGGGCTGCCCAGTCTCAGGATGCTTTAAAAAAAGTGGTTGATTACACATGCTAGTGTGATGGCAACAAAGGCTCACAATCTTTCCAGCTATTCAGGAAACAAACTGCCAGAATGTCTGCAGTGAAGCTTTGTGATGGGAGAGGAAGTTGTCCATTTGGCTACAGTTAAAATAGCACAAGTTCTAGCTGCAGAAGTAAACTTGTGGGGCAGACTGGGAAGAGATTTCAGGAGCAGTTTAGAGATGGAGCCCAGAGAGAAGGTGACCGAAAGAAGCCTGCAGAATAAGCAGTGAACTGAGAAATAGGAACCTGAGAAGTGGTAGATGGCGGGGAAGAAGGAAACAGAAGACAGGAGGCTCTGGTGTGACAAGAGTCACAGGACTCTGAAGAAACCTCAAGGTGCTTTAGATCAGAAGGAACTGTATGCTTGGTGCCAGAAGAACTAGAAGACAGGGCAGTGAGTGGAACAAAGCTACTACTAGGCTGAAAATCCTCAGTTTGATTTTCCCATGCAGTCAACACCACTACATACTCGGATTGCTTGGGAGATAGCTGCATGCCCAGACCTTTAAAGTTTACTGCAATGTGAAGCCCATGGAAAAGCAATTCCTACAGTGCTATGGAAACATAAAAAGAGCCTTTTCCTTCCCTTGAGATTTGAGTTTATACTTCTGATGTTATTTTAAAAGAGGGGATTCAGAAGTGTACATTCAGGGCCTTCTCTCAGTAGTATTAACTGATATCTGTTATAGTATCTAGCACACGTTTCTTCGTGGATATTCCAAAAATATTTTAGGCTATTTCATATAAGAATAACTGTACATCTGGAAAACTGTTGAGGATTTATAGGATTGCTTTAGACTGACACATTTTGCAAGCATTTTTTCCCCTGCAGGAGAAAATGTATCAAGACCTTCGGTTTACTTCTTTTCTCATTTTATATCATTAGCAGGATGATTAGACGCCAGTGTCTTTTTTTCCCCAAAGATCTCAAGACATGATTATTATTGACCATGGAAATCTTACTTTGAAATATGAATTTAAAAATGCTTGAAGGTCTGAATCAGTACATTTAATTGATGTGGGGAAAAGAATGTCTCACTAAAGACATTACCTTGCCTTCAGTTTTGGCACTGAAGGCACTGTATTTTTTGTGAAGGCACTATAACATGTCCAGTAGGTCCTTTTTTTCCGTGGGGGTTCTGTTCCCGGAACCCTTGTGGATTAAAAAAAAATTCACTTTCAGCGGCTTCAAGTTGGGCCACATCTGGGGGACCCATGTTGATCCAAATCCATGGATATAAAATCCACAGATAATTTAGGCTCAACCTGTATTTTTTAAACGTGAGTCACAGAGCCAATAAATTTGCAGCTAATGTGTTTGGCTCATTCCTGTTCTTATTCGTTGTACTTTTCTATAAGCATACATTTCATTAAATATTGGATTACACAAAAAATTAATGCTAGAAGTTTGGGAACATGTGGCTGAAAATAACAGGCCTTCCTCTCTTCTCCTTAGATAATCACATCTAGTAAAAACAAACACATGGAGTGAGACCATACCACTGTGTCTCATCTCCTCCTCTGTGTTGGGTTTTGCTTGTGCGTGTAGGGGAATTCAGATTACGATGATGTCACTCATTTTGAGGAGATAAAGACGGGCTGTTGTGTTTGGTGGCATCCATTACATCTAGTTCCAGCCTCAAATGAAGGTGCAATCCTAACCTGGAGTTAGGCTGGCACAGTTAGGCCAGCAAAGTTTGGCCGGCACAAGGGACACCATAAAGTATGTTTGGAACTCTCTCGGAGTCAGAGAGGCCAGCACACAGACGTGCACCATCCTCCCTGACTCCAGGAGTAGTCCAAACATGCTTTACAGTGTCCCTTGTTCCAACCAAACTTTGCTGGCCTAACTGTGCCGGCCTAACTCCAGGCTAGGATTGCGCCCTGTATGTTTCAGCAATGAATCGGTGTAGCTTGTAAAGAAATTCTGTGACCCATATTCAGAAGAAGATTCTGTATTCTCATATAATAATTTAATGTGTATTCCTTCGTGCATGCTCTTTAAATAGATAAAAGTTACATCTTGATCAGTCACCATAATCAAGGGCTTCTGCCTTTAACCTCCTCCGATTGGCTTTTTTAAGCAGCCTTGTCCTTCAGTTGGATCAGATTTCTGCATTAGCAGTAGATTTTACCTAATGGTCCAGGGAGAAAAATAGAACTCTTAAGTCATAAAGACATCCTGTCTCATTCTGAAAGGAGATCCCTGTGGTTAATTAACTTCATAAATTAGCTGTGGCTCTAGCACCACCACTTTACCACCAAATGAGTAATATAATCTTTCTGATCCTTTCTGCCATTGTAAGGGATCCCAAACATCAATTAATGTGTCCCTGAGCCCTTTTCATTTGGCAGCATGATGGCTGCGCGGAAGCTGATGTGCATTCAGAGTTGTCAAAGGGGTGCTAAGCTGCGAAATTATCAATAGCCTAAGAATTATAGCAGCCTGTTTGATTTTTTTTTTCCTGGTTATGGTCTATTTTTTTCACACATGTTCTCATATTTAGAATCCCCCCAGCTCCAGTTGAGGCCTCTGAAGATGCACCTACTTCAAACCAAACATCTGTGGAAGGTGGCAGCGTTGGCGAGTGATGTTGATCGGGACTACTTTTGAAGTGGATTTTGCTGGGGATTGTGATGTCCACGGGTGTACTATACATTTAAGCACAGAGAGTTTGTAAAAACAAACAAGTAGCACGTTTTGCATTTTTAAAGAGCCCTTCAGTTTTTTCTATAGTCAGTCCCTTTTCATCTCAAAAGTAGGTAGAAGAGCCTACTTATTTTTCCTTGTAGAACTGTGCTTTGCATCAGGTGCACAGATGCAGTATATTCTTGTTGACGAAAAGAACAGAGAGAAAAGATGAAGTAGATTTCCTTTACCAGTGATTTTGTTTGCTCCAATCTCTCTAGCCTATTACATGCACTGTGACTATCAGTCCAATGTAGACTTGGTTATATGTCTGGCTAATGGTAGAACAAGCCATTGATGCATTTTAAGGATTCAGTTACTGAATTCACACATTTATATACTTTTAAATAAGGACGTGGTGGCGCTGCGGATTAAACCACTGAGCTGTTGACCAGAAGGTTGGCAATTCAAGACCACACAATGGAGTGAGCTCCCGTTGCTTGTCCCAGCCACTGCCAACCCTAGCAGTTTGAAAGCACATAAAAATGCGAGTAGATAAATAGGTACCGCTTCAGTGGGAAGGTAACAGCGTTCCGTGTGCCACAGCATATAGTCATGCTGGCCACGTGGCCACGGAAACTTGTCCTTGGACAAACACCAGCTCTTCAGCTTAGAAATGGAGATGAGCACCACCCCCTAGAGTCAGTCACGACTAGACCATTTGGTCATGGGGAAACCTTTATCTTTACTTTTATACTTTTAAATAGGACTATTTTTTTGTTGCTATTTTCTTAAGCATTGCATATGCTGTGATTTTGGAAATAAGGAATCAGAGAAACAAGATATAAACATTAATCAGGAATTTGACTAGGATTTGGTCACATGAGCTCTTGACCCTAGAGCTAGATACACAAAGGGCACATACAAAACACATGAAACTCCTGTACTGACCCATTTTAAAAAAATGTAATAAAAAGCCTCATGGGCATGAGTGTATGTGTATGATTTCTTTTTAAAATATTCAGGAAAGGCTCTTGCTGAGTTGCGGAGCACATGCTTTGCATGCAGATGGTGCTAATTGGATAATCTAATTGGATAGACATGGCCTGAGCTGCTGAAGAGCCACTTCCCACCAGAGAAGATACTAGTGGACAAGGTGGACTAGCACCATTACTGTGCATCATCTGTTCATGCGTGGTACATTGAGCAAAGTCCATATCACCAAGCACCAGGTAGTATGTTCCTCTTTGCTCCATTCATTCCATGCTTGATTATTCTAGAAGTCCCCAATCAAAATGTTCTGAATGGATATGCCTGTGGGCTTGGTGTGCCACAATATGGTGGACCTGCATTATCCGTGGCTTCGGAATCTGCAGATTTCAGAATCTGTGGATTCCAAACACACAGAGGCATCAACTTAAAGACCTCCCAGACGTGACTGGGACTGAACTGATTTCAGCATCCAGGGGCTTCTGGGATTGGAACCCCCCACAGATACTGAGGGCCACCTTATTTTGCATCTCCTGGAAAAAAAATTAGATGCATATGCTCTTGTTTTATTTGATGTGAACTATTTTATCTAGGGTTAAGTATTTCAGAAAGGAGTAAGGGCAACATGACATCCAGCTTTTGTTTCTCATCAGATGGTTTCATCAAAGGGGTATGTGGATTATGTTAATTACAAGCTCACAGATTTGCACATTAGCTTCAGTTCTCTAAAATGCTCTATTTTAGCCTCTTGGAATTAAGGCTTCGTTTTGTTTGTTTGTTTTTTAAAACAATCTCTTTTGTTACCAAGCGAGCTGGGTGGGGAATTATTTAAAAAATGTTTCCCTGGGGAAGGACGGAGGGTGATCAGTTCTGCCCCCTCCAAGGTTGAGGCAAGTGGTGAAGTGGTTAAGGCAAAATAAAGCAACTAAGGAGTTTTTGAACTGGGTCTAAAGTGCTGTGCAGGAAAAGGGAGTGCTCCCTTTAAAAAACTAATTGCTAGTGAAAGAACATCCAGTGGAAAGATGCAGATTGATTAACAGTGCAATCCTATACTCCCCTTGCACCGGCGCTGTGCTCTTGCGCCAGTTGAACGCTGTCGCAAACTTGCCGTAAATTGCACTCGCGCCGGCGCTGTGGCGCTGGGCTGGCGCGAGCAGCAGTACTGGCACTCAGGCGCCGCCGTGATTGTTGGCAGCGACAACCATGCGCCAGTCAAGTGTCAGCGGCGCTCTGTCAGCGCAGGGCCTCCGCAAGGGCGTTGCAGAGGCGTTCCGGGGGTGTAACTGGGCAGTGCAGTGGGCGGAGATGGCGGTAGTGCCAAATCCTAAGCCCCGTCCCCGGCCAGGGCGGCCCTGATTCAGGCCACTTCTGTGCACGTTCCTCTGTGCCTGCAAAGCAGCAGGCGCAGATCCGAACAGGCCCATAGGGGTGACTGGGGCTTACACGGGTGCAAGGCGGAAACGTCCTGCACATTGCTGCTGCTGCTGCTGCCGCCTCCTAATGGGCTTTAGGATTCAGCCCTGCTATGTTGGCCTTACTAGGCCAGCATAGTATAGGATTGCGCTCTAAGAAAATGAACAAGTTTTAAAAATAATAATCCCTGAGACATGTGTCTTGGTCCACCTTCCCAGGTCTACTTGGTCTTATACCAGCAAAATAACTGGCACAGGTTCAAACAGGGGCAGCGAGCGGTTCATCCCTGGGCCTGGGAAGAAATGTTTCCTTATCCGGAGGAGACCTCCAGGACTGCTCCTGTCCGCGTGGTGCAGCCGGCGCTCTGGTGGCACAGCTGCATCCGCAGGGGGAAGCTCGATAGAACGGAGCTGTTAGTATGTGGATAGAATTCATACAGGCACTGACAGGAGTTTTTCTGATATATAATGAACACACCGCTGAAATATAGATAGAGGCAGAAGTGGAGGTTTTCACTAGATTATGAGATGTGTATTTACAATCTCACCCCATTTCCTCGGAGTACGTGACCTGGCATCTCGGTAGCAAAAATGGCCCAAATTCTGGAGAAGCAGGGTCCATAGTCCATGTATACAGAGACTTTAGGAAAATAGTCCAGAGATACACTGCTGGCAAAGTGGATGCGAACAGAGTTCCCTGAAGCTGGCATGAGTTACAGGCATTTGTGATACTGTCCTTTGTCTGTAGGCTAAATGGATATGAGAGAATAATGCAAAACCAAATGAGAAAAAAATGCCACTGGTAACAATTACTTCTAATGTCATGTTTGATGTTCCTCTTTGCATCTGAGAAGCCCCTCCAATCTGTGGAAACGACTCTACTTCTTTATTTCTGACTGGCTTTGTTTTACTGCCAAACTGAAAGGCACCAAAATATTCAAGTTCAGTAGTGGAAGAGGGAACAAAACATTTATGAACACAATGCCACAGTAGAATGGGCTGTATGAAGCACAGAACTATAAAATCTGAGTGGAAAAAATCCCAGTTCTCGCAATTCAGCCCACTTCCTTCTCAAACCACCTGCGACAGATATAGTACATGCCTAGTCTGTTGTGGTTGTTGATGATGATCTCCAAGAAAGGAAACGTCACCACCTCCTTATACACGGTGCAGAGCTACTGGTTCTTAGGAAGCCTTTCTCCATATTTCACCAATATCCAACTTCCAAGTTTAAAAAAATATTTTTTTTCTTTTCACATATCCATTTCATGCGTTAGGGAGATGAGAACAAGGGACTGAGAATGGAAGGGAGAGCTGGAATGAATCATGCTGTATTCTTCAGGAAACGCAGGAAGGAATCAGAAGATAAAGAGTTAAATCACTTCAGGAGACCCTGTGTGAGGCCTCCTTTTCAGTGACAGTACTTGTTACTTACTTCTCCCTTTTTGTTTTGGTGCCCTCATTGTGTGGAAAACTGCAGTAACTAATCAGCTTCAACATTTTGCAAAGTCACATAAAAGAACAGTTTCTTTTTTGTACCTCCCTCCCTCCCTCCCTCCCTCCCTCCCTCTCTCTCTCTCTCTCTCTCTCTCTCTGTGTGTGTGTGTGTGTGTGTGTGTGTGTGTGTGTGTGTGTGTGTGTGTGTGTGTGTGTGAGAGAGAGAGAGAGAGAGAGAGAGAGATATGAATAATGAACCCTCATCTCTAGACACAGGGAAGCTTAGATCTCTAAAACAATGAGGTTTTTGAAACCTGCAATTGCCCATATTGGTGCACACAATTCTTTTAACATTTCAAAATACGGAAGATTCCTTTTGTAACATGAAGTGTCTGTAGAAGCTCTAAAACTACTTTAAAACGCAAAGTGAAATGTGCTCCTTATCAAATGCAACATCCCGCAACATTTTGTGCTTGTTAGCATTTATGTCCCTGGCAAATTTCTGATGTAGCTTCTCCTGGCACATGTTGAATACATCCTTTTAATAGAATATGTTGCCAGTTTTCATTGTTTTATTACTGTTCCTCTGGGAAATGTGCTTACCTCTTTCATTTCCCAGTTGGTGTCAGGAGGGCACCCTGAGAATCAGGAGAGCTCTCTTGGATTTGAAGAAAGAGTCAATCAGATGAAGTCTTCTGTGATATCCATGACCAGGACCTGGGGTGGGTGGGAGTGGGGGTTCCTCACAGCGTGAACAGAAATGGGGGGGGGAGTATCAGACAGGATAAGCCCACCTTGGCATGAAAAGGCCGTTGGACTCCTTTTTGTTAGACGGGTAAGTATTTTTACATTCATTGATCCCTCTTAACTTCACAGCACCCTTCTAGAGCAAATTCTGCCTCCCCAATTGTCCACACAGCTTGGTTCGACTGCTTCCCTTCCTGGGCAGGCGACTGGCCAGGTTCATGGGTTGGAGTTTGGCACTGGGGCTAGGCTGCTCTCCCCGGCTTCACAGGCTCTGGGCAGGATAGTCCAGGGGGTGGTCACCTGAGTCCACTGGCCACCCACGGCAGAGTTGGGGCTGGCTCTCCCCCAGGGGGCACCCCTTGCCACTGGTACTCCCAGGGAGTCGCCTTTGGGGCCAAGCCTTCTAGTCCCCCTCCCAGGATCTGGCCCCCTGGAGACCCAGGTCCAGTCCTGGTCTGCTTTGCCTGGGGCAGAACTTTTATTTGGGGTTCAAACACTAATGTATAGAAATAATGGTTTTGGTCTTGGGCAGCAAATCTTTCCAGACTCCAACCTTTGGGCTGAGATTGTGTGAAGATTTATGCTAGACACACAAGTTACAGTGCAGACCCATGACCGTTTTTAACATCAGCCAGTGGAGAGTTAGATAAGCCCAGTGAAAGGAGGGACTGGAATTTGTTTTGGAATCCCGTCAGAAATCATTCTTTAGATGTTCAGTAGCTCTTGCTAACTGGTATGAAAAGTATTTTTACAGATAATTTTAGCAAGTGAGTGGAAGGATGAGAAGAGAAAAAAAATGGGAAAATGAGTGGGAGAATAAAAACAATTACTTTTCAGTATTTGGTACCCTGTTGAGCCAGTGAGCTGACTTTCCTGGGGAGTCCCATGTTCAAATCCCACCAACTTTTATTGGGTGATACTGTGCCTATCAGCCTGACCTCACAGGGTTGTTGTAAGCAAAAACTGAGGGAGATAAATTTTGTATGCTACTTCGGTGGAAGGAAAGGGAAGGAAGGAAGGAAAGAGGGAAGGGATCATTGTTAACAATAATAGCATAACTACTGAATGAGAACTATTTTTTTCTGAATGAATACAATGGTAGAATATTTATTTCCTCCCCAAAACAATTTGCCAGATCTGATTTCATCTGGATAAAATCATGATCTCCTTTAGTTTTGTATGCCTGCAAATGAAATGGCTGATATTGCTGCATTGGGAGATGGGTGCACAGCAGATACAGGTATTTGGGTTAAAAGATCAAGCAAGCATGCATTTTGTTACACACAATTGAACTTAAGTGGAGATCAGGGCTTTTGATCTCTAATACTGTCAAACCTTTTTTTCCTTTTGAATGTATCCTTCATCTAACTCTATTGTGCTATATTGTCATTGATTTCTACAGCTGAAGGTCACTTATATTAATATTCCTGATTTGTTTGCTTAGGCACCCATAGCCTAGAGTATACATGAGTCTGCTCTCAAGCCAAGGGATATTTTGGGCTGCTGACTCATAGAATTCCCTCTTCCCAAGATTTGCCATTTATAAGACATTAATATCCTCACTAACCAATTCTAATTTTTGCAGACTTTTTTGTTTCCTGCTTTTGGCATTTTTGTGTCAAAAGTGTTCTTTTCTTTTTTACTTCCCACTGTGCTTCACATAAGAAATGCCTATGGCACAAGCAGACATGGAAGGAAGACTAGGGTTTTTAAAATGTGCATCTATTAAAAAAAATATACAAAATTGTCCAAATATAAGCAAGTCTTTCTGCCACCATTGCTACTTTCATGGTGGAAGAATAATACTGTACATGAAAATTCTCTCTCCTCCCCCCCAGTCTCAGATTTGAAATATGACCAGTTAAATTGTGTGTGTGTGTGTGTGTGTGTGTGTGTGTGTGTGTGTGTGTG
>JAJKFI010000005.1:24573630-24610183 GCA_029204185.1 Lerista edwardsae
TGTGTGTGTGTGTGTGTGTGTGTGTGTGTGTGTGTGTGTGTGTGTGTAACTGAAATCTTCTGCTACCTGTGACAAGACTGCCTGCCCCAGTCCCCAATCCAAACCTTCATGAGTGTATGCAGGTGAGGGCTTCTGCCTTTGTACAGACGTATGCATGCAATGAAAGGCCTTCGCCACATTGAAGTGGACAAGGATAATAATGAGATTGACCAAACTTAGAGTGCTGCTGTGAGGATCACTGACAAAAAGTGTGTAAAGCTTTTAGGAAAGGTAATATATAGTTTATATAGAGTGTGTGTGTGTGTGTGTGTGGTTAATAATTGCAGTGGCAATTATTGTTGCAGTTCCTGATGATGTCAATACTTTGCTTAAGATTAAAGTGTCTGTCTGACACGGGTTCAGAGTTTCTGCAGAATATTCTGGGTCAAAGATATTGTTTGGACCCAATCCTGAGCTGCCTGGCTGCCATGACTAAACTGCTCCCACTGCATCCTGCCAGGGCAGCCAGGCAGCCACAGGAGGCTCTGCGGGAGAAAGGAACATTCATCCCCTTCCCCCGCTGTAAGGACGCAGGGCGGGAGGTGGGTTTGCTCATTTCTGTTCCAGCTATCTTGCAGGCACAGAGGCAAGGACCTCCATGTCCGGCCACGCAGCCCAACATGGAGCATAAGATCCAGTGGCAAAAATCTCTGCCTGTCCTACCCCTGCTCCGCTACTTCCCCCACCCAGTTCCTCCCACCCTGCCTGAAAAGGTGCAACATGCGCACGGGACCAGTTCTGAGCCAGCGCCAGCAGTAATGGCTTACTGCCGGCACTGTAGGTGCTTTACAGCACTTTTAGCTACAGCAGCGCAGATGCTACACTCATACTGGCCATGCTGTAGGGCTCAGGATTGGGCTCTAGTCTGCTTTAATTCCCATAATCCTCAGCATGAAGGCTGAAGGTTTCATGGCCGTCCTATCTGTCCTCTTAGGCAGTTGTTGGGGAACAGAGAGGGATTCATATGAATTACTTCTCATGTGACTCTCTGAATTGGGATGCGTACTTTTGGTGAAAAGAGCAGAAGACAACACGTTCCGCTTCCAAGTGAATACTATTTGCTAATAAGCTAAAAGCAGCAAAGCCACATTTAATAAAGGGAGCTTGCACTTTATCCATCCATCCATCTTATTTCTACCCTTCTTCTCTCCCCCTAAGAGGACCCAGCGTAGCTACTTGAGTGGAAGTGGCAAGTTCTTTCCATTAGAGGGCAGAAACCTCTCTAGGCCGCATCCAGGCCTCCGTCCCCAGGCTGCGTGGCCCTGATGTGGGCTGCGCGGCTTGCTCGGAGCCTCAAACAGCAGGCACAGGGCAGAGCCAGCCCATCAGGGCAGCTGGCGCCTATGTGCCCTTGCCCCAGGGAGGATCCAGAGACCGCCTAACTTGCAATTGCGTCCTTAAGATGTTGCCCAGTCAACATTTAATATGAAACTTCTTTTTAGCAAAATAGGGAGCTGGTATTCCTCACAGAAGCATTTTAAAGCTCTTCCCCTAACCTCAGTATATAATTCCTAGAGCAATTTTTAGTGAGATAATGTACTTAAATATATTTCTTATAGTAGCTTTGTACCGCGGAGGACCAATTGCTGTGGAGACGAACAGCCGGAGGAGAGAAACTGTAGTCTTCCTGCCCTTCTGGAGGAGTCTGGTAGTCCTGTGGGAAACCCTGGCTAGAAGAACCCCTCTGCCTAATCCAAAACAGGGTCCTCTTAATAAATAAATAAATCTTCTGGAAATCATCTTCCTGAATTGGAGGGAAATGGTCATCTGGAATGTCCTTTGTACATATTACGGATCCGAAGCTCCTCTTACTGTAAACGTAGTTTTGGCTATTTCCTCTTCAATACGCTTGTCACATTGAATTTCATTTGGCTTTGGTCAGTCACTGTCCCAGAAATAATCTTTGTGCATTTCTGTATACGCATGCTGTTTTCTTCAGGAACTGCATGTTCAGGAGATGTTTTTAAAAAATAATTAATGTGATTAAATGCTGCATTTGAACAACTGCACCTGTGTACCCTTACCTATCCCAGTAAATGTGCTGAATTAAACTTCTACTAGGAGATGAAATTAGCAAAAGTGTTCAGTTGAGTGGGGACATGGCTGCAGTTGTACACATTCATTATGAAAAAGAAAGGAGGCTAATAGGCAAGAAGGATGAAGCAAAACCTTTGTTCCAGACCAGTCATGGTAGAACCCTTGTACCTTGCCATTCCTTTCTCAAATGCACAGAGGGCAAACGTCCACCCATCCTCCAAATGCCAGATGGAATAGGGAGGATTTGAACCCTCTCCGAAAAGCCATGAGGGAGTGGGTAATTCTTAATTCCTCTGGAAAGGAATTCCATATTTGTGGCACCACTACAGAAAAGGCTGACACCCAAGACACCATCCCTTTAACTTGGGATGGAGACAGCACTTGACGGAGAGCCCCTTCAGATGACCCAAGAGGGAGGACTGGAATGTATGGGAGAAGGGTGGATGTATGGAAGATGATGATATTGGGAAGCAATGCAAAAGACAGTACAAGCAGTGTGGACTGAACCAATTTCCCCTGACATATCAGCAGCAGAACATGTGGGCAGGAGGTGTGGACTGATGGTTGAGCTGCTGGTACTACCTGAAGCTAAGCAGGAGAATCTGTGGTTTGTTTTTGGATGGGAGACGGATGCTAGGCTGTGACAAGCTGCAGTACCGCTTACTGTACTGTACTGTACTGTACTGCAGTACTGGCAGAACGGGGTCACTGTGGAGCTGATTACTCACTGCAAGTGAGAGTTGCGAGGGAGTGTGTGAGAAGGCCAGCCGGCCAAAGAACAAAATACAACTTTGAGGACGTGCCCAGGCTTGACTTGCGAGTGCCTGCTGAGGCTTGATGGCATGCAGCCAACGGAGAGAACCACACTGTGAAGGCTACATCTAGGATTGAGGATTTGGCGGATCACTACTGTATATTTGTAAAAAAAGAAAAAAAAAGATTTTAAAAATGGTGGTTAGACTAGCCTGCTCATGTAATCCGCCTTGGGCATTTGCTTCGGCATGGGAAAGGCGGGGTATAAATTCTTAAATAAATAAATTAAAAAGCTGGTATGGACATCTGTAGTTCGAAGGAGTTAGACATCCATTCTTGGTGCTACACACATAACCGATTTGATTCTCCCAGGTAGTTGTGGTGGCATACTTCTTGGCTTTTAGTTGCAGGCCTAGAGATCATATCAATGATTCTGATTCCAAGTATCTGAGGATTGCAGGAGAATGAACTGAAATGGGCTTAACAGTGCAGACGCTTCTTGATTAGTTAACCTCCTAAAGATGCATAGTATGTATATACAGATCCAGATTCAGAACCCACATTTTTAACTAACTGTGGGTTCCGAACCCGTGGATTTGGCTAAACGGGGACCCTCTAAACATGACCGGAACTGTGCTTCGATTGTGCCTGGAGGGTGTGCTGAGGGCCAGAGAGGACATGACTGGAGCACAGTTCTGGTTGGGTTCGGAGAGTGAAGTGTCAAGACCCACGAATTTGATGATCCACGGGTTTTGGCATCCGCAAGGGTTCCAGGAATGGAATTCCTGCAGATGCCGAGGCACAACCTGTACTTGTTTTCCTCTTGGGAGAATCAGTTGTGCTCTTTCCATGTTCGTGATTCTACAAAACTATGTTTTGGTGCTATGTTTTGGTGCTAGTATTCAGGATGGGTCCACCCCATCTGCATTGCAGATTAGGATGATGTTGCACTCAGCACAGACCCTGCACTTTGCCAAACCCAGGAACAGTGCTGGTTTTGAGTTTATTCTTTCACACCACAGCAGACCCTGCTTTTCAGGGAGGAAGACATTGCTCAGAGATCTGTTGTGTTTTCTGCATTTGCAAAACACTGTCAGAAATGGAAACAAAATTGGGTCTTCCTCCCCTCGTTCAGCCATCTGAGTTCAAAGAGAAGGTCAGGGACAGGCACACTTCTTTTTTTCCCACCATGTCGACTTGAACAGTGTCATGTGTTCTCTGACACTCTTGCAAACTGAAACAAAATCTTGTCCATCTCCTAAACCCTCTCTCCATGCCAGAGGACTTTGGGAAAGTGCTGCATCTTGTTTCATTTCGTGCAGGGCTTTTGCAGAAGGCAGAAGCAGTGCAGTCTTTTGCAAAGCCCGAATGTAAAGAGACAAATCCCTCTACTCTTTTTCACAGAGAACTTGGAGGGAAGGTCAGTCATGGTGGGCGAACTGATGAAAGGCTTGAGGAGATTCAAACGGTGGGAAGTGTCTGCAGCACAGTTGCACTTTTTGCTCTCCCACTCATTCAAGCTCCTCTGCTCAGCAGCTGGTATTCACACAGAGGTGTTGCAGTGGTACATTACAGGGAATGTCTTTGTAGTTCTGATGGGCTACTTCTGTAGCACAATATTTTTAATGTGCCCCCTCCATATATTTTGCTTTTTGCATAACCAGCAACTTTAGCTGAATGTGGCTGCGGTAAAACCATGCTAATTCAGAGTGAGGGAAGTGTTTTCGGAATAAGGATTTTCTTCACTCTCAGTTTGCATTGTCTTCAGTAGCATCGTACTTTTGCCACTACCCAGACTTCCTTGTTCCTAGGATAAATTTTTAAGGTATTTGTCCCTTAGGAACACGTAAGTCAACAGACAAGCAATTGTACACGGCAACATGATGATGCCACTTCAGTCCCTGCAGCAGCAGCTGATCAAAGCTATGAAGACTCTCCAAACAAATCTAGGCATTTGAGGGACGTTGAGAAACACTTTTTGCCCCGATAAAGCCAGTCTTTTTGCACCAAAAATGTTTGGCTATAAAAATTCATTGCAGCTGTAGTTTGATTTTTCCCCTTGACCACTTTTGTCCACCCCATATTTGTCTTTGACTGATATCCTATATAAACTTACCTGGGAGTAAGCTCCATTAAACTGAATAGGACTTACTTTTGAGTAGAAATGCATAGGATTGCACTGTCAATCAGATACCTTGCTTAAATAAGCTTATATTTTGAAGCTGTTTGAACCAGAAAAAAAAATCTAATCTCCATTAAGAACTGTTGTAATCTGGTCAAGAATGTTCTCTTGGTGCCAAATTAGGATTATTCTTATAATGTGGACATTTTCCCACTATCAAGTTGGATTGAAACCATCCTTACAAACAAGGCACTATGCATTGCTTGAACTCTAGTGGGTGGAGCAGTCATATGGCCCTAAGAATGGAAACAATTACACGATGTCAGCTTCCGATTTCTGTGAAATGGAAGTGGAAGGACGCCCAGGATGTTTGGATTCAGTAAAACAATGCTGTTACTCCTTGCAAGGAATTCTATTGTTGTGGAAGCTATTGATAAAATTCTAGCTGCATGTGAACTCATTGAGAATTTGTTTTGAGCTGGACAAATATGGCTTTTCTCTTAAATATTATCCAGTTTTGAGACAGATGACTTTCAGTGCAACTTAAGTACTATTTACTTTTTCTCACAATGCAGCAGAAGTTATAGCTATACTGAATATCTTTGAATGTACATCTTTTGAAGCAAAGATCAATATTTGCTACAACCAAACAAATTGAGGAAAAAATAGTTTATCTAACATTCACATTTCAATTTTGTTGACTGCCATTTTCTTTCTCCTCCTTTAGCCTCATTTGCCCACAATGCCATTTACAGCGCAATTCGACGGGGCACGCAGTGTTGACGCAACATGGTTGCATCAGCGCTGTGCACTTAGCGCTGATGGCAAGCAGCACCCCCGCGTTAGCACTATGGCAATGAAGCCGGCTGGTGCAGGAGAGGCACCATGTCGGGATGGAGGAGGGAGTGGGTAGTACTGGGCGTGCCGGCAGGCGTGCCGGCCTGGGAGGGGGGCGGGCTTGGGATTCAGCCATATCTCAGAGCGCAATCCTATACCCCCCATGGCAAGGGCCTCCCCACGGCAAGGGCATGCGGCAGTCGGGTCTTGTGGCCTCCTGCAAGGGCTTAGGATTTGACCTTATGGGCGAATCCTGGGCCTGCCTCCCTCCCAGGAAGGCACGCCTGCCAGCCTGCCCACCACCTGCCCACATCCCGCCCGGAACTGCCCTCCCCCCTCCCACTCCCTCCCCCGTTCCAAAATGGCACCTCCCTTGCGCTGACCGGCTTCAGCCGATGCAAGGGAGGTGCAGTGCAGGCGCAATGGGACGAGTGCTGCCTGCAGCGCTGGTCCCATTGCGGTAGTGCCAACACGGGGGTGCCACTTGGCACCCCTACATCAGCGCTAGGTGCTCAGTACCGACTCAAACCCATTGTGTTGACGCTGCGCCTGTTTTAGGATTGTGCCGCCCGTTACCACAGTCAATAGCGGACTGTGATACTGACTGAAACAGCAGTATGGAAAAATTAGACTGAGGACTGTGTGGGGGAAGAAATGGCACTTGAAAAGAGCAGTTTTCAAACAACAGAAACGTGTTCACAACATTCACAACAACATTTGCGATCACTCAGGACACAATCCTAACCAACTTTCCAGCACCAGGGTAAAGGCAATGCAGCTCCGAGGCGAGGGAACAAACATTCCCTTACCTTGAGGAGACCTCTGTGACTACTGCTTTGCTGTAGCATGCCGCACATGCCCCATTGGCACAGCTATGTCAGTGCTGGAAAATTGGTTAGGATTGCGCCCTAAGTTGGAATACTGTAGGCGCAATACTAAGCAGCGCCAGAATGGCGAGGCCAACTTGGCAGCGCCATATCCGACGCTGCATAGAAGAGTCTGGAGCTTCCTCCCCCCCCCCCGGCAAGGGAGCTCCAACCTCCCCTTTATGCTCCTTGGATCTCCACCTGCTAAAGAGCGGGAGCAGATCCGAGGAGACCGCGCAGCCTGAATTTGGGGCCGTGCAACCTCGCAGACAGGCTTAGGATATGGCCGCCCAAGTCTCGCCCCCGCCTCCCTCCCTCCCATCCCCGTGCCGCCTTGGCACGGAGCCTCCCTCGCACCAACCAGCTTTGGTCGGCGCAAGAGAGGCTCAGCACGGGTGCAGCAAGGCCGGCGCTACCAGCAGCGCTGGTCCTGTTGCCTTAACGCCGGCGCAGGGGAGCTGCTAGGCGTTGCATCAGCGCTAAGCGCCAGATAGGCTGTCCAAGTAGTTTCATCTCCGGCACATGTGAAATGACACCTAAATTGTGTCTGCTTCATTTAGTGAGCCTATCTTCCATGTTGCAGTTGCCACACTGGCTCTCATTGCCTCGTTTCTCATCACAGGATGTACCAGGCCACAGCAGCTTTTGGGGGTATGCAGGTGAAACACACAGTGGAGCTGATTTGGTTTTCCAAATATGGGTTTGGATGCTTTGATCTTTTCATAGACAGGTAAAGAAGTGCTTAATGGGAACATGTACATGTGTTTGTACTCTGTACATGCTGAAGAAACATTATTTCCTCAACCCAACTACAATTCTGTACAGGAAAAACAAAGTCAAGGTGTAAAGAAGATCTTGATAGTATTGTTTAATCAAAATGTGTTTCTATGTAACGGTTGATTTTCCTGAGATAAGAATATGGTGGGTTAAATATTATTCAGAATTGAATAGCTAAGGTTTTTTGTGCATATTTACATATTGCTTTCACAGCAAAATATTTGAATGCAAGCCAGACCAAGAACTGTGATAAGAAACAAGACAGCAGTTCCTGGCCTCGGTTAACGCGCAAGAATTGCATACTTTGTACTTCTTTTTGAGTCATTTGTTCTTTTTAAATAAACTTGTTAAAATTCCTTCTCATCTGGTGATGTAAGTGCACCTCAGATTATTGCATTAAAATGTACTTTGCTGAGTTGTCTTCTCAGAAAGGCAACCTCCTTACCACTGCTAGATTTCTCAACACAGCCAGTCCTAATTTGAAAGAGTCTGATTCAGTGGTCGCTTCTGGCATTTGGAAACAAATATACTGCACTGGCTTTGTTGAAGCAGAACTGAAATGCTCCCTCTTGATTGTGTGCTACATCTCTCAGAAAGCGTGTGTGTGTTTATCTGTTGTATTGATATATCTTAGTTGCCTTCCTGCCTTCGCCAAACTCCCCGAGGCAGTTTACAATATTGAAACAAACATTTGTAGAATGTAAAAAGTAGGATTGCCTCATGCCATTGACAGTTTTATCAGTAACTGATGACAAGAGCTCTCTGGTCTGGGCTTTTTTCTATCTTGCTTTCCCCCAGGGCACAAGGGCTTTTGGTAGCCTCTGGGAAGGTCAGCCTCTCAGGCCTATGAGGAATTATCAGGAGCTGATGACAGGAGTTCCTCAGTCTGGGCTTCTCACCCAAAAAGTAGATTGAAAACTGATTATCCTAAAGTTTGGAAACTTTTGAAAAGTCTGAAACTAGTTTGGAAAGTAGCTGGTTTACAGCCTAATCCTAAACTGTCGGTGCCCAGAGGAGCAGCAACACCAAAATGGCTACCGCTGCATTCTGTGAGTGCTGCCGCCGGAGTCAGCTGCGGGGAAGGGGACATTCTTCCCCTTATGCCAAGTAAAGCCCTGGCCCCCTCAATGGGTTTAGAGTTTACACGGGGTAGTTTCCTGGCACAGACTTGAGAAGCCCCATGCAGAAAAGTAACCCGTCACTTCTGCTTCATGACCATGGTCCAACTGGAACCCTCAGAACCTGGCATGATTATCGTTCACCAGGCTTATTTTATAAGCCATGCTCGGCAGAAGTTGAGTGGACAAGCAGCTGGCCTCACACTCCAAAGGATTCTGTCCACATCCCAGGTTGTACAGGCTGAAACGAATCCCAAATAATGGAGCCAAAAGATGATAGGGGGACTTAAGCCACTCGGAAACTATCTGATCCTCTTCCCTAGTCATTTCCTTAGTCCAGAAGTTGGCCAGAGTTTTGAATGACCATACAATTTCGTAAGAAGCCTCCAATACTCTAAAGCCCACCAGGAAGTGATCTGTACATGGCGAAGGAGGGATAATTTCTTCCACAGCCAAGTCACCCTCCACTTGCCAAGCAGTAAAAACTAGTTCTCGTATGTCCCTGCCCCATGCCTCAGGGCAGATATCAACGTAGACAGGCCCATGGTGGCCATGGAATCCTGAGTTGCTCCTACACCTGGGCACTTGGCATGGACCTTCAAGCCCCCATCCACCCCCAGCACCATCAGCCAAGGAGTCTCAAATGCCACCACCAAGATCATCCAGCCAGCTCAGGCAAAGAGTCTGCAAGGCAGGTGGTATCAGAATCCCTAACCTGTCTCGCTCATTCAGCATGACCTGAAGGTGGTCAAGCCCAGCAAACCATTGGACAGACTACCTGGTAAGGGAGATGTCCTCACAATAGGGTGTTGCGACTCTACCTCCCCACCCCTGCAGCTGTGGCTGCTGTAACACTCAGAGACCTGGTAGACAAAGCTGAGGAAGACCCACCTCTGCTGCCTCATCCAACCAAGTCTCTGTAATATGCGCCAGGTCAGCACCTTCTTCCACAGTCAAAACCCAGATGTGGCATGTTTTATCCTGACATTTAGCAGCAGCAGCTTCAGACTGAGAGGGTCACTGCTAGGATCCCCAGAAGCCTGGGAGCAGGCCACTTGACAGGGCACCTGGTAAGGGGCATCTCAGTAGACCATTGCGACCCCACCTCCATGTCCCTGTAGCCCCGGCTCCTACAGCCTCAGCATTATAATCATATTATCATTTACAAAGTAATGGCACTGCAATAGACGGGTCCGTGTTCCAAGCCCCAAAATAGGCTTCCACTCATTATCGATACATGTGACGTATAAAAATCAATGGTGTTTATGGACGGACTATGAATAATAGGTCCTATATTCGTACTGACAGAAAGCCTCTTCAGCAGTATACTGTTGGGATCCTCCACAGGCTTCCTGTACATTGTTATATTTAAACCTGTTTCTGTGTTTTTCCACATGAGAAGCTGATTGTATTATCAGGATTAGGTAGTCACGAAATACTTGTAAAATGTACGTTTTATGGTGGTCTCCTGAGTAGAGGGTCTGGTTTTCATCTCTGTCATTTCCCAACTAGTTTTGATCTACCAGATTTACTGTGAAAGACTTAAACACACACACAAAAATCTGACTAGCATTGCATATAGGATGGAAAAGGCAACTCTTCCAACCATTTGATGTCAGCTTTTCGATAATGTCCTCCTCTGGGTTTCCAGGCTGCAAGGCTCATTCAGTCATAAATATAAACAGGAAATGGTTTTCATGTGCTATGGATTGTGACCCGGAAAATAGTCCCTTTCCACACATAGCATTGCAACAAACCGAAACAATAGAAAAGGTCTGTTGCAGATGTTGCTAAGTGTTGAATGCAGCTGCTTCGTCATGTTTCTCCACACCCACTGGCAATCAGAGGAGAATCTCTGAAACAAAGCAGGTAGGTAGCTGAGGAGCCAACGCAAGCAGCTGTGAGCTCTGAGATGGCCTTAATATAATAGCTTGGAAAGCGATTGTGGAATGGAGGAAAGATGCCATCTTGCCAGTGAAGGAATCGTGGGGCAGGGGCTAATGGGGACGCCTGGCTTTTCCGTGTGCATGAAGAAATTAACTTTCAGCTTTGGATACCTATCCCCCAGTTCCCAAATTTTCCATGCTGGCCTCTCCCCTGATGTGGTGACAAACGTTTGCTGGGCACCCATCACTGCCGGATCATGCCTTCAGTGTGTGCCACTGTCTCTCTGTGCATGTTGTGGTTTTTTTTTTTCCTGTGTCTTGATGAGTTATCCGGTTCTGTCTTGCAGCCCTCAGAATCCAAGTCCAACGTCACCCCTTTCACCGTCCTGGCCTATGTTCTCTGCACCATCCAGCCCTATGCCCACCTCCTCCACGTCCAGCGACTCATCCCCCCATCAGGTCTGTTGCAGGTTTGAGGGTTTTGTTTTGCTTGCTTCGGTTGCCACTGCTACTGTTGTATTTTAAGTTGGCACATTCCTTTTTCCCTGCCTTGCTGAAACTGCCTCACCTTAGCCCCACTTGTCGTTGGCCAGGGTCTCCAGGATCCCTCCACTGCTGTTAGGCAGCAGAGAGGAAACTTGGCAAACATTCTGTGACCCCACAGGAGGAATGGATTGAGTTACGTAAGCACTGCCTGCCTTAGCTATCATTTTCTAATCATCCCAGCAGCAATGGCAGGCATTTTTGAAGAATTCCTCCAACTATGGTTGACTTTCTGTTTTGCTGAATTGCTTTTTTTTGCTTGCAACCTGCTAAATTCACCTCTGCTGCAGCAGGTAAGCATTTATTACCATCCCCAATAGGATTCATATGAAGTTCATTCAGTCTTTTAAGACTGACATCTTACTACTGTTTTCCTTTTTTGGCACATTCAGTGGTGTCACTGAGTGTAATTATACCAGGGTTTGTGTGTGTGTGAAATGTACATGCCACTTTGCATTTAAAGCTTGAGACGTTGTACATCTAAGATGGTAACACTGTCACGTCAGATTATAGAGCTCTTAAAATGCAGGTCTATTAACCAAGATGTAAGAAATATACTGCAAAAGGCCAATTACATTTTCTGCTGCTTTCAAACACATGAAGAGTGTCCGGACTACAGAGTACAAATGTGGCAAAGTTGTCTCCCAGGATTTTCACTGTTTCTGATATGATATAATGTTTTTAATCTGAATTATAAACCAATCCTATATTTCAAGAGCAACGATTTATCCTATAGCAGAATCCATGTTCTGTGGCTTGGTTGTGAAATTCCATTGGCTATCATTTTTACAGCATTTGTGAGAACACTCAAAGAGGTGTTTGAAAACTATTCCGTATTTTACTTGAAGTGAGCCCATTGTGTTCAATAAGATTTAGGCTGTAAACCTATCTTATCAGACACAAGCAGCTCAACTCACGGAGGAGACGGTTTCATCATACAAAATAAATGGAGAATGCACACACAAAAATACACAAGGGCAGGGCCAGTCTTAGGAGCTGCAGGGACCAATTGGAAATTTTTTTTGTGTGGCCCAGGTTCACAGCCAAGGACTGTAGAATCTTTGAAATATATAAAAAAATTATTATAAATTGTATATCTCTATGGTAAAATGGAAAGCAATCAAAATATGTGCTTAAAAAAGTGCATGTGTGTTAATGGACCAAATGGATCTAAGCACATTTTAATATAAAATAGCATACTAGGGTAGATTACCCTGGAATAGGTGCAGTGCCTAATTGGGAGCAATTGATCTAATGGACTTAGAGTGCAATCCTAACCTGAAGTTTCGCTGGCACAGTTAGGCCAGCAAAGTTTGGCTGACACCAGGGACACCATAATGTATGTTTGGACCACTCTCGGAGTCAGAGAGGCCAGCACACAGACGTGCACCACCTTCCCTGACTCCGAGAGTGGTCCAAACACACTTTACAGTCTCCCTTGTGCCAGCCAAACTTCGCTGGCCTAACTGTGCCAGTCTAACTCCAGGTTAGGATTGCAATCTCAGTGTCAATTCTGAACAAGAGCAGAACTGGCCTGGGGAAGGAAACCCAAGTGGGAATGGACTTTTGGGCAGCCCAGTCCTAAACTGCCCAACTCCAGGAAGAGCAGCAGTACCAAAATGGATACCGTTGCATCCGCTGGAGTCTCCTCAAAGGAAGGGAACATCATCCCGGTGCAGACTGGTGCAGCCCCAGTCAGGCTGCCCAGCCTGAAGCAGGGCATAGGATCCAGTGTAAAGGCCACCACCTGTCCCACCCCTGGTACGGGCCCAATCCTCCACTCCTCCTGCCAGTTCTTTCCCCTCCCTCCCCCAAATCCACTTACTGGTCGCCAGCACTGCTAGAGCACCAGCAGCCCTTCCAGTCGGCACTGAGGCCAGGCACTAGCTAGCGCCTGCAGTCGCTCCTCCTGCTGTGTCTCAAGTGTGCTTTACCGCACATTCACTACACTTTTAGGTGGCGGTTCACATGTACCAGCAGTGTTATGGCCCTAAGGATTAGGCCCTTAGACACTGCCCACCTTTTGGGAATGCTCAAAGAGATAGAGGCAGTAGCAGAAACAAAGATAGGCAAGTTCAGCTCATCGATAGCCCCTATGAGAGAGAGCTAACATGTGACTAATTGAGGCACCCCTTCCATGCATTTGTGTATTCCACTGGCAGGGTCTGCTCATCCGGAGGCCAACTGAAGTGGTTGTCCCAGGCAGCAGATTAGTTTTATGCATCTACCTTTGTCTGCCCAATGACCTGCTCCTCTCCTCCCCTAACTACCAGGATTGTAAAAGGAGGAAGGGCATGGAGTAGAAGAAAAAGTGTGGAGAAAGTAGAGTGGTTGATTAGAGCATCTCTCCTGTCCTCTACACTTCCTCTTCTACTCCATCCTCCTTTTCCTTTTACAGTCCAGGAAGGAGGCAGAGCAGAGGCTGGTACATGACCAAGTAAGGAAGGGGCAGCACGTGGCATGCCACCTCTTGCTGCCAAGAGGTCTTGGGCCAGTTCCGTCCATTGGGAACACTTTGTTCCTTTTCAGAAATGGGACTCAGAGCAGAAGTTTTGGTGCCCTGTTACCAGTTCCTAGATGTTTTCGGTATTGATGCTGAACTCACGATGTAGACTTAAGAGCAAGAACGTGCATCACACCACGTGCCACTTTTTTATGTGCAGAAACGTGAACATGCCACTCTGCCTGCTTCTGGCAACGTTCCTGCTGGGTGCAGATCAGCCGGAACACCCCATGGTGTTGAGAGGGGTGGGACCTGGCTTTGCTTGTTTCCAGCGGAGGCCGGATCCGTCAAGACCCAGACCACCTGGCCCGTTGTGGAGGCTTCACCCAGGTCACTGATCTGCTAAGCATACTGTTGTGAATGTGTACCCCTAGTGGCACTCACATCCCGGGTTAGCCACCCCTGCTTCAGAGTTTCACACTATGGTAGAAAGTGTGGTCCGGTGGTTGAGCTGCCACATGCCTGAAGAGCCAAGCAGGAAGAACTTGGTCATGTCTTTGGAGGGGAGACTGGAAGCCAAGCTGATAAGTTGCCATAACTCATGGTGAGAGAATGGAGTCACTGATGAGCCACGGTGGTGAGCGAGTGTGGAAATGTAGAGAGGTCAGCTGGTACGAACGGATGACAGCTTAGAACCTGCCTGGCCATGATTTAGGGTTGCCTGTGGAAGCTCAAAGGCAAGCGCCCCGAAGCGATAACCACACCGTGAAGGGAAGCGTTGGGTCACAACCCTTGTGACTGAGGGTTCTGTGAGTTCCTTTCACAGGACAGTACTGAAAAAAAAAAACCATTGAAAAACAGTGGTTTAGGATTTGCCTGCCAGTTTGAACCGCTTTGACTGCTGTGTACTGTAAAAGGCGGTATATAAAGTAAAATAAATCATAAATAAATAATTGCTTGAGCAATTGTGGAAGTTCTACACCCATTGGATATTTTCAGTGCATTCATTCTTATTTAGCTAATTTCCCAACCTTGCACCTCTGAATTTGGATTGAAATCAAAGCTCCAGCATAGCTTTAAGCAGATTCTTTGCACCTTGGTTTTCTGTCTGTAAGCTGGGATTGCGATGGTTTTCTTCATGGGTTTTTTGAATATGAATCTTACAAGGATTGTAAAGTATACCTGAGACAATTGTATTGGATTGGGCAGCCCAATACAAATAGCATGTTGTGCCAGCGCAGGCCCCCCGCACTGGCACTTGAGTGTAGCAAGTGTGCCATAAGGCACATTTGCGCAGACTTTAGAGTTGACTGGGCTGGCTCAGAGGCCAGATCTGGCACATGTGGGTCAGATCCTGGTCCTGCGCTAGCCGGAGCAGGTAGGCTTGTGCTGGGCAGCACAGAGGGTGGGAGAGAATGACAGGAAAGGTGAGAGGAGGTGTTCCTTGGCAAGGGAGGATCAGGCCCAAGGAGGGAGGCAGGATCAGTGGCTGCAGAGCATGCCGTATCCTAACTCCCACTTCCAAGCCTCAGAACCCTACACAGGCTTCTTTGATTTGTGCCAGCAAAATAGCCCCATAGGGACAGGCTGGGATGTTACACCAGGTAAGGGGAGAAATGTCCACTTACACCAAGGTGACTTCTAGCCTGCTCTTCAACTGCATAGGATGTGGCACAGGCCACTGTGGCCTGGCTGTACTGGCACAGGTTAGGATTGCTTCCTAAAGGTGCTAGACAGTGGCATTCCTAGGGGGGGGAGGAAACAGTAAGTTTTTCAGGAGCCTATGTCACATGGCCCCTCCCCCTCACCTTCAGAGCCAACAGCAGTGCCTCTTAGCCAGCTTTCCGAACTGCAACTTAGCATTTTGCCTCGCTCTAGGAACGCCACCGGTGTATATAAATTATAATTAAGGTTAGCTTTCAGGGCCATACTTCTGAGTATGGGCAAAATGCAGTTCACTAGTATATAAAAACAGCCTTTGGATCGGAGCAGAGCGTCAAGGCAGCCTGGATTCCTGGTATCACCCTTCTAGAAATTGAGTACTATATGTAACCGCAAATTAGCATCCTTGCTTGGGAGCACAGTGTAGTGAAGGCTTTTTCATATATCCTTGAAACATGCTGCTTCTTTGAATTCATGCTGTCTAGCACCAGTGATGTCATTCAGGGGGAACGGACCAGAACGGGCGTTCTGGATCCTAACGGGCTCCTTGGCTGCTTCCAGGTTTTTTTGTTTTTTTGTTTTTCAACATTTGAATTTGAACTCAAAAGTGAGTTCCTGTTCCTAAATCATTTGAATGACACCACTGTCTAGCACTTAACATGAAGTGTTAGAGTTTCTTTAGAAATAACGCTGAACAGAAACTTCCTGCAGTTTCCTCATAATCTTTTTCTCTTGAAGGGTTAGGTGACTCTTATTGGCTCACAAGAGGACACATGTATTCTACCAGGTTACAGTTCTAAGTGTGAAACTTCTCTCCACCCTTCAACCTAAGGTTCCCACATAATCTACATAATCAGACCAACATCATTCTATAAAGGAAATCTCTCTTCATTCTGTAGACTGTACAAGGTCACATGGGCAAAACTCAGCTGAGTGCTTTCCTGGCCATGTGCCATGCTCAGAGGCAAAAAATTTTAAAAGACTGATCAGAAAGATCCAGAGCCCATTATATCCTTGATAATCCAGACTGGCCTTTGAAGGGCACTGCAGCACAAAAGAAGGGCACTGCAGTACTATGCTCTGAGCACAGCAAATACACAGAGCATTTCCCTTGGGGGCGGGATTGCCAAAAGAAACAGGAAGCCAAAAATGACTTGAGACATAGTGCATTCACTGGCCAATCAGAACTGTATACAAAGTTAATGTGAATGAATTTTACAATTTTTTTTTTCAGGTGCAGTATTCCTCCAGCAATGTGTATTCTTTCTTTTGTCCTCAAATTTGTGTCCTGGATCTAAGTTTCTGCAGAAAACTTGATTCTTTGGGAGAAGCCTAAATTGCATGTGTAACTTTGTGGGATAAGCAATACAAAGACATTCCCTGTAAATTTGACGTTGCGTACTGTGCCAAAGTTTTAAACAGGAAAGAAGTGTCAGGAAGCCTTTGATGTGTGCACTATCCATCCAAAGTAACCTGGCTTAACTTGCAAATGTGGCATGTTTAAAAACAAAACTAGGGGAATACCCTCTATTTGAATTTCACCCCAATTCTGATGTTCCAAATTTCCTGCTCATAGAGTAGCACTGACAGTTTTTTCCATTTGCAATTCCATACTTCATATGCGTGCTCAGCATTCTCTTCCTACAGTCTTCTGTTCCTGCCATTCATTCTCATCAGTACTTTTTTGCTTGCTAAGTATGCCATGTGCATGACTTAATGTGCACATTAATGGAACAGGAATTGTTAAATATAAGTCTCTTGTTCTTGACATTTTCCTGCTGAAAACTCACATAGTGCAAAAAAAATCACCTGGAAAGCAATTCATTGGCAGAAAAAGCCCAATTGGTTTCCTAGTTTTACCACAATGCAAATAAGGAGACCAATAGAAACTGCAGCAATGGGCAATTCCAACAAGACACCCGTGCAAGCCCATTCAATGGAATTTGAATATTTGTAGACAAATACCAAGAAATTATTCCAATACCTGAGGGACAGAGTCATATTTTGTGTGCAAGTGGTGAAGATTTCAGTCATTTTTAATGCCTTGTTTTACCATGCAGTCATGTGCATGTTCTCATTAGCCTTCCTTTTCATTAAACGTCTTAACAGATTTGCTGGAGTTTCTGCTTTACTGAATAGGCAGGCATTGTTGGGCCTGCTAAGAAATTTCATTCATGGATCTTTTGATCTGCATCAGAGTGGAACTGTAAAACAGGCTTTTTCTGGTATTAATTACGCTGCCATGCAAGTGATAGTGCCTTTATGGCTTTATTAGCATGGAATTTTTAAATAGTATAAAAGAACTTAAAATTTACTCCTGCACTATCCGTTAACTGTTTAAAAAACAGGATAAATGTTTCACGTTATTTGTGCACATGGCTAGTTTGCATTAAAAAAAAAAAAAAAGGATGACCACAATCAAATGGAAGGGATAGTGAACGCTCAGGGTTTGACAGGGACTGCAGGCTGCCAGTTTCCCAGGTGACCAAGCACTTTTAATGGCCCACTCTAGGCGGTGGGCTGGCTGGCCCAGGGAGGGGGTTGGGGTTAGGCCATGCTGCTTCCTCGGACCCGCGAACGCGAAATCACGGGCGCAGATCTGAGGAACCCATAGGGGAGGCTGAAGCCTCCCCTGGTTCAAGGGCACAAATGTGCCCTTGCCCCAGGGAGGCTCCAGTGGCCTCCCAAGCTGCGTTGGATACAGCAGAAGCCCGCCAGCTTTGCTGTTCCGGTGCAGCTTAGGACTGCGCCCTGCGGTTGACTAAATCTGACACAAACAAGAACCAAATCAGTGGCTCAACATTTCTTAGCAGCAACTCACACAAATATTCCCGTCTGACTTTACAGATAAAGAGTTGACCCTTTCCCTTCCACTGCCCTTGACTTTCTTTTCCTGTTCTTCTAGCACCCTGGTGCCTAGTATTGCTCAATCCATTGGGCAAACATGTGCTTGCCTGTTCCACAATCTTTTCAATAGAATTTCTGAAGTGGTGAAATATGGTTCTGAAGGGGAAGTGTGTGTGTGTGTGAGTGTGTGTGTCAATGTGCTTACCATTTTTTGGAATATCCATCACTGTTCCGATTGTGTATCCCCCGATTGTCCTCCCTCTTTAACCCTGCATTTTGCCATGTGGCAGTTTCAACGTTTCAAGGATTTTTCCAGGAAAGGCAATATAAAAATAACTCCCTTTTCCCCACATACAGAAACAATCACGCACAGCCATTTTTGTTCATGCTGATTTGTTTTTGAATTTTCCTTTCACAGCTCCCCATTCCGCAAAGCCAGAGCATTGTATGCCTGTAAAGCAGAACATGACTCGGAGCTTTCCTTTACTGCAGGCACCGTATTTGACAATGGTGAGTATCTCAGTGTGGTCATCATAATATATGAAAACAGGAATGGGGATGGTTTTGCCGGACAGAAGTCAGATTGGGTTTATTGAAGTCTTGTACTTTCCATCAAACAGAATAATTGAAAACAATATACAATTTAAACTCATCAGAAAGAATGAGGTTTCCAGCTTTCAAAGGAATATGGAGAACTGCCATAAAATTCAATGAGCTGAATGTCACGTGGAATCCTTGAGGCTGGGAGGATAAATCTGTACATTACATGTCATGTGCAAATGTGTGTATTTGCGGGATTGCCAAGACAAATGCTCATTTGAAACCCCGTGGAGGGAAAACCACTCTAGATGCCATTTTGGAGTGGAGTAACAGTGGATAACGGAACATGGCCTAATTTCTGGGTGTGAAATTGGAAAACTCCAGATGAGCCAATATACAGTATTCAGTGTTCCTAACTCCAGGGTTTGCTGTTCAAATTATGTAGAAAGTTTCAAAGATAAATTGGCTTGACCATGGTAGAAGGTAAGAGCAGTCAGATGAGGACTCTGAATTGGACCCATTGTTCAGAACAGCACCTTGTCCGTCCATGCCTGATTTTGAGGTCTCTGTGACTAATGTAGAAGACTCAGGGTGCAATCCTATGCAGCACCGGAATGGTGAGGCCGACTCAGCAGCACCATATCCAATGCTGCACAGGAAAGGCTGGAGCCCTCCCCCCATGGCAAGGGAGTGTTCGCTCCCTTACCATAGGGGAGACTCCAGCCTTCTCTATGAGCTCCTTGAATCTGCGCCCGTTAAAGAGCGGGTGCAGATCCGAGAAGACCGTGCTGCCTGAATCAGGGCCTCGTGGACGGGCTTAGGATGTGGCCATATGGCCACCTCCCAAGCCCGCCCACGTCCTGCCCCCCCCGCCTCCCTCCAATATGGGATGGAGCCTCCCTTACACTGACTGGCTTCGGTTGGTGCAAGAGAAGCTCTCCCTCGGCGCTCTGAAGCCGACACTACGAATAGCATCGACGCAGGAGCGCTGACGTGGGGGTGCTGCTCGGCGCCTGCATGCCGACGCTCCACCCCTTGCTTCGACACTATGACATAGCATCAACACAAGGGGAGAGGTAGGATTGCACTGTCAGTAAACGTTGCCATGTGGCAGGACTCAAACTGTAAATTCCAACATAGCTTGGCTCCTGTGATGGGATTTGAATTAAGGATGCTTTATCAGGGCTTTGATATACTGCATATTAAGCATGATGTGTAAGGAAGAAATATCAGGCCGAGATACTGCAGCATCTCTCGTTTTGGGGAGGAAGTGGTGTTTTCCTATTTCAGCGAAGGCCAAAAACGGAGAAGGAAATTATTGGGGAAAGGCTGAGAGATAGAATTTTCACCGCGGATCCTTGGTGCTCTTTATTGACCAGCACACAGCTCTCTTCTGTCTTAGATGTACAGGAGAGCTGAACGAACAGAAGCTGCATATCGAATAAACAGTGGTAGCTAGATAAATATGGATGGGTTCATGCAGAGAGACAACTTGTATACTATTCCTTGCATATGGCATGCTTCCTTAATAACAACTCCTGTAACAGGTGAGAGATGGAAAAGGAAACTTTTATATTACATCCCATTTCTTAAATACTGTGGTAAAATGAATTTTAAAACTGCTGCATTAAAAGAAAATATTTTAAACCCTTTTAATATGAATATGAAGCAGGGTTTGTTTGTTTAATGAACGAAGCAGGGAGTTTTAATTTATTGTTGGATCCTTTTTGTGTGTTTGCCATACAAGCCTCCCAGCCTTCTGCTGTAATCTTTTGTAAGACAGAGTAAGTGAATCCAGTCACATAAATCTGCTCCTCATTAGGCTGAATTCCTGTAGAAGCCCACAAGCTCTTTGTCTATATTCTTTGGCTTATGCTAACCTTGATAATATGACATGTATGAGTGGTCATAAAGGCATGCTCCCAAACTGCAATGTGAATTTAGTTCTCTAAAATGTACTGTAAGGCAGGGGCCCATTGGCCATGGAACTGCCATGGAAACGTCAATTTGCATGCTCCCCAAGCTTTAACAGCCAACGTTTCCGCCTCCATACAGCATTGTCTGCTTCAAAGCCGCTAAGTGCTCCCCCCCTTCCTAATGCCTGTGCCTCTTTGGCTCCATGGCTGAGCAGAAGGAAGGGACTTTGCTGGATACTTAGATAAGGGTTTCTTGAAAGGCAGCCCACTTCCCACTAGTCAAGCAATTAACATGCACTCTAGCACTGGGGATCAAAGTGTTTATTGAAGCTTATTCCTCTTCCTCCCAGCATGGCTTCTTTTCCAGTGGCTGCTATTGGTGTGTCTGGTTTTGTTTTTTTTAAGTATGAGCCCATTTATTGATTTATTTGATGCAAACTGCTTTTTGAACTACTCTGTTGAAAAGCAGTATATAAATATTCTAAATAGACTATACAGTATATGTTAATGAAGAGGGAAAAGGACATAGTGGAGATGGAAAAGGTGCAGAAGAGAGCAACGAAAATGATTACGGGGCTGGGGCACCTCCCTTATGAAGAAAGACTGCAGTGTTTGGGGCTCTTCAGCCTAGAAAAAAGGCGCCTGAGAGGGGACATGATTGAGACATACAAAATAATGCATGGAAGGGATAAAGTCAATAGAGGAAGGGATAAAGTCACGGAAGGGATAAAGTCAATAAAGAATAGTGTATTCCCTCTCTCAATACACCAGAACCAGGGGGCATCCGCTAAAACTGAGGGTTGGGAGAGTTAAAACAGATAAAAGGAAGTACTTTTTTACCCAGCGGGCAGTTAATCTGTGGAACTCTTTGCCACAGGAGGTGGTGATGGCATCTGGTCTGGATGCCTTTAAGAGGGGATTGGAAGGATTTCTGGAGGAAAGGCTATTTCCATAGCCTTTCTGGAGGAAAGGAGGATTTCCATCGTGGGCTATAGGCAATGATGGATTGTGCAACCTCCTTACATTGGTGGCGGGCTACTTCAGAGTACCGGGTGCAAGGGAGTGGCAACAGGATGCAAGCATCTTGTTGTCTCATGCCTTCCTGGGGCACCTGGTGGGCCGCAGTGAGATACAGGAAGCTGGACTAGATGGGCCTTTGGCCTGATCCAGCAGGGCTCTTCTTATGTTCTTATGTACCCTCCCAAAATAAACGCTCAAATGAGGATCCCTACAGTGAATGAAAACATTCAAAGGCATCACAAAAGCAATAAAATCATTGCTTGCTAAAGACTAAATTCTCACTGCAGGGTCATTCTTCAGTCGGGCAGAGCATCCTTCAGTATCCCAGGCATGAGGCATGTGCAGTATAGGCTCCCATTCCTGCTTATATAAAGGCAGCCCTCATGGGTCCAGCCCAATCAAATAATTATAAATTCTGCTGAGTCATGAACTGACCACTCAGCTGCCAGTGCACATTGCTCAGGTATCTGGAATAATTCCAAATTAACGACACTCCTTGCCAGTCCTGTGCTCATCAGTTCACACAGATAGCATCTGTGAATTCCTCCCTTCTGTTTCCCAGGCAGTTAACTTTTCCATCCTGGCAGTTTGGCAGTTTCATTCCTCTAGCTGGACAGGCCTCTGGCTCTGTCAATAACTTCAAATACTTTCACACTTTATTTAAATTAGATGTCACAGGAAAGGACTTTCACATTTCAGAGCATCCTGATCTTCCCAAAAGAGCATCCCCACTTCAAAGCGGCTTTTCCCAAAAGAACATCTCCATTTCCATGTATTCATCTCAGCAGATGTAACACCAGAAAGGAGGGGGAATCTGCCCCGTGACATGTACAAAATATTCGGCTCAGGAGACAAGACACTTTCATTTGGGCAGGAGGTACGGCAAATATACTGTATTTGATTCCACAGGGCCCAGCTAAGTGAGAACTAAACTTCTTCTGGACTCCAGTCTGGAAAGGAGCAAGTTACGGAAAGAGATGGACTGTATTGGTGATGATTGTGAAACACAAATAATAGATGTGTTAGCAGGGCAGTTGCCCTGAGAGGCTTGAGTTGAAATCTTAGTGCCATGAGGCCACTGAGGGCCGAATCCTATCAGGCCCAGCACTGGCCATATGAGTACCACTGGTGCTGGTGTTGTAAAGGTGCCATAAGTCACCTCCAACGTCAGTGGTAAGGCTTCACTGCCAGGCCAACAGTGGCCCTGAGCACCTGGAAGCACCTATGCGGAGCCAGTGGTTGGTGAGTGAAACCACCACTGGCATTTTGGCATTTTGGGGTGGGCTGGTGGGCGAACTGGATGCGGGAAGGGGCAGAGCGTGGCCAGGCCCGATGGAAGTCCATGCGGCCCAAAAACAGAGGCCCTCAAGTCTGCGCTGACAAAATATCTGGCCCAGACGTGAGGCCCACTCCCATAAGTGGGCCCTTTACCCTACCTGGGTAAAGGTAGGGTACTTTTCCTCCCTTCCTCCGAGGATCTTCTTATGGAAGTGGGAATAGCTCAGGTTCCAATGGGACGTTCAGCATTTGCAGAACAGCCAAGGAAATGTAAGGCAGCAATGCAGTGATGCTGTTGATGTGGAAGACTCAGGTTTTGTGTAGTGGAGCAAATAATACATTTGAATTTAGTCCACTGTTTGTGATGTATAAAACGGGAGCCGCAGCTGTTCTCAGATTCATCTCTCTGAATGAAAGACTGAGTTTCATGCAGTTGACAAGACAATAATTTAACTAACATGACACTGCTAACGTCTGTGCACCTCTAGTGACTGCTAAATAGTCCTATAAATATAACTTCGTCACCTGTTAAGAGTATTCAGCCAGGCACACGGTGTCTTCATTCAAAATTGCAGTGGGGTTGCTTACAGTAAAGTGTGTCAAGGAAGTAACAACAGGAGTTTTACAGCAGGCCTTTGATAGCTTCATCAATAGAGAGAACCATGTTCTGGCCTAAAAGTATTAGTGAAAGTTATGGCAGTCAGTTGAGAGGTTGGTAACCAGGTGCATATATTACTTTTAATGTTATCATTCAAATATGTCAGTGCAATCCTAAGCACGCTGGATCAGGCCGGTCAGCGGGCCTGCGCTGTATCCAGCACTGCTATTGGGAGGCTGGAGCCTCCCCCGTGGACTCCTTGGATCTATGCCTGCTAAACAGGCGGGTCCTGTGGCCTGGGGAAGCCCACCCCCCTCCCAGGCCAGCACACCTGCTGGCCCAATCATGACCTGCCCAGAAACCCCCCGCCCACTCCCACTCTCCCACCCACATTGTCCCTCCTCTGCGCCAGCCATCAATGCTATAGGGCGCTTGGGATTGCTCTCTGCATGTAGAGCTGAGGACAGATGATGGACCCATTATTGTGTCATAATCGGGACAGGTCACATTAAGTGTTGTGTGGTCTTGAGCCCCTAGGATAGTACACACTTTAGGTAGAAGTCCCCTAAGTGTGAGGCATGGCTTCCAGGGGCAGAGCAGGACATCTACCATCCAGAAGCGAGAGCGTAACAGGCAGCCATAGGAGACAGCTCAATATGCGACATTTAGCTTCAGTGTATGACAGATGGCTGGGGGGGAAAAACCACCCATCCTGAGCAGTGATGTCATCCGGGCGCGCCAGGAAGCGGAACGCCCGGATGATTGACAGCCCTCCGCCCCAAGCCTCACTGCGCCCGAATCGCTCCATTTTAGAGCGATTCGGGACGCAAGGGAGGGAGGGCGGGCCCAGCAGCAGCTCGCCCATCCTCCGGAGAGGCGGCGCGGCCCGGGCCCTCTGCGGAACTAGCAGAACGGAGTACCAGGCCGTTCCGCCTGGATGGCGCCTCTGATCCTGAGCCTTACCACTTACCACTATTTGTAGCGTTGCCTCTGGCCTCAAAATCCAGAAGTAACTGGCAATGTGATAGCAGTAGCATTCCTATGGGGGGGGGAATGCTAAGTATTGTGAGAGCACTGTGTAATGTGACCCCTCACCTTCAGAGCCATTCACGGCACAGAGAGCTGTCTTAGAGTTGCGAATGGCTCTGAAGGGAGTGGGAGGGGCTGCTTTACACAGGAGCTCAGGCTCCTGCAAAACTTAGCATTCCCCCCCCCATCGTAGGAATACCATTAGGTTGTAGGTATGCCCAAAGGAAGAGGAGACAAGAAAGGGTGGAATTGCTGCTCGATGATGGCCAGTTGGTCTCCAGTGACAGAGTAAAGGCAGAACTGCTAAATTCCTACTTTGCATTCATCTTCTCTCAGAGGAAGGATTGTGCAAATGTGAATTCTGGATTGTTGGCTGATGGGATAAATGCGTACATCACCACATAGGTAATGAAAACATGAATGTCACAGGTCTGCAGGTTAACATTGATAGGAAACTAGTTAAGAACTACCTAAATGAATGAATTCCTAAATGAATTCAAATTCAAATGGCCTAAATTTTAAATTTTAATTATTTTAATTACTGTTTTTAACTGTTAAATAGTGTTTTTATTGTATTTTTAAATGTTGTAAGCCGCCTTGGGTGCCTTCGGGCAGAAAGGCAGCGTATAAATTGAATGAATGAATGAATTCAAGTCATTTGGACCAGATAAACTGCATCCTAGAGTACTAAAGAAACTTGCTGATATGCTCGCAGAGCCTCTGTCAGTTATCTTTGAGAAATCCTGGAAGGTGCTGCTGGACTGGCAGCAGGCTAATGTTGGTCCAATCTTTAAAAAAAGGGGGAAAGGGAAATTACAGACCCATCAGTCTGACGTCAATACCTTGGAAGATATTAGAACAAATTATACTGTCTGCACACATCTGGATAACAACTTAGTGATTAATAGAAGCCAGCATTGATTTGTGAAAAATAGATCTTGTGGGACAAATATCCTCTCCTTTTATGATTGAGTTACTAGCTTACTGGGAATGCTATGGGTCTCAATTTCAGTAAAGTAGTTGACAAGGTTCCCCGTGACTAGGGATGTTTTTTTGGGGTGATATTTTTTCCAAAATTTCTTGATTAAAATAGCAAATTGCGGTGTTATTTGTTTTTTATCCAAATTCTTATTCAAAATTGTACGAACGACACAAAACACAAAAAGCAATATTAATTATTGCTAATATTAATTAGGTGCTTTGGTATGGTTCTTTTTTTCTTTCACAGTCTGATGAGGGCAGGAAAAAAATACAAATGTTTTTTGGTTAACATCTGTAACATAAAGCCATAACATAGTTGTAAAGTATTGCAGCACTGGTTTCCAAATGTTTTTGCAATGGGACTCACTTTTAAAAACAATATTCTTAAAAGATCTTTTTATTTTGCAAAATTCAATAAAAGATGTTTACCCAACTTATAAACTTAGAAAACAGATAATGATTTGGAAGGAGATGGGTGTGGGGAGGTTGCTTGCTTGCACACCCCCTTATTGTATCTACAATTACTTGTCTCTAGAGTCTGCAGATTTACAATTTACACTCTGGCTACAATCCTATACACACTTTCCTGGAAGTAAGCCATTGAACACAATGGAGCTTACTTCCGAGTAGATATGCATAGAATTGTGCTGCCAAATCAGTTGCTCCTTATTCTAATTTAAAGGGCCAGGGTGGTTAATTTAAATCAAACAGTGGGAGGAGTTGACTGCTAGAAACAAGTACCTGCAGGCGATAAGAGAACATCAACACATGTGTTGATATTCAGGATCAAGCAGGGGTTAAGAGTTAAAAACAGCAACATGCACCTTAGTCACGCTGCTGTAGGTATGTGCTCAGAATCATGTTGGGGGAACTCTTCCACAGACACAGTGGCGAGAATCCTTGGCTGCTCAGAGCAGCTTTGTTGTTTGTCTCTCCCTTCCCCCTCCTGCCACTGCACATGCACATACCCTCCAGCAAGTTTACTCAGCCGCTTTATCTGAACCGCTCAGGGGAGGGGGTGGCTGGCTGCCTTACTGAAAATTACTTCCTCAAAAGGAAACTAAAGTGGTATTATTTAGTTAAATGAGGGCTTTTTTGTATGTTGATGTGGATATCTTTTTGAATGGAAATTCATTTTATTTCACGTTCTGTGTTGATCAACAAAAAATCCATCCCTACCCATGACATCTTTATCAGCAAGTTGGTAAAATATACAGTCGATTAGATGATACCATTGTTAGATGAATTCACAACTGGTTCAATGACCATACACAAAGGGTGTTCATCAATGGCTTCACATCAACATGGAGAATGGTTTTGAGTTGGAGTGTTCCAGGACTCCATCTTGGAACTGGTTTTCTTTAACATCTTTAACGACTTGGATGAAGGAATACAAGGATGCCTCTTCAAATTTAAAGATAACACCAAGCTGGGAGGGATAGCAAACATAATAGAAGACAGTAGTAGCATTCAGGAAGACCTTGACAGAATGGAATACTGGGTTGAAATGAATAAGATGAAGTTCAACAGGGACAAATGTAAGGTTCTGCACTGAGGCAAAAATAACCAAAGAAGCAGTTATAGATTGGGAGATACCTGGCTTGGCAGCACAACATGTGAGAGGGGTCTTGGAATTGCACTGGATCACAAGATGAACATGAGTCAGCAGTGTGATACAGCTTCAAATAAGGCTAATGCCATTTTAGCGTGCCTTAGTAGAACTGTAGCTTCCAAGTCACAAGAAGTAGTGGTTCTGCTTTACTCCATATCAGCCAAACCTCACCTAGAGGACTATGTCCAATTCTGGGCACCACACTTCAGGAAAGATGGAGCCAAACTGGAATAATTTGGATATGTGTAATGGGGATGATCAGCTGTCTGAAAAACAAGCCCTACAGGGAGAGGGAACTTTATACGTTGATCCTGGAGAAGAGAAGGCTGAGAGGGATATGATAGCAATCTTCAAATACCTGAAGGACTGTCATATGGAAGAAGGAACACATTTGTTCTCAACTGCATCTGAGAGTTGAACTAAATGAAATGGGTACAAACAGCAAGAGAGGAGATTCCAGTTGGACATCCAGAAGAAATTCTTGACAGTAAGGGCAGTTTGGCAATGGAATAGATTGCCAAGGAATAGATTGGCAATGGAATAGATTGCCAATATGGGCAGTTTAATAAGGACTCTGCAATTGGTAAGGGTGGTTTTTGTTGTTGAAAACTGCTTTTTGGCAGCTAAACATCACAATTTGCAATTTTAATCAAGAAATTTTGAGGAAAAAATTTCAAGAAAAAAATCACCCCTATACATGGGGGAATCATGTACTAAAAGTTGTGGTATCACAATTAAAAGATGCATTTACTCCACCTGTATCTCAGTGGAGTATAGACTTAAGTTTACTTAAGTTTTTTAAACTTAAGACTTACGTTTAAACTTAAACCTAAAATAGATTGGGCATATACGTATCTGTGTTCATATATGTATAAATGGCCTTATACTTGAAAGTCTTGTTGTGCATTCAGAATGTATTCAGCACAACAGAGCCAACGATATACACTGCTCAAAACAATAAAGGGAACACTTAAACAACACAATGTCACTCCAAGTCAATCACACTTCTGTGAAATCAAACTGTCCACCTAGGAAGCCACACCGATTGACAATCAAGTTCACATGCTGTTGCACAAATGGAGTAGACAACAGGTGGAAATCATAGGCAAGTAACAAGACACCCCCAATAAAGGAGTGGATCTGCAGGTGGTGACCACAGATCACTTCGCAGTCCCTCTGTGTTCTGGCTGATGTCTGGGTGACCTTTGAATGCTGGCGGTGCTGTCACTCTAGTGGCAGCATGAGGCGGAGTCTGCAACCCACACAAGTGGCTCAGTTAGTGCAGCTCCTCCAGGATGGCACATCAATGCGAGCTGTGGCAAGAAGGTTTGCTGTGTCTGTCAGTGTGGTGTCCAGAGCATGGAGGCGCTACCAGGAGACAGGCCAGTACACCAGGAGACGTGGAGGAGGCCGTAGGAGGGCAACAACCCAGCATCAGGACCGCTACCTCCGCCTTCGTGCCAGGAGGAACAGGAGGAGCACTGCCAGAGCCCTGCAAAATGACCTCCAGCAGGCCACAAATGTGCATGTGTCTGCTCAAACGGTCAGAAACAGACTCCATGAGGGTGGTACGAGGGCCCGACGTCCACAGGTGGGGGTTGTGCTGACAGCCCGACACCGTGCAGGACGTTTGGCATTTACCAGAGAACACCAAGATTGGCAACCTCGCCACTGGCGCCCTGTGCTCTTCACAGATGAAAGCAGGTTCACACTGAGCACATGTGACAGACGTGACAGAGTCTGGAGATGCCAGGGAGAACGTTCTGCTGCCTGCCACATCCTCCAGCATGACCGGTTTGGCAGTGGGTCAGTAATGGTGTGGGGTGGCATTTCTTTGGGGGGCCGCACAGCCCTCCATGTGCTCGCCAGAGGTAGCCTGACTGCCATTAGGTACTGAGATGAGATCCTCAGACCCCTTGTGAGACCATATGCTGGTGCGGTTGGCCCTGGGTTCCTCCTAATGCAAGACAATGCTAGACCTCATGTGGCTGGAGTGTGTCAGCAGTTCCCGCAAGATGAAGGCATTGATGCTATGGACTGGCCCGCCCGTTCCCCAGACCTGAATCCAATTGAGCACATCTGGGACATCATGTCTCGCTCCATCCACCAGCGCCACGTTGCACCACAGACTGTCCAGGAGTTGGCGGATGCTTTAGTCCAGGTCTGGGAGGCGATCCCTCAGGACACTATCCGCCACCTCATCAGGAGCATGCCCAGGCGTTGTAGGGAGGTCATACAGGCACGTGGAGGCCACACACACTACTGAGCCTCGTTTTGACTTGCTTTATGGACATTACATCGAAGTTGGATCAGCCTGTAGTGTGTTTTTCCACTTCAATTTTGAGTATGACACCAAGCCCAGACTTCCATGGGTTAATAAACATGATTTCCATTGATGATTGTTGTGTGATTTTGTTGTCAGCACATTCAACTATGTCAGGAACAAAGTATTTAATAGGAATATTTCGTTCACTCAGATCTCAGATGTGTTGTGTAAGTGTTCCCTTTATTGTTTTGAGCAGCTTATATTTGCCTGCCTGCCTGAAGCCCCATGAGGTGTCACATGACTTCCATCTTGTTGATATTGTTAAATCTTTTCCTAAAATGTGAATTAGGTGCTTCTGAAAAAATAAATATATAACTGAATCTGGGAAACAGTGAACTTCTAGACCAGAGATCTATTGTTCCCTAAAGCTTCATTGTTTTGCTGGTTTAACCATCAGAGGAACTTTGATGTTCAGCATTGAAGCAAACTGCCTAAATATTTATATAGGGAAGTTCATTTCTTCTAATTCTGAAAAAGGGCTCCATTTTGATCTGTTAGGACACGTTTGTTTTGCTCCCCTGCCCCAGCTCCTGTGCCCCTAACATAAGGTAGTGAGTTAAGATTTAGTCAAGCAGAAGATTTAGTCAAGAGGGTTAATGCCTCCGTTTGCCTGAAGATAAGAGCTGAAGATCTGAAGGTCGCCAGTTCAGGACAGCCGGAAGTCTCTGTGAGCGGCAGACCTCGTTAATTGCTGCTGATTAACAGCTGAGCTTTGGCTGCCTTGTGTGAGGGGGAGTTGTGCCAAAGTTCAGCTGCTTCTCTGGTGGGAGCAGGGAAGCCGTTTATCAGCCAGCAAGAAGACAAACGGGTGGCCAGAAAGAAGGACTAAATCCAGAAAGATCCATCTGTATGTGTGTAGTTCTTGAAAGATAGAACATTTCTGTATAAATTGTAAAAACCTTTGGGTTTCTGAATAAAGTCTGCCTATGTAAACCGCCTTGAGTTATAGTCATTAGAGAAATCTGGTGACCTAAGAAAGGCGGTATATAAATTCCAAGTATTATTATTATTATTAAACAAGAAAGAGTTGAAAAAAAGAATATTATGTATAAATAACTACACACTACTTTGCCTCATCATCAACTCTTGGAATGAATAAAGCCATTGTAGTTGTGAAACTGCTGTATGTACAGTAACACTGGTATGATGTTTTGTAAAATGGCTTTTCTGACCAATCCCAAGGGATGGGAGGAAGGTTAAGGGTAAAATGAAGTATTTCTCATGCTGTCCTGAACTCCTTGGAGGAAGGGTGCAATACACATGTTATAAATTCCAAAGGAGTAGCGTGTTAGCCTGTAGCTGCTAACAGAGTTCTGTAGCACCATAAAGATTAATAAGTTTATTTCAGCAAAAGCTTTCACAGAATGCATCCCATTTCAGCAGATGCATGAAGTGAAAAGCAAGTGGGGTGGGTGCGCATGCATGCATGCGCACACAGATGCACGCACGCACGCACGCACAGAGAATTTTTTTAAAAAAAACAAGCCAGCAGATTTAATTAGCAAGAGGAAGTTAAGCAAGACATAATATGTAAAGAACTTAAAATTATGCAAGATAAGCACAATAAGTGACAATTCACAATAAGTGGTAACAGCAGCTATGCTTAGTCAATTGATAAGCTTCAATGTGATAAGCCAAGTTCTGATTCAGACCCCTTCTCGTGATGGTGCCAAGTCTCATTATACATTCAAATTCAGATTTTTCTTTATCTAATATGCTTAATTTTTTTCTGTTGGAGGACTGAAGCTTTAAATTGGCAGTGGAACTATTTTTTGAAATTGGCGTGTTTCCCAGCTCCTTGCTATTTCTGATGTTATATGGGTATCCATATAGCCTTTAGCACAGAGGCTGACTGATTTGTCCTATGTAGACAGCAGGTGATAGGATATGCTGCACTGGATGATGAACAAAAGGAGGAGTCCTTAATACAGTTGTGCCTTTTTATCTGCAAGGGTTCCATTCCCAGAACCCTTGTGGATAAAATAATTCTCAGGGAGTCAAACCCACGGATTTTGCTCACCCCCACCCCTGAATCTGACTGGAGCCACGCTCTGGTCAGGTCCAGAGGGCTTTCTGAGGCCACCGAGACTGCGTGTGTCTGCCCCTTTTTTATGCCCAAACAGCCATTCTGAGACCCATTGAGGTGAGGCCATGGGCAGATGCGCACGGCCTCGGTGGGCCTCAAGAAGCCCACTGGACCCTAACGGAAAAAGCAAATCCAAGGGTTCTAAATCTGTGGATAATTAGGCTATATAGTAATGTTACTGCCATTATTAGGTTCTGTAAAGGCTGTTGCTTGGACAGCTAAGGGAACAAAGTTGGCAGTGTGAGTATGGCAGGGTCTGGCCACTCTGAGTGTCTGTTATATAGTTTCTCATTGCTGGTGAATAGATATTTAAGATAAGGAGGCTGCCTGTAAGCAAGGACAGGCCTAATACCCAAAACTTGGTGCGTGAGAAGCGCATAAATAAAACCAGAGGAAGAGCTCATTGCCCTCTTAGCTATGATCGCCTTTCTGCATAAATCACAAACAATTTATCCTGCTCAGTCTGTGCCTCATTTCATGAATGTAAGGCTGCAATCCTAAACACAATTCTTGAGGAGTAAGTATCATTTACCCTAGTTAGATAGACTTATGAATGAACATGCTTAAGACGGCAGTATAGACCACATTGACGTAAATTAAAGATTCAAAGCCAATTTGCCTAAATACTTTTCCTAAATACTTAATGTTTCACTTATTATCCACAAGATAAGTGTCTTCCTCCTCCTCCTTCTTTAGTCCTTACCTGGCACTTGGGGAGCAGGTTGTCCTCTCAACCAATACACTGCTGTAGGTGCCACTGGGATCCGTGTGTCGTTCATGGCATGCTTCCACTCTTTCCGATTGGTGGCTACATTTCTAGCCTCGTCAGTGGTCAATTGCTGCTTCCTTATATCTTCCTCAGGGTGCAATCCTAACTTGTGCACTTGTACAACCAACCAAGAGGTCTGCACTGTATCCAGTGCAGGTCAGAATCAGGATTGGGTGCAACTTGGAGTAAGAGGATTTTAGTTCTCTTACCCCATGTCATGCTGTGCGCACCAGTGAGCCTGATAGGGCTACTCAGATCTCTGCCCACAATTTTGAAGGTACAGATCCAAGTAGCCCATGTAAAGCCTATCAGGGGAAGGGGTTTAGTATCCGGCCTGGGTGTTCCAGGCTGGTCCCACCCCCTCTCAGGCACGACCTACAGTACCTCCCGGCCCAGCCTCCCTCCACTCTCCCCATGCCTTCCCCACACCAGAACTGTCTCCATTCTACCTTCTGTGCCAACCTGCCCAGGCTGGTGCAAACCTACCCTGTGCTGGTGCAGCACCAGTGCTGCTGAGCCTGTGCACATCCATGCACTGGCTCAGCTTCTTTCCAGGTAACCCCAATGTGCTTTATGGCACATTTGCAACATTCAGGAGCCATTACAAAGAACTTGTGCCAGCTCAAAGGGGTTGGACTGTCAGTGTTATTGAGCCATTCATCTTTTTATCTTTTCATTCAGCATGTCTGTTGAACGCTCCAGTAGGGAGGTTGTTCTTGCCATAGGAGCTTGTGTGGCAGCCAACTGGTGTTCATTCTGCAGATGTGGTGAAACCATTGTAATTTGCATTTTTGGATTTGTTCTTTGACTAGTGGTTGATGATCCTACCTTATCTGAATTGTCTCATTATGATGGTGATCACGTAGAGAGATACCCAGACTCCCAAGATCTATCTCAAGTGTCCTTGTCCTTACACGGTCCTATCACTGTTTTTTCCATAAAGGTACACACATACAGAGGTGTTAGTGGGATGTGGCTCTTCGTTCAGATATTTCAGGTGCAAGCTAGACAGTGCCCTCCCTGTTCATCATATCTGCAGAATAAAAAAGGCATCATCTTTGACCAACTATGGGTTTAGAAATATAGTAAGTCAAGAATAAAGTACTGGGAAAGGAAAGAAGGAAGGAAAATAGTTAAGATCTGCATTTGTGAATTAAGCCTTTTTACTCCTAATCTATGAATAGCTTTTAACGAAAGACTAGTCTTCTAGAATTTTATTTTATTATAAGATTTAATTTATGGTATGTCCCAAGAACTCACAGCAATTCAAGACCGATCCTTGGGGCACACTCACTTCTCTCCACTAGGAAATTACCCATTTCCACCCACTCTCTTTCCTTAGTTCCTAGTCCATAAGAAGACCTGCCCTCTTGTTCCCTGATGGTTGAGTTTTTTCAGGAAAAGCTCATATCCCCTAATCTTGGCCACCTTTCCAAGTTCATAACAAACATCATAGTACAAAAAAAATTATTCTGCAGTTACTTTTTTTTTTATTGCTGCAGGGTGTGGTTTCTTTTTAGGAAGTTTGATCCAAAGGTGCATGAAGAAATTGACACACGCCCTTTCAAAAAATATGCACCCTCAACACCTATCATCTTTATTTTGCCAGACATTCTTGACTGGGGGTGGGGGCGGCTCGCTTCATGCCGTTCTGCTATCCTTGGGCTTAATATGTTCTTGGAATTTAAATCTCTAGCAGAAGGGCTTTTTGAAAGCGAAACACAGGACAGAGGTGCATGATTTTAATGAGCAGGGCAGAAAGAGAATGTGTGCTTGGCTTTCCTCATTTCTGCATGAAGTCCTGTTCACTCCCAAGAGAGGCTTTTTATATTATCAGCATAGAAATAGCAATGGTTTCTTCATCATCCTTCCTTCCTGCCTTCCTTCCTTGCCATCTTCCTCTGGCCTAACATGTATGACCAAGCTTACATAACCCTATTGTCATCACATTTTTTTTTTTGCGCAAACAGGAATAAAATTCTCAAATGCCTGTTAACTGCATAAATATACAGAGCTTAAAAGGGGGGAGAGTTTGTGGAAAGGAATTCTAGTCTGAAGGAGAATTTTAGGCCAAAGAATAAGCCACAAGGGAGGGAAGTGGAGAATTTAAATCTCAGGAAATGGGAGTGCATAAGTCAAAGAATAAACATGAGGGCTTTCAGGAAGAGAGTGAGAGAGGACTCCCTTCATCCTCATCACCTCATAAAACAAATAATACCTGTAACTGTTTTGATCATACCTACCTGCTTCTGAAGAAGACAGTTAAGATTTGGACAGTAAGCTCCTCAGGACCAGGTTGGCGTTTTTTTATTTGTTGTTCTGTTAAAATGTCATTACCACTGAGACACAGAAGGCCCAATCTTAACCTGCAGTTAGGCCGGCACAGTTAGGCCAGCAAAGGCCCAAGGGACACTGTAAAGTATGTTTGGTCCACTCTCGGAGTCAGAGAGGCCAACACACAGACATGCACCATCCTCCCTGAATGCTTTTGGTTCAGTGGGAAATAAACACTGTTCGAACCAATCGAACCACTGAAACTTGTTGCATTCGGCCAAGAATGTAATAATGATTGCAGTATGTGGAAGGTAGTGTTTTCCTAATGGTGGGAAGGCAGGGTACAGGCAACAAAAATGAATCCTCACTAAATAGTGTGCAGTATGTGTTTGTACTGATGGTATTGAGCAAAGAGAAGCATGCTGGTCTTGTTTCTATGATATACTTAAATCCCCAACTTCACTGTATGCATGTTGTATAATTAAAATAATCTACAAATGGTTATTTACCTTCCTTAATCCTCTGCTTGTCATAAGGCAGGCTGCTTCTCATGGCCGCAGAGATGGTGTCCCACGTAGGGGGAGCCACAGACTCAAACCAGCTTTGTGTTAGTCATAGGAAGGCAATGTTTTTTTTTTCCTGATGCAAGGGATAACGAGGCTTTCATATATTTATTTATACAATACAGTATGTATTCCAGTAAATCCTGAAGGCCCTGGGATTTATCTATTATCCCCACACAGACAGAACCAGATTCCTCATATCATTTTGTTTTGTTTTCAGGGTGGTTGTGTCAACCTACTTCCTCGAGTGGTTGAAAAAAATTGCAGGAGAAAATACTGTGGCTTTATAGCCCAATTTAATGCAATTGCCCTCAAAAGGAAAAGAGAAAGTACCTGTCACATAGCCATTCCAAGCTCACAGAAAAAGATGTAAAGCCAGATCCAGCACCAGGATTGGACCTGATGCTGGGAATGCTGCTCTTCCTCAGAAAGGTGGAAGGAATCAAGTTTGGTTTCCTCTGGTTCTCACCCAGAACAGCCTCTCAAGCTTGAGCAGGGAGTGTAGCTCAGGGGTTGTGCATACATTTTGCATGCAGAAAGTCTCAGGGTCAGCCCCTGGCATCCAAAGGCAAGGCTGGGAAAGACTGGAGTGCCCAGTGGAGTGGCAGCTTGAGGTGGCAGCTGAAATGGGCTTGGGAGCCCCTCATCTGTTCACTGACCCTCCAAGTGTGCCACTCTGTTCACCTATTTCTGGTTGCGACCACACTGGGCAGAGGAACATCATGGTGAGTATTAAACTAGACTATTACATTTACTCAGGAGGACAGCAGTGGCATTCCTAGAGGGGGGCAAAATGCTATGTTTTGCAGGAGCCTGAGCAGCCCCTCCCCCTCCCCTTCAGAGCCATTTATGGCTCAGAGAGCAATAGTAAATGGCTCTGAAGGAGAGAGGGAAGCAGCTGCTTTTTGCAGGACCTCAGGCTCCTGCAAAACTTTGCATCCACCCCACCCCCTGGAATGCAACTGCAAGACAGAAATCTTACAGGTAAAGTGATTCTTGGTTTAAAAAGGTTTATGCGCTATAAACTAATAACCAGTATTTTTCTTTTCAGTTCATCCATCTCAGGAGCCTGGCTGGTTGGAAGGAACCTTGAATGGAAAAACAGGATTGATTCCTGAAAACTACGTAGAGTTTCTATAACTATGGACACATTCTTAAACAACACTGCTGAGCTTTACATGGTATCCATGACAACTGCTGATTAGAGTATTGTAGATCATTCGCTGTTTGCCACTGTGAAAAGCAAGGTGAAGGACTCAGATACCTGTTCAGATGGATTTTTTTATATAAATAATAATGTATGTTCCTTATGTAATGTTTGTGCAAAGACATTTCAGAACATGGTGAAGAGGAGAAGCAGAGGATCAGGGGTTCCGGTGGAGATGGCCTCGGCTTGGAGAGATGTATTCCCACTTTGAAATAGTATTGTGTTCTAGTTCTAGAAGGCAAGATATTAGTGGGTGGGTATGTGTGGGTGTGAATGTGGCTTAAGAGAAGCATGATTACTTGATCCAGGGCCCCTTTCCTAGCTGCCGTTTAACTTCTCAGGGGTGGCTGTCCCATGATGCTGATGGACGTGGTTGGCTCACGAGATGCTCACTGCCCACACGGCTCCACTACTTCTCCCCCCC
>JAJKFI010000005.1:24610193-24643077 GCA_029204185.1 Lerista edwardsae
GGCCCAGTGGATCATGGGAGCTGCCTGTCGGAAAAGTTTGGGAACCACTACTCTAGTCCACCGACCATTCTGTAGTTCCTTTTCGGCTTCCCTTTTGGAATCCAGGGAGCAGGGGAAGGAATGGTGATGGCAGCTGGTGCAGTCTCAGATAAAATGTCCTGCCTCAGGCAGCAGAAGATCTAAGGCCAGCCCTGGGACCGCTTGCAAAAAAACAAAGGAGTTGCAGATGTGACTCCTTCGTTTCCTTATGTGCTGGCATCTGAGAAAAGCTAGCTGGATAAAGAGTTGAACATGTATGGCTTTCTTCTGATTGGCAAAAAATTCACATCAGGCTTGCTAAGAGGAAAGTATGCCTGTTCCTTTTATCTCTCACAGGTGAAAGTCCTGATGTTCCTATACCACTAATGGCTTTCTGTTGCCAAGATTAGCCATCCTTGAGAGGATTCAATCAATTCTCAACACATAAATAATTCCTCTAATGAGAACTGCATCACGATGTGCACCAGAAACAATGCAGTAGTCACATTACAATAATGCTTTTAACGTTTTAATGTCCAAACATGGCGTGCAGCAAAATGTGAATGTTCCTCACAGTGCTACTGTGATATATTGGATTCTAAATAACTATCAGCAATATGGAAAAAAAAATGATATGGGCCAAAAAATCTCACTCACAACACTATCCTATGCATGTTTTCTTGGAAGTATGTCCCATTGTGCTTAATGGGGCCTACTCTGAGTAAATAAGCAGAGGGTTACAGTCTTAAGGACAGGTTTTTCAGAAAACAAACCAGAAGGATTCGCAGTAAAACGTCTGCAAGCAAGCATTTCGTTCCTGGAGGGCAAGAGGTAGCTTGTGTAGAATAGCACACACACTTGCTGACTTAATGTTGTCACTTAGTAGCACAAGGGTGCAGAAACAACCACCTGTAATTCAATTAAGCATGTAGACCATTGTTTCTTATACGCAGGCAACCGTGGTCATTCACAATAGCAGCTTCTCAAGATGGTGTCTCTTGCTTGCTTTATAGTCTGTTGCTGTCAAGTGTGCAGTTCTCGCTCTACACAGTCAAATCCTTAGATGTGTTGTGTAGCCAAGTCAAAACTCTTAAGCACACACACACACACACACACGAAGTTTTAGAATGTGTTCTTTTTTCATCTCTCTGGTAATGATGCCTTTCAACAATGCCTTCCTCAGTGAATATCTGCTTGGGACAGATTCTCCCTTGTTCTAACTTGCTCTCAACGTATGTTATATATTTTTTCTGCATTGCTGTTGATTTTACATTCAAGAAAAGCTACAGTATATAGTCTGGTATCCAAACTTTCTGAATATCCTGCTTGTAGTTTTTAAAAATAGAAAGATTTTACCATGTCCAATGGGAATGAGAGGCGGGCCTACCTGCAAAAATAGCTATAGGCACTTTCTACCAGACTGTGCTCCCCACCCCCAGCCGCTGTGTTATCATACATTAGTGGCCATAGGGGTTTTTTTTTCTGCTTTAAAATGTACTTCTTAATTTAATTCTAAATTCTTGAGTGGTCATAATGCTGTATGTTTTCACTGATTGTTTGAAAATTGAGGTGTATATATGATAATTTGAAATATTGTGAGGTAAAAGTTTTTATATATTCTGATTTTTAACAGAGGTGTAATAAACTAGGTATTCAGTGGACATTTGAAACCTGTTTAACGGGAGATAAAGGCAAGCACAAATACACACCCTGACATGGAGAAAAGAATCTTTCCTGCCCTCCTTCATTTTTTACACCTGTTTGGTGAGGCAGCTGGCAGTTGCTTCTGCACATGTTTAATTTTCATGAATTAGTACTACCTGAGTGTCTTTGAAGGAGAGAAGCAGGTGCTTTTTCCTATCGTGTTTTCTTCACTTTAAAGCTCTGTTCACTGAACAAGTAATACATTGTGTGCAACATACGTCTCTTTTTTTTTAAGATTTGAGGGTGTTGCTATTTTGAATCATATAGAGATGCGTTCTATTCATTTTACAAATACGTGAATGTGTTCCTTGCTTCTCCTACAGTACAGCAAGACTCCATTTGTAATACCCAATGTGTGGATTTTCACAAATTTCTTTTTTCAAATTTGGTTTACTCCCCGTTTTTCCGTCCCAAAGCATCAAGGAAGTTTCTGAAGTTATTTAAGAAGTCCTTTTTCCTAGAGCTTCTCAGTTTAGTGGAGGCAAGCTGTGGGCCTTTCATGTTCCTGAGGGTGGAATTTCAAACAGTGTATCATTGTGGGATTCTTTGCTGGGACTTAGGACACATACGTGTGCAGTCTCTGAGGCTGCAATTTGACATGAAAAACTGATGTGGAAGAAGAAGACTTGTTCACTGCAAATAGTCTGGATCTGTATTTAAAAGACACAAAGTCCCTGAAAAGGGAATCACAACATGTAAGGGGTAGGATCACATACTGTCCTATCACAAGTATGCTTTCCTCAACTTGCCCTTCTAAGATGGGTTATTATTCAAAGAGCAGCAATTTGCTTCCTATGCACTTAGGGCTCAATCCTGAGCCCTGCAGTGTGGGCAGTACAAGCATACTGCCCGCACTGGTCTTGCAAACAAGCCGTAAGTTATGTCCAAACCGGGTGGTAAGCTCTTAGCGTCTGCACAAAGCCAGCGCCGTCCACGTGCACCCTGAGGTACCCCCACAGAGCCAACAAGTGTTAAGTTTTACCTTTGCCAGCATTGTGTGTTCTCTGCGCAGGCGGGGAGAGTGGAACTGGGCAGAGGGTGGGGTGGGTGGAGAGGAAGTAGGAGGGGGTGGATTTCTTCTCTTCTGGAGGGCATTCTAGGTTCTTTGGCATTGTGCCTCTCCTTGGAAAAAGCCACATCATAGTAGCAGATGCATTCAGGATCTTGGGGGAAAGTACAGGTTTTCTCACATTCTCAGAGACAAATGTATTTATTTAATCTATTTAAATATATTTCTACCGCACCTGTCCCCTAGAAAAGAGAGGCATTCAAGGTGACTCAGGGCCCAGTCCTGTCCAACTTTCTGGTGCTGATGCAGCTGCAATGCAGCCCCAAGGTAAGCAAACAAATGTTCCATTACCTTGAGGAGGCCTCCATGACTTCACCACCACCACAGAATGCTGCATGCACATCATTGGGTATGGCTACATCAGGGCTGGGAAATTGGATAGGATTTAGCCATCAGAATATTTAAATACATATTAAAGATATAATCAATAATTAAAAGCAAACAGCCAAAGAAAACTGCAGCAGAAAAGGAACAAAAGCATCCAACTCAAACATTACTGCACAACAAAAAAGGCAGAATAAAATGAGTCTTTAGCCCCTGTTGGAATACTGACAGAGGATGGGAACTGTCTCAACGTGGGGGAGGGAGTTCCACAATTGTAGGTCCACGATGGAAAAAGCCCTTACTTGAGTCACCACAAATGATCTCCAGGTACCTAAAGAAGTGCCTGACCAGATGACTTCAAGGGGCACAATATTTCATGTAGGGGGGAAGTGGTCCTTCAGAGGCCCTGGACTCAAGCTGTGTAGGGCTTTCAGTATTGACACCATCTTGAATTGCTCTGGAAGCACAGTGACAACCATCTGTGTTTTTGAGATCTCATTAAAATGGCTATCCAGCAACATTGGAAACTTCCTAGCCAGAAGGCTCCCTTATTCCAAACTGGAGAGTACAGCTGAAAATATTGTGGCTAAACACAAACTAAGCCAGTGATCTTCAACGTACCAAGAGTTGGGACCCACCTCCAACCCCGACTTGCATCATGAAGCCTACCTTCAAAAGCCCAGCAGGTGAGAGGGATGGGTGAGTGAGCAGCCACTGTTCCTTGCCTTTTCCTGCTTGGTAACAATCAGCATTTGCTGCCACCATGCCTGTTCCATTTTTTTTTTCCTTCTAGGACAATTTGAAGGAGAAGTGGAATTGGAAGAAGTGTAGCATGGAAACGGTGTGCACTCAGTTTTGAAAACTGGAAAGAGAGAAAAATAAGGCAGCACTGTGGCAGGTGGATGGATGGGATGCTGAAAGGCCTAATGCAGATTTCAGGAGTGGGTGTGATGGCAAAAGCAGCTCCTCCACAGTCCTTCTGCAGAATTCTTTTTACTTAGGACTTCTGGTGGCTGCTCTAACTGAGCCTCAAAACAAAATGGCCACCCTACCTCCTTTTGCAAGGAGATCCCAAAGAATCTCAAATGCTCGCCTAAAGCCAGGTGGAATTCATTATAAAAGTTCATTAAATTCGTAAACAATAAAATTGATTAAAAATTCAATAAAAATGGAACACATACAGTATGTGAGTATGAACTCTAAAAATGAGTAAAGGATCCCCTCCTTTACACAGGCATGCCCTGGTATCTACTGATTTGGTATCCATGATTTCACTTATCTACAAATACCATGGTTACTGGGACTCCTATTAAAAAGACGGGAACATTAAACAAATCTCTTTTACCTTGCGATACCACTGATATTCCCCTATCTTTAAAGAGGTGTCCCCAATATCCACTGTTTCAGGTATGCACGGGGTGCGGGTCCAGAACGGAATCCCAGCAGATACCAGGGCACGCAATCTCCAGTTTTGCTTTTCTTCTGTAGCCCAAGATTACCTGGATGCCTCCTTCAGGGTGTACCTAATGAATACCTAGGAAAAGGTAATTGCCCGAATGCTTTCTTGGAAAAACAAAAACAAACCACAAGCTCTGCAGAGCCATCCTCCACATGTCTACTGTCCCATTAGGTTAAAAGGGCTTACTCCTGGGAATCCGTAGGATTGTAGCCTAATGTATTCTGATCCCCATAGGAGCCACCTGCATGATAAAGCGGAGTCCATACTGTTCTCTGACCCATCCATGCTGCCGATGGGGCAAAAGCACAGTCCTAGGCATGGTCCTAAGATGCATCAGCAACACAGCACCGAACTGGAAGTGGGATCTATTTCCAGGCGGACATGCTTTAACAGGACTCATCCCACTAGGGTTCCCACAGCCTGAATGTTGCACACCAACCAACCAGAACTACTCTGTGAAGTACACAGCATGGAATCAAATGTTGTCTTTGGATGTTTGTTGAGTTGAAATCCACATTTGGAGATAGGAAAGGGAAGTAACCAGACCCAGGAGCTTCAACCTTCTCCACAACTGTTATGAGTATCTGTTTCAGCTTAAAGAGCAACATATAAACAAAACGTACAGAACCAAAGAATTGTCTAACTGGCAAATCTTTTGTTCTGGGAGCACAATATATTTGCATAAACTCATGGTTAAGAGTGTCAGATAAAGTCCAGTGGATTTTACATTCCAGATAAATCTATTTAGTTTTGCAGCTTAAATGAGAGTTATAGGAAACAAGAACAACAGTGCTAATTTGTCATTGACAACAAGAAGATTCTTGCCTTGGCAGCAGATTACTAATCTGTGGTTTTAAGGATTTCTCCACAAATGCAAAATGTCATAGCAAGTTGGTGGCTGTACTTGTGGAACAGCTGGAGAAGAAGACTGGAGTCCAAGAATCTCAAGTGTAGATTGTGGTTTGGGCTAGATACATTGCGAATGCTTAGTATCAGATGATACACCAAGAAGTTCAAACCAACTTGGAATTTCCCCAAGAGATTTTTGCATTGAGAGTTTGCAGCACTCACAGTAGGCTCAAAAAAGGCGGAAATGTTTCGTTTTTTGATTGTTTACTTAAGCATTTCATCACTTCCACTCCTATCCATCTCTGACTTGTTGAGAGAGGTGTAAATTACACTGAAAGTGTGAGAATGAAAAAGAACTAGGTGCTAACCAACTCTCTCCAGACTACATAACCTAGGGAAAGAAGATGCCTTTAACAAGTTCCAAATACGTTAATCTAAGGTAGAACTGAAGTACAGCAAAGTATAGTTTTAATTTTAAAACTTCAATTTGGCAATGATAGCCTTGTTCCAGGCAACAACATTTTGCATTGGCTCCAGAGCCCGGACATCACGGAAGCAGATTTCCTTACTCTTCCTCTGAACTAAGCAAATTCTCCCTTGCTTGGGCCAACTGAGACTTGTCCTTCAGACAACCACCCCTGTGATGGAGCTTATCCCTGCTTTGCAAGGCTGTAAAGACCTAGGCAGGTTCGTTACCTTCCTTCGAGCCAGAAGGCGAACAAAAAAATGTTCATTGCTGTTGGCACTTGGCCCTCACACTACCAGGACTTCACAGCAGCATGAATGCAGTGTGCATGTGCAGGCCTATTTCCTTCGAGGGGATGTTGTCCCCTTTAAAATTGTAGGCACTTGTGTCTTGTGCCTGCCTCAGGTTTCCCCCAAGCTTGCAGCAGCTTCCCCCTTGTGTCTGTGACCCAGTTTTCCCTATTAATTTAGATGCAGCCATCAACTTTACTATTACCTTGTTTGAAGTTTTTAAGACATCAGCGCCTTCTGTTGCTGCATGAGCAAGACAGGCTTTGAATTCCCATCACGCACCATCCACCTGGCTGCTCAAGAGTCTCCCTAACTGAGCTGGCTGGGATGACCTCTGGCATGGTACAGGAGTGATCCCAGTATCAGTTCTTGGGGACTGCAATGTCTCTGCTCTTGAGCTAGTTGTGGCTCAGGACTTCATTGCTGCCATGAGAATCATGAGTTATGTCATGGCAATCATGCCATGAGAATCTTAGTTAATTTCAGCCCGACCACCTGGCAGGGCACATAGTACTTCCTGCTGAGCAGGTGGATGATGATCTGGGGATGGGGGAGATAAAGATCACTCCTTGGTCATGGATAGATCCAGTGATGTCATGCACCCACTACGCACCACTACGCGAGTACCGGTTCCTAGAAGTTGAGCTGGCCCCACCCACTCGAAGCTAGCCCCGTCGGCTGGTTGGCTCAGCAGCTGCGCATGCATACTGCATGCCCGCAGCCGTTGCCTGCACTTTCTGTGAGAAGGCAGGCAGGCAGCGTGGTGGTGGCGGCGGCAGCAGCAGCAGCAGCAGTGCGAGAGGACTGGAGGTGGCGGCAGCGGCGGCAGCAGCAGCAGCGAGGGAGACCCGGGAATAAGACAGCAAGCATGAGAAGGTAGGCTGCCTGGGGCTCCCGCTCCCTCCAGCCGCGCAGATCCAGCATCCCGGTTCCTCCTGCAGCCTCCCGCCAGCCCCAGCCCCCACGCGGTCTTTTTTTGGTCACCCATTCCCCCTCCTGCTCCTTGTCAGCCAGCCCGGTGCTCGGTCGGGCGCTCACGTGGTCGTGCAGCCCGGTGGGCGCCCGTTCCCCCTCCTGCGCCTTGCCGGCTCCTTTAAAGTTAACATTAAAGTTAAATGGCTCCCTGTCCCAAAATGGCTCACAATCTAGTACAGTCTAGCCTGCTATTTAACCAGGGAACAGTTGAAGCAAAATATGTATATACACATCTCTAGAAAGCAAAGCAATAGAAGTTAAATCAACACTAACCACAAGCTGAAGTTATTACAAACATGATCACACCCATGGCAACAATCATGACATCACTTCCGGCTATGTCCTCACTTCCTGCCATGACATCACCTCTGGCTTATGATGTCACTTCCGGTGGGCGGACCCCGACAAGTGCCAATTAAAAGTGAGTACCTGTTCCTAAATCATTTGGATGACACCACTGGATAGATCACTTCCTGGTGAGGTTTAGGCTGATTGCGGCCCCCTACCTTAATGGTCTGTCTCCCGAGGTTTATGGATCCAGATGTGTTTCGGATGGCTTTGGAGGATTTTCTCTCTGCTAGAACCAGCAGCTTCTTTGTTTGCTGCATGGCAGGGTGGGGCATCTTCTGGCATATGATGGTGATGTCATAAGACATTGCTGACTTCTGATTCAGTCAAACCCGGGCCGCACTAGCAGGAATAATGGTTCAGAACCCTCTTCTACAGGCTCCTCTCCACTTTAACTTCCACTTTACTTCTATGACATCTATTAATCGTGAAGCTGTCCTACCTAGTTATAACATTTATTCTAAACCTATTTCTCAATATTTACAATAAACCCAATAGTCAGTAACCCAGGATGTGACTTCAAATGTTTGGTTTGATATTGCAATTTTTAATTCAGTAAATAGCAGTGATAGGGAAGCTGATCCAGATCAGGACAACAGCAGTGTCAAAGGGTTAATTCTCCCTTCCCTCTACCGCAGAGGTCTCCAAACTACAGTCTTGGGCCCAAATCCAGCCTGTCACAAGATTCATTTCACAGTTTCAGTATAGCATTGTTTCTTTGGAAATGTCACATTTCCCTTTTGTTCTGAAACATATCATGCTGATTATAAAAAAAGATCCAAGTAATATTCATTCATTTTAATTTCATTCAGTGCGCATCCTAACCTGGACTTAGGCTGGCACACTTAGGCCAGTGAAGTTTGGCCACCACAAGGGCCACTGTAAAGTGCATTTGGAGTCAGGGAGGATGGCACACATCTGTATGCTGGCCTCTCTGATTCAGAGTGTGATCCAAACATACTTTACGGTGTCACTTGTGCCAGCCAAACTTCGCTGGCCTAACTCCAGGTTAGGATTACGCTCTCACAGCCCAATCCTAAAGAAGGCCGACATAGGAAGGCCAACATAGCAGGGCTGTATCCTAAAGCCCATTAGGAGGCAGCAGCAGCAAAGTGCAGGACAAGGGGAGGTTTTCCCCTTGCACCTGTGTAAGCCCCGATCACCCCTATGGGCCCTGCCTGTTTTGCAGGCACAGAGGAACATGGACAGGAGTGGCCCAAATCGGAGCTGCCCTGGCTGGGGATGGGCTTTAGGATATGGCCATCCTGTATCACCGCCCCATTGCCGCCCACTGCGCTGCCCAGTTACACCCCCGGCACGCCTCTGGAACGCCCTCGTGGAGGCCCTGAGCCGACTGAGTGCCGCCGACGCTCGACTGGCGCAAGGTGCTGCTGCTTGTGCCAGTCCAGCGCCATAGCGCCGAAGCAGACATGCTTGATGGCACGTATGCAACAGCGTTCAGCCACTGCAAGAGCATAGCACCGGCACAACAGGGGTATAGGATTGCGCTCTCATTCATGTATAAAACTGATTTTTTTTTGGTCTGCAAAAGTATGTAAAATATACGATGTGGCCTGAATAGTTTGAGGACCCCGGCTCCACAGCATGCACATGTGCACCCATAACTGCTATTTATCAGAACAAATACGTGCAGGACCAAATGAAATGTTTGAACCCACATCTAGTTTTGGTGAGTCCTTTTTGAAGGGCCTCTTCAATGGGCCTGTAGCAATTCGGACTAGCCAGTTAAAAGCAAGACTAATTTTTTTGATAGTCATACCACAGTAGTAGCTGGAGAAATACCAGGAAAAAAAGTTGAGCAGCATTCCTTTTCTCAAAAGGAGATTTTGTTTTTCTCAATGAACAGGAAACTTGGGAGGTTCTTCTCATAAACCCAGAATTATCTTGAATGTCGTTGCAAGTCTCTTGCAGATATATTGAGACATGTGCGTGTTTTGGCAGAGAGTGGGAGGGGTCACAAAGAGCAGCTGAAAATTGGAGCATACCTTGAATAAGATAAGAGAGAAATGTTTCAAAGTAAGTTTTTTTTTTTTTTCAAATTCAGAGCCTAATCCTATGTTTGTCTACTCGGAATTAAGTCCCATTGTAGTCAATTGGGCTTATTCCTTTGTAAGTGTGGATAGGATTGCAGCCTCACTCTGGTAGTTGGCTTTCAAAGTTTTGAAGATGGTAACTTTCTTTTTACAAATGAAAGCTGAAATAGTCATATTATCTCTATTGACCCCAAGAAAGAAGCCTTTGTAAGACTGCAATTGCAATTGGCAGCAGTCCCCTCTAGGTTCAGAGTGCTTTTAAGTTAACCCTTGTTTGTACCCACTGCTGACAAGAATCTGGTGCGGAATCTTGCTGAGAACGCACAGCGTCTAACTACCGCCTGTGTGATTTACGGGCTGTGCGTGTCCCATGTTAAGAATGATCTCATGGCTTCTCAGTCAACTTTGTCAGGTCATTCCGTACGAGTGACAAGGTCTGGCAGCTTTCTGTCCGTGTCAGAGTCTATTTATCCAGCTATATAAACCTAAACACCCCCACCCCCAGATGAGGTTTTTTTTTCCCCTTCCAGAAATACTTCCACAAAAAAACCTTAGCTGCACAGGCACTATGTGTGCGAATAAATATTTGGAGACACGGCCTGTATGCTTTTCAAAACAACCACAGCACCCATGTTCAAGCAAAGAAATAGTATTGATTCTTCTGTACTGGACTGACTTAAAATGGCTGGGCCTGGAGTGACAAAATGACAGCTTGGCTTTGGCCTGATCGATCAAATGAAAAGGGCGACGGGCTCTCCTGAGCCATTAGGCCGGTTGGGCGCAGGAGACTCTTAGGCCTCTTAAGTGGCTATTTTTGCATCTGCACTTAGCGCTGTCGACAGGCTGAAGGGCACCCTCGGCATTTCATGAGAAACGCTTTCACGCCGCCATAGATGTGAATCTCCGCTGAACCAGCGCAGGGCCGCGTGCATTGATTTGCATGATCAATGGCTCATCCTCAAAACGGCAAAAGGCACACAAAGCAGAGCAAGGGCTTAGCACCACGCAAGCGCCGGAGCCAGTGACCTTTCCAGCTCCACAGCCTCTCCCTGGTGCTCGCTTGATCAGGGCCTTAAGGGGAAGCTGTGTGCTACATGAGGAGGGCAGCAGGTCTGTGACCATCTGCCGCTTCCCAGGCAAGAGCACGGCAGGCTCAGATTATGCTGATCTGCATAATCCGTTATTATTGCTGTGTGAATTTGAGAGGGTTGGGGAGTTAACGTCCCTGGCGTTTGATCTTTCTGCATTAGGCTGCAGTGCAGTGCACGAGTTTGTGTGTGTGTGTGTGAGAGAGGGCGCATGCATGCATATACGTGGAGACCTTGCAGGAAGAGTGGAATGGTGGTTTATTTGTGTCAAAGCAACATTTTACACTGTTTCATCAGCAGTACGTTGTCCAGTATTGACAAATAGGTCCAGTTTATGTACACAGAGATCTTGCACAAGATGGGAGTTCTTCGTCATCTTCCCCCCCACCTCACCATCTTTGCAAGAGGTTTCTCAGCCCAGAATGCAACCCTTGCCAAGAAATCCACACTGTGCTGGAATAGTTTGGAGATGATGTAGTATAGCCCGCCTGAGGAAGCACTCGGATTCTTTCAGAGGAGAGTGGCTGAATCAGCCGGCCAGAGAGAAAGAGAGAGAGAGAGAGAAATGCTGCTTGTTGATCTTTCAGCAATAATACCGTAACTAAAATTAACCAGGCCAAAGTCCAGCTGTCTAGCCAGCCTCTCCCATGAAATAGTTGTTTGGAAGGTGATAGCTGCTGAGTGAGAAAAAAAACAAACCAATGCAACTTGGGTGAGATACAGTTTGCCTTTGTGTACCTTCACAGTCGGGGAATTTCTCAGCCCAATTCCTTTTATTTGGGGGGCTTCTTGCTTTGAACTGCCGCGGGGTTCTGCAGGGCTGCTCCAACAGCACCCTGTTTGTAACATGTCAGCCAAAGTGCTGACTACAGGGATCAGGTAGACTTTGAGACTCTCCGAGCTTTGCAGCAACACTGCTACCTGAGACTCCTCTGTGGGCACTTGGCTTACATAGGAAAGACATTTTCTGTTTCCAGAAGGAGGAGAAAGACCTGAGATTAGAGTTTCCATGCAGCTGACCTAGCCACAGACCAATGCGGAGAAGAACAGGCTTGGTAAGCCTGTCACTCTACCCAGCCTGCTCCTATGCCGGCTTCTTTGAATACAAAATCCCTAGCACAGTGGTTCTCAAATGTTTTAGCACCAGGACCCACTTCTTAGAATGGCACTCATGTTGGGACCCACCAGAAGTGATGTCATTCACCTGGAAGTGATGTCATGGCTAGAAGTCACATTATCAAGCAGGAAATGCTGTCATTGTGATGTAATCAAATAACACTCCTAGAGTGCAAACTGGCACTCTTGGACTTCAGCAATTGCACAACCATGAAACATCCCTGGCAGAAAGCAAGATTAGGACAAAATATTATGTAAAAACCCTGAATTAATGTTTTTTTTTTAAACCCTCACCTGGAAATTCAAACTGTAACACTCACAAAATGAATATAGCAAGAGTAAGGTCTGCAGCTTCCAAGATGGCTGCTCCCAGCTTTCTGTGACCCATCTGCCATCAGGTCACCATTCACCAAGTGGGTCCTGACCCACAGTTTGAGATATACTCAGCGGTGGGATTCAGGGGGTTCGCCCAGGTTCTATAGAACCGGTTGTTAAATGGCCGGGCCCGCCCACTCGCTTACCTCGGCTGTCTTCGGGGTTTTTTTTTGGCTCCAGCTATGATGTCATAGAATCGGTTGTTAATTTATTTGAATCCCACCACTGGATATACTGCACTAGCATGAAATGCACGTGGTTTTTCTGTTATGGTGTAATATTTTGGAATGGGCTGTTTTTTGTTTTGCATGTTTTCCTCCACAACTATTCTTTTAAGCTGAAAAAGTCTCAACGTTAGTCTACCAAAAAGAGTACATTTCCAAATTCCAACTCCGGTCATATTAACTCTGAACCACCAGGTTTAAAAGGGGGGATTTGCATATACGCCAAAAAGGAAAATCCCAACCCAGTGTTGTTAATAGTGTAATGTGTTTTGACTATGTTAATAAGATCGCTTCAAGCAATTATAGCCTTGTGCTAATTAGAATTTGGTTTTAACAACAGAAGCAAATCTCTTCCCCCCACCCATCCAATTTAAAACGGTGCTTTTTATTCTGCTCTCCCGATACTGAAGCGATTATCTGAATGCCAAGTCTGACAAAGGAGCTTGTAATTTAACACAACCCTTCTGAGGGCTCACAAGATAGGTCCTGATGATTATCTATTTTGAATCCTCCCGTCAGCTAATGAAGTTTATACAAGCTTATAAACATGAGGTAAAAGTGGTTGAGAAGCCGCTCCTGTGCTTCCAAACTAAGAGGATATATGAAGTGCCAGAGGAGAGGGGGTGAAAATTCTTGGGTAGACAAGATTTCCCTGTCTGGCAGGAGGCCGGGGGAACAAAATTTGTCCTGTGCGGAAAGGCCCTTCTCACCTTCTGACAAAACAGCTCTTCTGCGACTATTGCACCTGATAGAAATGGCAGAAATCTCTCTGCTAGCAAGTGATTGCTTGTCTCATATCAGCCCAGATACTGAGAATGAAATACAGGCTGACAAATGCAGGGTTTTGCGGCTTTTGCCTTATTTGAAGACAAGCTCTTCAAGTTTGTTTGGGTGATGAAAGGCCCCTGGCAGCAGTCTTGTTTCATCTGCTGTCAGTACCACAGAAGGGCTTAAGTGTCATTCTGCTTGCAAAACCAAATACTCCATTTTCCACGGACTGAGTACAATTAGATAAAAATCTCTGCATCTAAATGCTATCTTTCACAGTTTTTTTTTTTTTTTTGCTGCTAAGCATCAGGATATTTTAAGAAAATCCCTTATCAAATGCACGTTATCCAAGTATCATTAATTAAACCTTATCTTAAACCAGAGCAGGTTATAAGATCATTAAGAGGTCACAGTGTATTGTGTGCTGTGCCATTTTAATCTAAACCACCTTAGTTTCATTCTCAGGGCTCCCATTCATTTTTATTTTAGAATCACTTGGACACTCTCTTTTCGAGCCTATTTGGAAGGTACCTCTTCATTTCCCCTGCTGTTCATTTTCACCTACATGTATACAGACTGCTTATGCACAGGACTAGCAAGAGCCTGGTGCGCTCTTAGTTCTGTCAAAACCATTTCCATGGCTTGTTGGCTTCTTGTGAATATTGTTGTAGACACTATTTAAATATGTGCAAGATCATGTGAAGCTATGACAAAATAAAACAGGCGCATAACCACTGACACCTATCTAGAAGAACATGTTTTATGTTTAAAAACATAAAAATGAAACCAAACACAACTCCTGCAAAGTACTAAAAAAAAATTATGGGTCTCGCAGAGAACTGGACATTTTATGAAATCGAAGCTAAGAATGTCCATTTATTTCCCATTGGGTATGTGCCATTTGCTTTTAAACATGCTGGCTATCTTTTCCCAGTTGCTGTGTTTCATTCTTAATCCTTGGAGAGCTTTTTGCCTTGTATGATTAAATTCCACTGGCTTTCTGTACAACTTGACACGAGGCCAAATACCAAGAGCTGGGTAAGGAAAAAGAAATCCACCACTGTGCTGCCAAACAATTATATGTGCTTGCAATTCTGCTGTGACTCAGCATTTTTGGATGCACATGCATACAATTATCTATAATATATATCCCTTGGAAACGTGGATGTGCTTCTCTTTGTATTCTCCGTCCAGCATATACGCTTCAGCTGTGTGGCCCAGATCCAGGGTGAGTGAAGCCACTTTCACCACTTTTGGGTACAAAAAGACATGTGCCACTTTTGCAATTTAATTCTGGTAATTCTGCAGCAGATTATTACTCCTTTGCCATATTTTTCACATCAGGCATAAGAATAATCTTAAGCCTATAATCATACCAGGAAGTGGATGGATCCATCCATCACCACCTTCCAGTAGTTGTCAAGCCTAATGGTGACAAAAGCAATTCACCTTCCACTTTGTTACTTTACCCCTCCTGGCTCCCTCCTGAGTCTACAGCCAGTTAGACAAAGGAAGGACTTGGAACCCTCATGGAAAATGGGAAGCCATGGAGGAAAAAGCAATTCTTTCCATTCCAACAGCCAAAGGGTAGAGGCAATACTATTCTATTCCTTTACAGCTTTTGTGCTCCTCTCCCTTTTACCCTTTCTGGCGAATAGGGACTCTTCAGGTTTACAAACACCTCTTTTTTCTCTACGAAAAATGGGTGCAGTGGCGTACAAAGAGGATGGCAGGAAGGCCGGCCCCAGGTGCCAGACTGCAGAGGGGGGGGGCAGATCCCCCCAAGATGTTTAAACGCCTTTTTTCCCAAGAACACTTATTTCTTTTAAAACTTATTTTTCAATTGTTTATTGGTATGATTATATAAAGGGAGTTACAAAGTTATATATAAGTAATAAACATAGAACTATAAATATACAAACTTACAAAGTTAGCATATCTATTATATATAACTTTGTGCAATAAAAGAAATGTTCAGTGTCTGCACTTCTCTGGTCATTATTGTTATTCGTTTAATTATATGACTATTCTGGAAAATAATATTGTTGCCAGGGGTGCCAAATATTTATGGAGCCCGGGGGGCCAAATTACCTTGATACGCCACTGTACATCTCTGCTTTCTCACCTGAATGTTCACAGCAGCAGCTTGAGTGAGATGTGGCTTGAAAGTGTCAGTGTGATCAACACCTTTCCCTTAGTTGATCAAAAGAACAGGAGGTAAAGAGCACGCCACCAGGTTGGGTACTCTCTTTTCATCCACATCATCTAGGCAGAGTGGAAATCCACCGGGCTGTCCTAGGGTTTCCTGTCTCTGAGCAACCAATCAAACGAGATTTTGAGCCAGCAGTTGGCCATAAAAAGGGGCTTGCTCATTAGTATCTTGGTGCCATTTTGGTTTCAGCTCTGACCAAAGGTTACTTGACCATTGCTGACCACCTTTCTGGCTTCACCTCCATCTGGAGGTGAACCAAGGAAACTGTAATAAACTCAGTATTCTAGTCAGGGAACCAGTCTAGGAAGTTTGTGTCAGAATTTGTTTTCATTTTTTTTTTCCACACATGCCAAGACCTGTTTTCAATCATGGGAAGTGCCAGTTTTTGTTTTTTCCCATTCCCCTGATTTTTTAAAGAAACAAACGTTTGGTACTTTTACAAGACTTGGCATGTCTTTCTGATCAGAATAAAACTTTGCTTCCCTTCACCCCTGCTGGGCACACAGAGCTTCCTTTACCCGAACCCAGTGAGGGTGCCAAGAAGGTGGTGGTCACCTGGGCAATTGGTTTCCCTAATTGCTCTTCTATGCCCTTACTTTTGTGCTGAGGGAAACCCAGTCTTTCAGGAGTTAGTGCAGAGGTGAGGGCAAGGCAAGGCACTCTGCTTTTACCCAGGTTTGCAAAGGCAGTTCCTTTTCTGGTTATAGTGAATTTGCCTATCAAGTTTGGTTTAAAAGGTATGCAAGGGAGCATGGGAAGGTCAAGTTCCTGGTCTTTTGCAACAGTTCTTCCCACCATCACTGCAAGACTTCCTCCAGATCATCACATCCTTCCTCTCCGTCTGGCCGAAGGAAGGAAGGAAGGAAGGAGAGCAAACCAACATCTAGCAAGTACCATGCAGTTTGCTCTTCTCTGCTTTTGTTCAATGAAACGTTCGCTTTTCTTGACTCCGATGTTGATTCCAAAGACCACACAAGTAACAGAGATCTCATTGCCTACATCTCTTGCTCTGACATGGTCACACTGCTGTGTCGACTGGAATTCTGTGTCGACTGGAATTCTAGAACATCACTTAGTATTACTTTTGTGTTATGTGGCTTGAGTGGCGAGAGAGTTTTACGTATCAAGTACTTGAATGTATTTAAAATTCCACATCCCTAAACATAAACATTTCTGATGGCTGAATCATACTTTTTGGCTGGTGTTCACTTTCCTCAGAGGACTTATAAGAAGATATTGAAATACAGTTGGTCAAACAGCTCAGAGTTGGATTTTGATTTTTATCAGAGCTAACGTTTATAGGATCTGAAAACTCACAAAACCTAAAATTTTAGTTCTGAGCACAATATAGGTGCAAATTTAATCTCTATGAATGAAAATTAGGGCACATAAGGATATGTTTCACAATCCAGAACGTTCACATTTGAAATAGCTTTGTTTAGTGTTTCAAACTGAGAATAGGCTATCCCAATTCAGATTATTGTTGGTGCTTTTTTTTTCTTGAAGTTTTTAAAAAACACAACTTTTGTGAGCTCAAGAATGTATATTTTGGATCTGATCTACATGGCAGGGCCTGTCCATGGTGCAAATGATGGCATGTTGCTTGACATTATCTTTGTTGAACAGCTTCTCTTTAGGCATTCACACAAAAATCTCTCCCAGCCATACTTGGAAATTCCAGGGATTGAAACTGAGACCTCACGCATGAAAAGGAGGCTCTCTTTCCCTGAGCTATGGCCCTTCCCCATAAATACAGCACCACCACCCTCTGGTTCCCCAAACCTTAGCATAGATGGGATCATCCCAATTATCCTGTACACCAGTGGTTCCCAACCTGGGGATTGGGACCCCCAAGGAGGTTGCAAACTGATTTTCAGGGAGTCATGAAGAGTTGGGGCAGCCATCTTAAAAAAGGTGGGTACCACCATCTTGGAAGCTTCATTTTGACTAGGGAAGAGGCTTCCCCATTAAACTGGCACTTCCTCAATGCTTGCGTCTGTGTGGGAAATGAGCCTTGCTATGGGCTTGTCTTGGTGTGTGCGTATGCATGTGACAAAGTCTCCCTTGGGTCTCTTTCCGAGTGGGTACGTCACACCTTCCATGTGCATGCCTAGGCGAGTCTCAGCATACAGGGAAATGTAAATACTCTGAAGACCGTGTAAAATTTGGCTTTACCATCTCGATCAGCACTGGCATAGAGAAGCCACAATGCGCTCTGTGCAATGTTGTGCTCAGTGCTGAATCAATCGCTGAACTAAAACATCACTTCGATACAAAGCACTCAGAACATTCTAAAAAGGATGTGCAGTTCTTTCGATTTTCAAAAAGTGTGCTTTATTAAAAAAAACAACTTTCTGCTTAATGATATTTCTGGCCTTAACTCTTAGGGGGGACCCCGCCCCCCGGACAGGTTGTCATACCAGGTTGGGTTCCGGTGCAAAAAAGGTTGGGAACACTGCTCGATACTGTAACATCCAGATCCTTTCTGTAGTTTGCAATAAAAAAAACAGAGCTGTATGTTGCAGAAACTACAAAAAATAACCAAAGTGACGACAATACAGCGTATACATGCAAAACTACACTGCCGTTGTTTCAAAGGACAATGTTTGTGTTTTAAACCTCCATTTTCATTTTCCCATCAGGGATGCTGGGAGCTGTAATCCCTGTTCAGCTCCTGTAGGAGGACACGGTGCCAGGTCTGCAGCCACTGCCTTCCCTAAGATGCATTTCTGGTGGAAAAGGGAAAGTGAACCACAGGGTAGGGCCGAACATCATTCTGCCTATATAGTTCTGCATAGTAGGTGAGCAGCAGGCTGCCTCCTTCCCTGATTCTGTGTATGTCTGTCTGCCCATCAGTCCCAACTGGGGCATTCATGACTAGCCCTGTTCAAAAGTTTCTTGCACCCTTGTTAAGTTTCTGCTCAGTAGACCAAAGGTGAAATGACAGGACAACATGGTGAAGGTGAAGAGGTGAGGAGAGACAGAGTGCAATACACTGTGTATGAGGACAATTGTAACACTTTGGACTTGACTTGTGGTACACTTGCGAAAATGTTTGACTGCCACTGTTGTGTTAGGGGGGCTGTGCGTATTCCCAGCAGTTCGACTAATTGTCTTGGAAAAGAACCACGGCTTTGGAAAAGATATTGGGACACTTGCCTTCAACTGAATGTGGGCACTATCTTCCTTGAAAAATATTTAAGCCAATATCTGGCAAAAGAAATTTTTTTTTTAATCTACAGTATGGTGATAAAATTCTCATGCACACATGCAAGTCAAAAATTAAGCACGTTTGTACATGTAGCCCTTAAGACTGACTTTACCTTTGGAAATGTACAGTGCAAACTCTCTCATGGAAAGGATATATAACATTTCGGTATGGAGTTATACATATTTCTGTATGTATTATCCTGAAACAGGGCCATTGCAACTCAGTTTTATTGATAACTAGCTTTTTGTTACCCGGCGTTGCCCGGGTAACAAAATGATCTTCCAGAGTTTATGAGTTTTGCACCCCTTCTCACCCCCGATGCTGATGGGGGCCGAACCCGGACTTCAACCGCATCAGGAGCATCGCCGCTCACCTCAGTGGCCCCGGAAACTATGGTTCCAACGCTGATTTTGGCCGTTTTTGACCGTTTTCACATGGGGGCCCCCTGCGTACCCCACCCCCGGGTGCACTGGGGGGCCCTGACCCCCGCAGTGTTTGTCGCCAGGCCGCAAGGCACGTGCATGCCGAGTCTGGCGCCAATCGCTCCAGGCGTTCCAGCATGGTGGACATCTTGTTTTGCACCCCTTCTCACCCTCACGTTGAGGGGGGGGGGCTGAACCTGAACTCCCACAGCATCAGGAGCATCGCCACTCACCTCGACGACCCCGGAAACTACGGCTCTGACACCGATTTTGTCCGTTTTCGACCATTCTCACACGGGAGCCACCACGCAATCGCACCCCAGGGGCTCTAGGGGGGCCTGACCCCCACAGTGTTTGTCACCAGGCCGCAAGGCATGCACATGCCAAGTCTGCCTCCAATCGCTCCAGGCATCGCAGTGGGGCATGGCGGACGTCTTGTTTCGCACCCCTTCTCACCCCCTACGCCGAGGGGGTGGGCCAAACCCGGACTCCAACCGTGTCGGGAGCATCACCACTTGTTGCGGCGACCCGAGAAACTTCATGTGGGACCCCCTGCACACCCCCACTCCCGGGGGCAATGGGGGGGCCTGACCCCCGCAGTTTTTGTCACCAGGCCGCAAGGCACGCACGTGCCGAGTCTGGCTCCAATCGCTCCAGGCGTCACAGCAGGGCATGGCGGACACTTTGTTTTGCACCACATCGAGGGGGGTGGAATCCAAACTTCCACGGCGTCGGGAGCGTCGCCGCTCGCCCCGGCGACCCCAGAAACTATAGATTTGATGCCAACTTCGGCCATTTTCAACTGTTTTCACGCGGGGACCCCCCTGTACCCCCACCCCCGGGGGCACTAAGGGGGTCTGACCCACGCAGTGTTTGTCGCCAGGCCGCAAGGTCTATGCGTACCAGGTTTCGTGTCAATCGGTTCAGGCATGCCAGCAGGGCATGGCGGATGTTGTGTTTCGCACCCCTTCTTGCCCCCCACATTGAGGAGGGCCGAACCCGGACTCAAACAGCATCGGGAGTGTTGCCGCTCACCCCGGCGACCCCGGAAACTATGGATTTGATGCCGTTTTCAGCCATTTTTGACTATCTTCTCACGGGGACCCCTGTGTACCCCCACCCCCAGGGGTGCTAGCAGGGTCTGACCCCTGCAGTGTTTGTCGCCAGGGCGCAAGGCACGCGCGTGCCGAGTCTGGCGCCATTCCCTCCAGGCGTCGCAGTGGGGCATGGTGGATGTTGTGTTTCGGACCCCTCGGCGATCCCGGAAACTGCGGATCCGATTACGATTTTGGCCGTTTTCAACCATTTTCATGTGGGGGGCCCTGCGTACCCCCACCCCCAGGAGTGCTAGGGAGTCCTGACCCCTGCAGTGTTGGTCACCAGGCCGTAAGGCATGTGCATGCCGGGTTTGGTGCCAATCGCTCCAGGTGTTCCAGTGGGGCATGGCAGACATTTTGTCTCGCACCCCTTCTCACCCCCCATGCCGAGGGGGGCCCGAACCCGGACTTCAACAGCGTCGGCAGTGTCGCCGCTCGTCCCGGTGACCCTGGAAACTGTGGATTTGACGCCGATTCCAGCAGTTTTTGATCATCTTCACGCAGGGACCCCTGCATACCCCACCCCCGGGGGCGCTAGGGGCCCCTGAACCCCGCAGTGTTTGTGGCCAGGCCCCTAGGCTTCCACATGCCGAGTTTGGTGCCAATCGGTCCAGGCATCACAGCGGGGCATGGCGGACGTTTTGTTTCGCACCCCTTCTCGCCCCCCACGTCGAGGGGGGGCTGAACCCGGACTCCAACGGTGTCGGGAGCGTCGCCGCTCATCTCGGCGACCCCAGAAACTGTGGACTTCACGTCGATTTTGGCCGTTTTTGGCTGTCTTCATGCGGGGACCCCCATGTACCCCCACCCCTGGGGCGCTAGGGGCCCCCGACCCCAGCAGTGTTTGTGCCCAGGCTGCCAGGCTTCCGCATGCCGAGTTTGGCGCCAATCGGTCCAGGTGTCACAGCGGGGCATGGCGGACGTTTTGTTTTGCACCCCTTCTCGCCCCCCACGTCAAGGGGGGGCTGAACCCAGACTCCGAAAGCGTTGGGGGCATCACCGCTCATCTCGGCGACCCCGGAAACTGTGGATTTGATGCCGATTTCGGCTTTTTTTGACCGTTTTCACGCGGGGACCCCCACGTACCCCCACCCCTGGGGGCGCTAGGGGGGCCCGACCCCCACAGTGTTTGTCGCCAGGCCGCAAGGTGTATGCGTGCCGAGTTTCGTGCCAATCGCTCCAGGCGTTGAAGAGCCTATGCGAGACATACATACATACATACATACACACACACACACCCAGGCTCTTCTATATATATATATAGTCTTCCTTGTGCTTTCAGAGTGTGATTTTTGCTGCCCCGTCGAACCAATAAAAGTAATCTTTGTCTATTCCACACAAAATCCTGCCTCAGCTGAAATTGCATCCCTCTAACTCAGTCCTGCAATCAGATTTCATTTTAATAATGGCTGCTTGTTTCACGCAGCTAATTTGAGAGACTGTATAACTTAATAACTCAACTCCTCTGCTCACTGATCTCATCTTAGACACTTCTATTAATTCAATCAGCGTGATTGGTTTTCATAGGCGAACATACGCTTTCCAGCTATTTTACAATACCCTTTGAATTAATATGGAGTAGCACATGTCGTCGTCAAAGCTGACCTGTGCTTTGTGCCACACAACAACTTCCCCTGTGCTGTGGGTACAGGATCTACTACAGCTGAGCTGAGCATCTGGCTCTTTCTGCATCGCATTAAGACGGGCATATAAAAGTCACTCCAAAAGCACAGACTTTAGATGTGGTGCCTGGGATGTTGGATTATCGGAGAAGAGTATGAATAATGAAATGTAGGAAGTGGCTTTCTTTGCTAAAAATGAAAATAAAAATATGTTTTTTTAAATCTGAGCTGCAGAGAAAGGGAGATTGAAGGACTGCCTGTGCAAAAAAGGGCTATAGATAAGGGTGGGGCTTTTGGGGTGATATTTTTTCCAAAATTTGTTGATTAAAATAGCAAATTGTGGTGTTATGAGTTTTTATCCAAATTTTGATTGCAAATTGTACAAACAGCACAATAAATAGGGGTGAATGGCATTGCAAAAGCAAGCCTCACTGGTACACACACCCCAGCCTGAAATAACCTGCTCAAAAATTCCCAAGCTGCACCCTAGCTGCTGCTTGGAGCATCAGGAAACTGCTGCTTACTACTTATTAAAATTCCATTAAAGTCACAAGAGCATGCACTGTGAACTATGAACAGGTGTGTTCATGCAAGTTTAAGCAAGCTTCCTCCTGTTTCTACCACTCCTCCTCCTGATCCATTACTGAAAACTATTTGTGGATTCCTAAAATCTGTCGAAAATAAACAAAAGTTGTGTTATTTTTGTGAAATTGATCTACATTTGTGCCAAACTCTGTCAAAAATAAGCAAAAATGGCGTGTTTTCACATTTTGACCTAAATTTTGCTTTATGTAGAGTTTTCAGTAGATATTATCATTATTTAGTGTTTTGTGTTGATCACCGAAAAAAACATCCCTAGATACAGATCTTTAGGCCAAAGACACCCTTTAAAATGGTTTCCTTGATTTTAATAAGGGAGAGCAACAGGCCTGCGAGCCCAATCCTATCCATGTCTACTTAGAAGTAAGTTCCATTATAGTCAATGGGGCTTATTTCCAGGTCAGTTTGGATAGGACTGCATCCTGTCTCTCTGCTGTGTACAAGAACCATCTTTTCATACATCTCATTTTTTTAAATAATGCTCAAAATAATTTACATAGCAAAATGATTTTGAGCATTATTTTAAAATGGGAAGTGGCATATTAATAGCTACATCTGGCCAGTGTCAACTGATTTCAGACACCCTGGAGCAGCAAACTCGCTTCATTCAGTTAAACAAAATACCACCTCCTTCCTGCCCTCCCCAGAATTTCAGCACTGCAGTTTGTGCCACAAATGGTGCTAGAAGATGCTTCAGCCCTTTTGTCCAGGAAGTTCAAGTTTCTCTGAGCGGTAGATGCCAGGTGTGTCAAGGCTTAATCATGAGCTGAGCAAAACAGCCTAGGTGAGGCCTCCGGCAACAACGTTATAGCTTCTGTGCTTAAATGGAAATAGTTACAGCAGGTATTTTCAACCACCATGCCACAGCACATTGGTGTGCTGTGAATGGTCCACAGGTGTGCCACATGAGTTTGGGCGAGGGTCTTTTGTTAGTAGGGCCATTGAGGGACGTGATCCCCCCGCCTGCAGTGCGGTGTGCCTTGTCAGTTGCCTAAAAATGGATAGTGCGCCTTCACAATTTTAGTGCCTTCTCAGTGCGTCATGAGATGAAAAAGGTTGAAAATCGCCAAGTTACAGTATAGTACAGTAGTAATACTATTGAGTGAAGACTTGTTTTACTACTGAGTCAGTCTGTTCCCAGCACCCCCTAGAGGCTGGTGCTGTTACCCATGAATTTAAAAAGCACCTTTCATCCCCAGCAGAAGCCAGGCAGCCCAATCCTGAGATGCCTAATCGCCCATGACAGCAGCGGTAACCAAGTGGCTACTGCTGCATCCATCTGGCATTGGGCGATGGGTCTACTCGCCTCTGCACCGGCTGTTAGGTTGCTGACATCCCAACCCCATTCCACCCCTCCCCCTGGCTAGGAACGCCCTCCCACCCTGCCTGAAAAGGCAGCAACGACGGTGACCGGTGTACTCCCTACCTGTGCCTTACGGCACCTTTTGCAACAGAAAGGTGGGCGATATGCTTGTACCACCCATGCAAAGCTAGTTAGAATTGGGATCTTAATTTTGCCTGATACCTTCATAGACGTTTGGGAACCACTGATCTCAAACTGTGGTTCTCAAACTTTTAAGACCGTGACCCACTTTTTAGAATGGCACCCATGTCAGGACCAACTGGAAAGGGTGTCAGAACTAATGTCATAGCCAGAAATGACACCATCAAGCAGAAAGCACTGTCATTGTGATGTAATAAAATGACACTCATGGAACGCACTGAACTAAAAACAAATTTAAAAAAACTCACTTGGAAATTCAAACCGTTAACTCTCACAAAAGGAATATAGCAAAAGTAAGGTTTGCAGCTTCCAAGATGATCGCTGCCAGTTTACCACAACCCACCAAGTGGGTCCCAGCCCAGTTTGAGAAACACTGCCTTAAGGTATAACAAAGATCTGACAAAAAAATCAGGTATAAAGGGCAAAACTTTCTCCATTTATAGTTAATCAAAAAAGGCACATACCTGGAAGAAGCTTGATATTGATTTCAGCTGGGAAGACTCAGCAGTTTTTCTGCTGCTTCTAACTCCTGTTTCCCACGCGAATGGCCTGGCATTTCTGTTGCATTCTACAAACCCTCTTAACGATCAGGTCTTCCAAATTTCGATCATGGCGGTGACTCATTTTAAAGCTTTAAACACTTTCGGAAGGTCATTTATCCAGGAACAGCAGCGGTAGAAAGAAATGCACAGCAGGAGTCAGATCAGGCTGCCTGTGTTCAGCTAGTGTGGTTACTGGAGCTGAGTGGTTCAATTTTGTTGGATGTTGTTGTGGTGACTATAATGGCTGCCAGTTCCCTTTTGGGCCACTTCAAGGTGTTGGTTTTGAGCTTTAAAGTCATTTAAAGCTTAGGACCGAGGGTATACATGGGGGGAGACCACCTTCTCTCGTTCCAGCCTTTTCCCTGAGACCCTCGGAGGGGGCCCATGTACATGGGCCACCCCCAACAAAACTGAGGGGGTGAGAGGAAAGAGCAGGGCCTTCTCCATGGTGGCACTGCAGATATGGAATTCCTTCCCTTATGAGTTACAAACTGCTCCATCCCTGGAATCGTGATGGGGGGGGGGACATGTGAAAATATTTCCATTTGGATTGGTGCTTGTATAGTGTTGGTTTCTGGTGGGGATTTTTGTACTGTGGGGTGTTTTTCCGTTTTTAATGTTTCATGCCTGCTTTTCTTGTCAACATTGATGTTAATGTTTTCTTATCCTTTACTGCTACTTTCATGTTTCTATGCCCCTATATTTTTATGTTCCTATACTGTATACTTTTATCTATTTCTGGCACTTATAGGACTTTTTTTTTTTTTGCAGTCTTATTGCTTTACTGTTTTTAAATTGATGGTTTTAAAGAAACCACTTTGGGCATTCACAATAGTTGGGGTAGCAGTGAATTAAATACTCTGATTTACTATTTTTAAATAAAGAAACTGCTGATTACAGGCAACATCTCCATTTCAAGAGAGCTTCTTCAACTGCAGGATCATCAAACATCCAATCAGAATTTTGTAAGAATCTCTGTACAATGATGATTACTTCAAATAATCTCTTAAAGAAATTTAGTGGAAGTCTCAGACATTTCTTGGAGAAGTACACCACTCACCCAATTCCAAATGAATAAATACTAAGGAAAAATTACTGTACATCTCTGCCTGCTATGAAGATGTGTTAGGAAAGATAAGCTCTGCTGTATCAAAGTTCTATGCATCTGGAAGTGAAGAAAACAGGAGTTTTCTTACCTTTGGTAACTCTTGTTCCTGGTGGAGGCAGGGACATTCCTGATAATTGGGTTATTCCCCCATCACTCATATCGGAAGGCAGGCCAGCAAAAAAGGCGGGCACTTCCACCCACTCGCAGGAACCATTTCTCCAGACACTCTTGACAAGCCGAAAACCCAGGTTCCTGATCCAATATACGTGAAAAAAGCTCCACAGCGACTAAAAACTTCAACTTATGTCAAAAGAACCGTATGCCGAAACAATTCTCACACAAATGAACACAGGATAACAGGAAAAGGTAACCCTATCCCAGAAATTCACACCCACATAAACTGACAAAACTTGTAGGACGTGAGTAAAATCTCTGTTGGTCTTTCCCTTTGGACTGTGGCCTAAAGGGACGAAAAGACTTAAAGGACTGAAAAGGGCTTGTCCTAAATTCGCTCTTGGGAGCTGTAGGAAGAACCTTGAGTTTGTCAGCCTCTATGAGCACTGGGTCTAATGCTTGACCAAACCATTTTTCCCTGTAAAAGGGAGAAGCTGTCAATCTAGATTGTGAGCCCACATCTACATCCCAATTGCGATTGGTTACATCTGGCCACTGCATTGGAAGCCATAGCCCTGGCAGAGAATTGCATAGAGTCTAAAGAAGCATCAGCCGAATAAGCAGCTGACAGGGCTATCTTCGTTAGCGTGTCCTTGGCATGCTTAGACAGTTTTGGCTCCTTTTTAGCCAAATCCTCTGCCCAATAAACAATAGCCCTAGAGAAAACAGAATCCGCTGCTGAAGCTCTGAGTGCACAGAAACCCGCTACAAATGCTCTTCTCAGGGAAACCTCTATTCGTTTATCGCAAGGATAGCGCGGACCACCCTCACCTTCGGAAGGTATGACGGCCTTGGTGGGAGCTGATACAGGGGCGTCTACCACTGGGATCTTAAACTTGTTCAGGGTGTCCTGGGAAAAGGTATAAAACTTTCTACCCAATTTAGAATCCTTCTTACCGTGGACCGGCATCTGCCACTCCTTGTCCGCTATAGCCTGAAAAACCTGGGGAAAAGGGATCTCAGCTGGTTTCAGGACCCCCTGGGGAAATAAAAGCTTATAGGGACGATCAGCTGCAGATTGAGAAGCATCATCCACAGAATCAGTAGGAAATTTCAAAGATTTTACAACTTAGGTAACAATTTGTGAAAGAAGTCCCCTGGAAATAAACGATTAACTACTGGGCCAGAAGGTGCTGTTTCATCTGCTGAAAGCTCCCCTTCCTCCCTGGAAGCTTCTCCTTCAGAGGAGTCCAGCACTGAATCCCATAAAAACTGTGTACCCGGGGGCTTTGTCCTGGTGTCTCAGGCTAGATTCCACACCTCCAAGTGGTGAGTTTTGCATTTTTTCTTGCATTTTTTCTTTTTCTGAGTTTTGCACAGGCTCAACAGGGACATCCTCCCCAGAACTAGAAGGAGTCCCCACCAGAGCTGCAACAACCTGGGACTTGCCTTTCACACTCGCAGCACCCTGCTCATTCACACCAACACCCATCTTATGACCCTTAGCCTGGGTGCTCATTCTGGACACAATCTTATCATCCACCAGACTCTCCAGCCACTCAAGCACCTGAGCCCTGTCAGAATCTGCCAACATAGATTGGACCAAAGCAGGGGGATGAGCCTTCTTGCCTCCCCCTGACATAATACCTCTGGTGGACTTAATGTGTGCCATCTGATGACCGCTCTGAGGACCAGCAGGCAAGCCCTTTTTAACAGGGCTAGACTCGGACGAAGTGTCAGAAGACATTTTTCCGCTTTCCCCCCCCGTCAAAATGGTGCCCGCCTCCTCTGAGGAGACAAAATGGCCACTAGAGAACGTCGGGCAGACTAGGGCGCCTCACTAGATCTGCCTGGCCCTCTGACACTGTAGTAGTGCCTAGCAGGGCCAAAACAAAGGCTGCCACATTCCGTAGCCTGCCACCACCTCATACCAGAGACGATCAGGCACAGTTAAAAATAGATCAAAAACCAGACACGACTGAGATTTGAGCCGCTGGTGAGCTGCAACGTGCCAAAAAAGAAAAAAACTGACGCACTCACACACAGTGAGGTCGCCGAAGAACCGCCCACATGATCGTCGGAGCGCCTGAGGTGACAACACGTCATCCTCAGCATTCCGCTGAGCGAGCGATGACCGCTGAAGAGAAAAATCTTTGAACGGCGCTAACACACTCACACTGAGTGTGCCAAAAAATGGGCTCGCCTCTCACCGGTTCAACTAGGGATAGAGAGGGAACGGACAGGCACTTAAGGCATACGTCGAAATAGCTGAGGAGCTGATCACTGCTTCCGACCTCGCGCGAGGCAGGAACAATCTGGAGAAACGGTTCCTGCATGCGGGTGGAAGTGCCTGCCTTTTTTGCTGGCCTGGGGAATAACCCAATTATCAGGAATGTCCCTCCTCCACCAGGGAATAACCTTTTAATTTTTATGTACATGTATAAGCATGGATTTTTAAAAAACTGGATTGTAATTTCAAAAAAATTGTAGTTATATTTTTAATAGGTTATATTTAAAGAATTTTAAGGTCATAAATGCTTGCATATTCTGACATTTTTAGGTTTAGAAATCTTCCCCCTAGTCATCACAATACTCACCCTGCTCTTACTGTTCGACAGGTTCACTATATTGTGAACTTGATGACTGGTTTTCTTAGTGTGGACGTTTGCACATACCCAGGACCAACCCTAGAGGATGGCTGGGTTGGACCCTTTACCAGGAACGAGGCTTCTCTACCTGGCTGACCCCTGAAGCCTTCATGGTATGAAGGACTCTTCTTCATCTCTTCTTTGCACCACTACATCATGCAGTCAGCATAACGTACAAGGAGATAAGGCGGAAGCAGCAGCTGCTGTGGTCCTTTCTCCTTGCACCATTTTAAAACCCCTGGATGGCTTGTCCCAGACAAGTTTGTCCACATGGACTAGCTTCCAAGCCTGTCTACCTGGAGCAACGGTCAGATCCACCGAGACTGTTCATCCTAAGATGTGCATGTGCAAGATGTGCTCCTGTTTCTTCACCCACACTTCCCACTCACACTCAATGCTCTTCCACATATTACAAAAGTCATAGCATCACTTGATAAGTAAACCTAGTATCATCAAAGCAACAAACAATGATCCAGTGTCAGTAAATTCTCACCGGAAATACTGCCACGAACATCAGCAATCTCAGCGTGGAGCTGCTCAATCACTTACATCAGGAGATTTAGATGACTTGCGGGAGGTAGCACTGACCTTCTGAATTGCTGTTCTAATAAATTATACATATCATGTGTCTGTGAGATAAAAATATTAACCAAATTCTAGTTTATAAATTTGAGTAAAGACATCAAATATGATTTTAAGATTTAAAGGAGGATCATTCGATCAACAATAAATTACTTTTAAGTAACTTTTTTTTTTTATAAAGGAGACAGTTAAGATCACACTTTAATTTTCAGTTTGTGGGATGGGCAGCCCAATCCTAACTTGGGCAGGAGTAGGCCGGCCAACTGGCCTGTGCTGCATCCTCACCAAGGTAGAGGCAGCTGCCCCACAGTGGCAGCTTGCCCCACAGTAAGCCCCACGCAGCCTGATGGGACTGCTGACCTGCACCGGCAAAATAGCAGGCACATGTCTGAGCCATCCATAGTGGCCCAGATTGGGACCATGCAGCCTGGATTGTGACGGTTGTGGGCCGATGCAAAAGACATGTATAGGCCCAAGGGCGTTCTTGGATTACGCCCTTAGGTGCTTAATTTTGGTTGGTTCATATCACATACTCTACATACACAAACCTCAGTATAAATATTGGGCCATACCCTTTATTTCAGTCATTCTGAAACTTTTTAGTGCTTCAACCCACTTTTATATACAATACAAAAACCTTTATTGGCATATAAGAAATAACACAATGATCAATAATAAAACTTTCACAATCAGCTCTAAAAATTCTTACTCTCAGGAACCATTAAAATAAGGGAAAAAAACATTAATTAATCATCTCCACACTTTGAGCACGAGCCAGATTGTTTTTAACTACCAAAGCAAGAAACAAAGCCAACTGATTAATATGAGTAGGGTCTTTCATAGCAAAAAGAAATTTCAAGATTTCAGAGTCAACATTCGCGCTACACATCTGCATAAGAGGTTTTAAGAATTTTAACCCACTTTTTAAAATGACCATCTATCCAGGCAGTCTCCAAACCGGAGACCGCTGTGCAAGAAAAAGCCCTCCCCTACGTGAAAAGAGCTTACCTTTCATCCGGGGAGTCTTCCACCTCTGTCCCGATCTCCTCCAAAGTTCACACTGCCCAACCACATCTGCCGTTAAATCCAGGTGCAGAGCTTGCTGTGGGCAGTAACCCCAAGGATAGCCTGCTTAGCTCCCTCCTTCAAATACAGTCGCAGCTATGTTTTGCAATGTTCAGTATTTTTGAATATTCGCAATTTTTGTGTTTTTCTTTTTTCTTCACAAGCTTAACTGCATCTGCCTACTCTGGTCTCTTTGCTAATATAATCAAATTAAATTGCTGTATCAGCTCACTTAGGTCATAATTGTGCTGTGAAGCACCATCTTATGAGAACTTTAGTTTGCCAGTCTTAAAACCACAGATGCAGGGAGGTTTTTATGTACTGTATCTCCTGTTCATGACTTTATTTAATTGCTTTTATTTTGCCTAGAAGGGATTGTTGTAGCGAATCCTGCTTTTTAAATCTGACCAGAGGTATTTTCCTGGACTCATTTCACTTTGCTGGGTGGGGAGTTCAAGGCCTCAGGCATGATCACAAATTACATAATGTCGTGCAGAATCCCTCCATTAACCTCTAAAACCATTTTACACGCTCTTCTCACTGGAAAGCTTTACATGGAAACTCGCATGTCAGAAATTACACCCCATCCCCAACAAAGGATATTTAAGTTCTCTTTCAGGAACAATACAACTTTTATTTAAACTATATGTGAGGATTGAGCTGAAGAATTTACGCATTAGTTTTTTTGTTTTTTTATTTGCAGCCGTTGGGAAAGGAGAGAGTATAATAGGATATTGTAGCCATGTGAAGAAATTTCCAAGGGCTTTACAATGGCATAAAGCTACTCTGTTCATACCTATTCCAAACATCCTGCTGTAAATTCCATGGATCATCTCTTTCATACATGGGGGATGGGGGAGAAATGGGAAGGCTGATTCTGTGTGAGAGACTGTGGAAATGAAAATATCCGTTCGGTGAAGTTTTGAAGGCCTCTGTTGTATCGTAACAGACAGTAATGGTTTAGGGACTAATTACGGTAATTTCCTAATGGGACCTACAGTGTAGATGTAAATGAATGTAATCCTTTAATGTTCTGCACAAGAGAGAAAAAAACTACTACAATGGCATTTGAACATGTAATGAAAAAGCAGATTTTTTATTATGTCATTTCTGTCCATTATTCAGCATTGCCGTAAATGGCTTTCATTTACTGCAACTTCTGTACAGACGTGTGGTTTGAATTTACTAGAACAGCAAAAATTCAAAATGAAAAATAAATGCTCAACAGTTCCACACAAGATTTTACAGTCCAACATTTCACTGAGTAGGTGAAAAGACATTGTTACTACAGTTATTCGGCATGAATAAAAAACTACAACTTTTATTTTAAAACAGGAGTCACTTGTTTTAATTTTTTACACTGTTTAAAATTACTGTGATAAAAATAATGAAAAAAGCTTTTTAATAATGCCATACACCAGCATAATATAGGATTTGTCCCCATTATATAATTTTTGTATAATATACAAAATAGAATGTTGACACACTATTGAATCCGTGCGATTAGGCCTGTTGGGGAGAGGAGGGAGAAGAGGGTATTTTCATACACACAGCCTTTGACCAGAAAACAGAAGCCTCAAAAAGGGTATTTTTAGGTTTTCCAATAAATTGAGGCTATATTCCTTGCCTGAAGGTAATGTTTCTATGTAACAGCAGTAGCATAAAAATGTGCGTACATTCAAGATGGCAATCCTCTTTATTTCAATATGGATCAGATGGTGGGAGAGGCTCAATTTTGAAAGGGGCTGAAGACTCTGGTCCCTTTCCATGAAGATCACACTTTAATACAAGCTTAGCACAAACACTTAGGTTTTGTCACCCATTGTCAGATGTTTGTGTCTTAACACTCCTATGCATTGAGAGTCACAACGTACCCCAAAGTTTTTATAAGATATTTTTCCCTCTAACCTGTGCTGTTTTATTCCGTATCGATGCTTCCAATGCTTCTACAGGCTCTTATTCTGTAGCATTTGAAAACAAACTCTTTTTTAAAGGATTTTATTAAAGGTGACTGAATGAGCCAAATATCGGATACATCAACATAAAGGAGGCACTAATGGACTTTTAAAAATTATTCATACCCTCAAATTTTGCACTAGATCCTAAACATTATGAACAGAACAGAAATACCCATTAATAGTCTTCTGCAAGAGCTTACACCAGTGCTAAGGAAGCTTTTATGCAGCAGGCTGGCAATTTCTGCAATGGTTCTCATGCTTTCACTTGTGCAACTGGAATTAATATCTGTGAATTTAGTTTCACTGTTCTTCAAGTCAAGGTATAACTAGTTCTGAGCAGAAGACACCTCCTGCATGTGAAAGGGTTCTTTTGGGTCCAGTGCTTTAGCATTGGAAGGAAAAATGATTTTCCTAATGCATTTTCCCCTCCAACCAAGTCTTTGGAGATGCCAGATATCTGCTATGGCCACAGAAATTAGACACCAGACACTAATTGTAGCTGTACCCAACTATATTCCATAGTAGATGTAACTGATTAATACTCAGTTTTGTAATTTTTAAACATTAAATAAGAGTTTGTCAGACATTTGTGTGAAAAGTACAACTAAATTGGAATTGTACTGAGATATCTGCTCAGTAGAGCTTTCTGCAAGCATAGAAGGGTTAAGAGAATTTTTGGATGATCCGTATGACAGTACACACCACCATATACAACTGTTGAATCAACGTTCTGTATGCTGCACAAAATGATGATGTGGAGATACCATTATGGATCTTGGTGCTCTGTAATAGCTTCTAGTCATGAATATGATAAACAAGACTAGCTTCAGACCTCGTTTCTCCACCCTATGCCTTGTCCCTCATCTGTTCCCAATATGTAGCTATTTTATAAAGCTAAGAGGCTGTGTTTTTAAGTTAGATTGGCACTTGTTCCCACACTTGTGTGCACTTTCTAAGTCTGCTGCTGTTTCCAAGACGATTCAACGTTGTATTTTTGGTTTATTCTGGCTGGCAAAGATTGAAATACCAATTCTGAGCACATTTACTTGCAGGTCAGTCCCACTGAAGATTT
>JAJKFI010000005.1:24643087-24684532 GCA_029204185.1 Lerista edwardsae
ACTTCAAAGCGTGCTCAGTTTCAGGGCCTGGGGCTCTGGTCCTTGTTTTACAGGTGCAAGAGCTGTAAAATTTCTTCTCTCCATTTGCATGCCCTAACGTATCCTATGAAAGGCCATTCCTACTAGTTTCCATGTGCAAATGTAACATACAGCATGCATATCTGGGGCTATCCAATAATTTTCATGTCAGCATGATGTGGCAAGGCACTGAAGAGACAGACGTCAGAATTTTCCCTGCTTTTATTTAAAGTGCCGATTCTCTCAGCACTAAAAGACTAGCCAGACAAGAAACAACATGTTTGTTGAATACTTATGTACTTTAAATGGCTTGTGTTTAAATCCTTGACAGCACATTTAAACTGAAAGTTCTTTTTCACAATCAGCATTTGCATTTTTAAAAAATGAAATCAAAGTCTATAAACTGAACAAATATATGAAATCAAACATTAGAGCCTCTTTCCCACTGCTAAAATACTTATTTGCATGTAGTCACAGTACTGGATTTCTGTATACCTTGGTTGTATTGGTAAACAACCACACAGACCATTTGTCCATGCACACACTGCTAGCTTTTGGAATCTCAGTATCAGGGACTAAAATGTTTAATACATATCACTTCTCAAGTTTAACTTGATATATATTTTTTTGAAATAAGGACAGGTCTCTTGTTCTCTCTTTGCAGGAGCCTTTTAGAAACCAAATACTTGCGTCTATTAGCATTAGCTTAAAAACAGGCAGAGTACACATTTTCATCTCATTGGTTTGCAAACTACTGTTAAAATACTCTCTGAAAGTTTTTAACTGTTTAAAAAATACATACTTTTAAGTGCTTATTCAAGAAGGAGAGCTTCAAAAAGGAGAGAAGATACAGCTTAGCTGGATTTGATATTCTCTGAGTGGTCCCCTGTGCAATTGTACAGTTGTGTTCTATGCCAGTGCAGAACACTTTTAAACTTTTAGAGCTCCAGTTAGGGAGCTGGCATTAATGATGCTCTTGTAGAGCACCTTCCCAATAATGCTGCTAGTGTGACTACCAGTCAAAAGGTCACTGAGTGCAACTGTGCTCCCCTCCACCCTCAGGCATGCACAAACATTGGCCTCTCTGCTCAGAATGTTCTATAGAGAAGCAACACCCATCTGTAGAACTGTACAGGGACCGCGAAGAGCAATTACTGTTATTAAACATCATATTTTACTCCCAAGTATTTATAATAACTGGAGATTTTCCTTTATAAGGTTAACATTTAAAAAGGATTAAGACAAAATGATTTAAGGTAAAATTCCTATTTTTACCAGGAACATTTTTTTTTGTTGAATAACAGAAATGTATTTAATAGACTGAACAACCTACCCTCTATTATTTACATATTGCTGGTACCTGTATGCATTTTATTGCCAAATTTATTTAGCTGTTTTGCTGTGCTGTGTGAGGCTGTATGTGAAAGTAACCCCAGATATCCAGTGGTGTGTCTGTATAGGCAAAATGCCTACATGAATACATGACTTCAGTTTACAATTTTTTGCAGTGGAGGTCAAATAAACCTGAACAGCTCCTGCAAGTTTAGCCCTGGAATGAGAGAGGACCGAGCACACAAACTGGATTATTACAGCCAACTTCCAGCTGGTGCCTTTTCTTACAGCAGTCTAATTGTTTCAGGTTTCAGCCCAAGCAACTCCCACTAGGGATATGTTCCTTTTTTTCTTTTTAAAGGAAAGAAAAGGAAAAACAACGAAACAAAACACTCGTAATAAAACTAGAGTACCTCTTCAGATACTTCAGAACAATGCTGCCAGGATTAATACTTCCAGACAAACCACAATTTGTATGGGTTACCATTCAACACATTTGTGACCCCTAGAAAAAATATATCACGTGTCATAAAGCAATCTGTCATCTAAAAACCATTCTTATGATACACTATACAAGCTATTTTACAATAACTGGATAAACTGCTTTTAAAGCTGTAGTAGCCCTTCCATTATTTTCTTCGAATAGTAACACTACCAAATAATATATATTGAACGTATAAACTAAAATATATATTAGTAGCTTCATCTCATATTTCGAGCGTTAACTCTCTTGTTAGGCTATTAAGCCTTCTTTTATATATCTCTTTGAGATATATTTAGGCCATTAAGAGCAAAAATCATTTTTTTCTTATTTCCACAGGGTGGCATAGCATTTTAAAATTTTCAGAAAATTCTTAAGGTGCTCAGAGGATAGGCTACTACAGCTTATAAATTGTTTAAAAAAATAAATCAATGATGACAAGGAAAAACAAGACATACATGGTTGTTTTATGGCACACTAGTAGTTTGATACAGATGGGTTGGAGCTGTACAGAGACTAAGTCCTACACTAAACCACAAGATCAGTAGCGGAATCTTCCTGTTCTATAGGAAACATGATGGGTTAACCAATCAATGACAAATGAGGTGAAAATGGGCATGTAACCATATACAGATTTGGGATTTTTTATTTTCCATAAGTAAGAGGTTTCATTTTCTGTAGTTTGGTCTATTTATTTTCTGCATGAAGGTAAAAATCTTGTTTGAAGCAAAATCTATTAAGAATCATCACACTAAACAAAATATTGGGCATGATTACAACTACTTTGTAAGTCAATGATATTTGTGTATGTGTATATACATATATAAAGTATGTATATATGCATACAGACATATGTATTTCCTGACTGTGGAAGTCAATGGATATTTAACCATCAACATATAAGAGTTAGGAGCACATATGCATGCTGCAATGCAGCGAGTGTGATCTGTGAGTGGAAACTGGCTTCTTTCAGCTTATTAATCTGCTCTACTGGTAGTGCAAAAGGCTGCTGTGAGGGTATGCCCTTGTGTTCCAAGAACCTCTGCCCTGAGCATACCCTGCCCAACAGATGAACGGCTCTATCAGTCCTGGAATCCCCCATCCCCTTCCCAACAGATCAGAACTGTGACCAAGGGAAAGACAGGAAGGGAAGAGACTTAAAAACACACAGCAGGCTTCTTACTTCTCTGGAATAGGGTCACACACTGCAATGTAGCAATTCTGAGAACCCCCAAAGAGGCAAGTGCACAACTTTGCACTTTGTTGTGAAAAAGTATCAATTGGTCACTAATATTGTCCTCCTAATTAAAAAAAAACCAAACAGGTTTTGCGGCTTCTCAGTTATGTCCAAGGAGAACAGCAGACATGCCTATTTTTGGGGGCACAACAATTTTGTTCTGCACATTACAGCTGCTCAGGATTGTGGCCACAGTATATATAATATACACCAATACACACAGAACTACACACTCATATGGCAATAAATTGAGCATGGAAAAAGTTGATTTTTTCCATTTTGAAGTAAACTTTTTAAAAATTATGCATATTTTCCTGAAAGTTTCCTGATGGGCAGTCAAGACTGATTGTTTTACTGTCAATCCAGCCCAAGATTCTTACAATTATGGCTATTGCATTAAATGCAAATATCTAGGCTGCTTTAAAAGAAGTTCATGTTCATATACATCTGTTTAAGACAGAGCTTGCTTTTAGTAGCTCATAGAACATGACAGATAAAGAGTATGTATTTCCAGTGTTCAGGTTACATTTGGAATACATTTCATTCCTAACTACTTTAAAGGTGGTTGAATGTATAGGCCAAATTTAGAAGGGTCATTATGACAGTCTTGATCAGATTAGAAAAATCAACCTATAGTCACACAAATATACTTAAAGGTTAATATCTAGAAGTCATCAAGCTATGAGCTGCCCCACCTTAAAAAACAGCTGTACAATAGGCATCTTGAAGTTTTACAAAAATTATGTAAGAAAAAATGAGCAAGCTTAGTTCACTGTATATAAAGTTAAAGGAAATTGCTAAAACCAGACCTTAATAGCTATAAAAGGCACAACTTCCCTTTTCTGATATACAGTTGTAAACTTTCTTCATGTTACATGCATAAATCAAAAATGCTACCTGAACTATACAAAAAAATCTATACCAAAGCATAAACCTAGAAAACTTTATCCAGCCAATTGCAGAAATTCCTAGCAGAATGTTGACAATGCAGATTCTGAACTTGACACCGCTGGTTTTGGTGCATCTTATACTGCCAATATGATGGTGTAACACGGAGGAAAAATCCCAACCCATATTTCTTGCCTTTCCTTCTTCCTCTAATCATTCAGTCTGAGGTGTCTGCTTCTGAAACCTAGGTCTTGGCCCTCTGTAAACCACATGTAGTGCATAATTACAAAAACAAAAACAAGAACACCCAGTATAATTGCAAGGACAAAATTAACAGGTCTTTTAGTTTATAAAAAAGAAGCTATAATTGACTTTTTTCTTAAGGCAATCTTTCTGTATTTAAGGCAGTCACTTCTGATGAAATAAGAGTTTCTTGATATTCCCATTTGAGTATTTTGGTAACTGATTGCTGATGATTTCTGCCAACATTTCTGGAAACTCAACACTTGTAGATTTATCCAAAAACGTTTGGAAGCAAAAGCTTAGAAGATTCTCAACCACCTGCAAATGATAAGAAAGATGAAGCCAGGTTTCCATTGCACAAAAGCAAATGTTGGTGCTGTGTTGTGAAATACCCTATGAAATATAAAAATTGTACTGGTCCAAGTTAGGTCTACCTCAGAAAGAGAGGATGCCACCCTTCAAACAGACAACACACACCTCCAATTTCATTGTGGTTACTCAAAACTGTTCTAATTATTGCATTTACAACACTTCCAGAAAACAATCACACACTGACTTGGGTTAACCTCAAATTTCTGCAACTACGGGGTGGCCACCAAGTACACCTCTCTTCATGCCATCATTATTGTGATTTGCTGCACATAAGATAGTCAAGAGGGCAATTACAGTTCAAATTAAGTACAACAAGACATAATAGGGAAATACTGTAGATGGTCCTTCAGATATACTAGACTCAACCCATTTAAGGGTTTATAAGGGAAAAAACCACCACCTTGACATTCGGCCTAAAATCAGTAAAAATAGTTAAAGAATTTTGCACTGACAAAATCATCCCCTATACCCCTTACCCCAATGATTTTTTTAAAAAAGGTAAACTTTTTAAATTTTACTTAAATTTAAACTTAAATTTAAAAAGGTAAAACTTCAGAACTATAAAAGCCTCTACTCTCTCCAAGATGAAAGCACCAGAGTACTGAAAATACTCACGTTATCTAATAAAAATGCATGTTGCTGCTGACATTCTGGAATTACCAGGTTTGTCCGAATCCTAACTGCTTAGATATGAATCAACCACAAAACTCAGAAAACTGCATCAACATTGAACCAGGGAGAAGTCTTGGAAAACAGATGAACTGTTTCCAAAAGCTTGCCAAGGAGCTCAAAAATATCAAGCACATTCCAGAAACTAAGCCAAGCAGAGTTTGCGCATCATCATCAAAACGTTTCTGCCAAACAAGGTAACTACAGGGTGTTCAAAAAATGTACACACATTTTAATGAGCTGTAGTTCATATATACTTCATTGTAGAAAACCTGCAACACTCGAACATCTAAGGCACTGTGGTCCAACAGAGGTATTCCGTTCGGTGCTGCGGCCCAGTTTATCACCCCCAATCTTTGCTGAAACTTGTGCTGGGCATCCCCTTCTGCTGTCTGTCACCCCAGCAGGTTCTGTGCCCCAATTTCTGGGTGGAAGAGGCTGACTGGCACAAGTTTCAGCAAAGACTGGTGTTATGACACAGAATGGAAAGCCTCCAGCACTGAAATACCCAGAAGGGTAATTTTGGAGTGCAGGATCTGGCCCATGGGCTGGGGTTTGGAGGCTCCTGCTCTAAACTAACCTAATCAAGTTCTTTTATCTCCTTTTTGAAAGATACTCAGCATCCTCTTTCCAAAAATCTGCTTTTACTGTAGTAGCAGGATATTCAAAGGAGCATCAGACAGGCACTACTGCCACCACGTTTCCCACTAATGTTTTAATAAACATTTGCTGAAGATTCATCAAGATCTGCCAAAGCCCTTGCCCCACAAAGACTTACAGTGCTCCCAACTCCCTTGTAGGAGTTTGGGAAGCACTGACCTAAACCATCTTGTAACTTCCTGGTGAACACAACACAGTCAGTGAGATCTACCCAGAGCCAGGGAACCACCCTCCCTCGCCCAGCCTAATAGGAAAGGCACATACACAAGCACTTCCCGTACTCCAACAGCTCAGAACTTCAACTGGCTGGAAAATTTTATTATCTCAACCAAGTCTGAGAGGGGACACTTCATTTTGTCATTCCTAAAACTAGTTTAGTCCCCAGTACTGGAACATTATGCTGTTGCCTGTCTTCATTGCTTCCACTACTGCAAAATCTTAATTTCAAATGGCAGGAACAACATACCCAGGTGGGTGTTCCCAGATTCTATCTAGGAAACCAGTCACCTGCCCTTACTATAATTGGCACAGAATCAATTCAAGGAATATACATGCTGTAACACTTACATCATGCATGGAATCCAAAAGTTTTGTCAGTTGATAAAATCGTTGCCAGTTCTGGCTTGAATTTCCTTCTCTCTTCACTATGGCTTTCCCCAACTCTTTGATGTAGGTCATTCGAATTTCTTCGAACAGGGGCTGACTCCTCAAGCCTTCCTTGGGAACTGAAATATTGAGGTTTAGTTTTCAGAATGCAAAGTCTGCAGACATCCAAACAGACCGTTACATACCTTAATAATAACGGTAAGAATAATATTTCTATTATAAATATATTATTTATAGTAATAAAAAAGAATAAATACAAATAATAATGTCAGAATCCAGGCTTCATGAAGACAATGCAAAGATTGTGATGAGGTTTTCTACAAAATAAATATTGTGGTTAACATCAAAGGCTACAAATATTAAAAGTTTTGTTCTCCATAACAAGGTGCAGCAAACAAAGACCAACTAGTTTCAATACCCATCAGTTGTGCAGACACCCAAATAATTATAGAACAGTTCTAAGTGGCTATGCCCAGCCACATACAGAGGAGATGTGGTTGTAAGTTTCTGCGGACTGGGGGACGTCTTGTTTGTAAGATTCTGTTATCTACCCTGTTTCCAAAACAACTGTTTCTAAGAAAATATAAATGGCTATTGATTCTCTATTTTTATTCCTCTGCACGGCATGAAAAAACACAAGCTGGATGATATTCTACAAAATTTTGAAAGACCATCTGGCTACACTCAAGCATATTTTTCCTCCACAGGTCATGGCTGTCATATCAGAGACCCAGAATCATCAGATCCACTTCAGTCTGAATGTAGCCTCTCTTGTTCAAATATTTATTTACAAAACACCACTTTCATCACAAGTTTAAAGACATGGAATATGCCAATGCTTCAGTCACATCAAGCACTGCATTTGATGACACTGTTAACTGTAAATCATATAATTTGAATACTTGTTAGTATTACCCATTATGGCAGGTGGAGATTGTCTTCATGTACAAAAATGTCTTGAATTCAGCACCTTAGTAACAAAATGCACTTATAGCATTGACCATTGAATGTGCCATGACCATGGTTAACTATACAAACAACTGTGTCCTAGGAATGGGGAGGTGCAACGAGCACCAGGGAATGAAAATGCTGAGCCCTAATTTTGAGGAATTTGAATTAGGTTCAGAGTTGCCCAATTCCACCTGAAAGGAGGAACACAACTTATACATAGCAAAAACAAACAAAACACTACTGAAGAACACCAATGATCACTTACTTGTCGAGAGAAGCAGCAAAGTTTTCATGCAGAGATATTCTTCATAAGAAACTTGAAGCCGAGCAAACTCATTAGTAACCATCAGCAAACGCTTGCATTGCTCATACATACAGGGTAAATTCATTCTCTGCCTGAGGAAAGGGCACACACATATCCATTTCAGTATAAACAGACAAATCCATTTTTATACAGAATCATTCGGGGGGGGGAACCCAAATTATTGTCTAATAAATCTCTCAAAAGAATCAATTAAAAAATAGTTAAGTCATAGAGCTTTCAGGACGGTTGTTATCCGGAAATTTATTAACATAATGGAGACTAATGCTCAAAACATGCTAACTGAATCGCTTTAAGTATCCTAAGCCCTATGAGGCTTATGGCTTTAAAGAAAATAACTAGCACTTTGATTTGAGTCTGGAACTGGACTGGAAGCCAAGCTTTGTGGCTCCAAGAGGTTCAAACTACAGGAAAGTAGATTTAGGCTAGACCTGAGGAAGATTTTCTTAACTGTACGAGCTGTCCAACTTGGATGGTCTGCTTCGTGCAGCTTTGAACTCTCACTGGAAGGTTTCAAGCAGAGGTTGGATGGCCAGCCATCAGAGATACTGTAGTAACCTTCACTGAGCAGATACTTTGACTAGATGACTTCCAAGGCACCTTGCAACTCTAATATTCTATGATTGTTTAGGATAAAAAAGGTGTTGTATGTGCCAAAAGAACTGATTCTAGTCAATAAACATGCAAAAGTTACATTTGCTTCAGCACACAGAAAATTAACACACATGTCCTTTTTAATACGTTTTCTATTTTAAATCCCATTATAGCCAACTCAAGGTACTTTTAAAACTAGCATGAGATGTTTACTCATTGCTGATAAAATTTTGTTATTTGATTAGAACTGAAAGGGTAAAGCAGCTGTTTCCAAACTAAAATTCAGTGGTATTAGTGATAGGCTCTTTCTGACCCTTAACTCAAAGATGTGTGGCTGTACATATTTTTCTGAGGGAAACATATCTGGAGATTATATCATTTTATTGCATCTTTAATATTCTGTGCTTCGTAAATGATCCTGTCACATTCTGAACCAGGCACTTAAGTAAGTGACAGAGCTTCTGGCAGCCATTCATAATAACACAATTCTTTGTCCTAATTAGAAAATGGAACATACCAGTAACAAATAAAGCCCGTTGCTAACACATTTTCTCAACCCAATTCAACTAGAATTAAGAGAATTCTCAGGTCTTCATTTCAAAGAAAAGTAGTGCTTTGTGTTGTTTTGCATTTACTGGCTATTTGTAATGACAACACAATCTCAGAATCAGTTTATTTAAATTATTTGATTAATAGTATCATGCTTTATAGAAGCCTTTTTTTTCAAAATTACTTCCTTTTCACGTCCTGACAGGGGGATGTAGCTGACAGGGGGATGTAGCCCACACCCTGCCATACGTTGCTGTCTGAAGAGGATGTGGGGTGCAGCATCAAAGTCTCAAGGACCTGCAGGCCATATTTTAGATGCTTTCAAAGTCTGTAATTTACACTGCTATATATTTGCTACAGCTGACAAGAAATGATTCTGGAGGAGGATGGGGGACTGAGAAATCCTACCTACTCCTGCCAAGCCATCTTCACATCAGTATTTTGTTCCACTCATCCAAAACTTTTCCTATCTGCTCCACTCAACTCTTAGCAGCCATGATGACAGTGGCTCAATGAAACTTCCATGTCCAGTAGGAATACCAGATGCCAGGGACAATCAGGAATGCCGCTGCTTTTAAGCTTCCCAGAGGTATCTGGCTAGCCACTACTGAAAACAAGAGTGCTGGAGGAGACTGAAGCACGTGATTGGACCAAGACTACAAACATAATACAAGGCCATAGGTAGGTAGACTGCCAAACACAAAATGTTTTCACCCCATATTTGTTGCTGTGATCTCCATACATACATTAGATGTAACAGTGAGGCAAGAGACTACAAAATGAGTATAGCGTTGACAAAAGCAACACCACAAAACATTTCCCTCTATAAACACTTCCTGCAAACATAAAATGCAATGCTGTACTATATCATGCTCTAAATTGCCCCTCATGTACCACTCATGTCCACAGAAGAAAAAGTAAAAATAAGTGCCAGTAAGGCATTTATCTCGCAGGTAAGTGCAAGTACTTGCAGCAACCCAGCAAACTCTAACCCACCCCCACACTAGCTGATTTTGGCCAGTGAGGGGGCTTGGGAGGACAGGGGGGAGGGGGGCAGAATGGGGTGGGGGAGGGTGGCCCTGTGGGTGGGCCAGCCCTATCTGGCCTTTTGGCCAGATCCTAGCTCCCGACCCAGGCCGCTTGGACTTGTGCCCACTATTTAATAGGTTCAGGTTGAAGCAGCCCCATCCCAGCTGCCTGGGAACAAATGTCCCGTTGACCTGCAGGGAGCTCCAGCTGCCTCCTACCCTGGGTAGGAAGCAGCACAAGACTAATTGGCCTGGCTGCTCCTGCCCAGGTTAGGATTGCACAGCTCATGGGATAACAACTCCGCTGGTCAATGACCCCTGCTAACTGGGCATGAGGCACTTTTCCAAGTGGTGTTCCTTTTATATCTAGCAGGGGGAGAGTAATTGTTCCTCTTCACCCTTGAGAGTCTTTTCTAGTGGCTGCTGCTGGTGATGTTCTGCATTTTTTAGATGTGAGCCCTTTTGGGACAGGGAGCCATTTAACTTTATTATTATTAGCCTGTAAACCGCTTTGTGAACTTTGTGTTGAAAAGCAGTATATAAACACTGTTGATTAATGTATTGGTTACCAATGATCGTTCTATGGAACCTCAGAAATCACAAGTACTATACTATATAAACAAAAAAGCAAGACTATCACCTTCATATCCTTGCATGTTTTCAGAGACATTTGGCTGGTTGCTGGACTAGATAAAGCTTGGTTTGACTTTGATAGTTTGATTATCTATGTACAATGGAAAGTTCTCCCATAATGAATTCTTCAGATCTGAGTGCTGGATTGTTATCTATATATGTAAAAAAGTGTGTGTGTGTGTGTGTGTGTGTGTGTGTGTGTTCCGCATAGGCTCTGCAACGCCTGGACCGATTGAGACGAAACTTGGCATGTGCGTGCCTTGCGGCCTGGCAACAAACACTGCGGGGGTCAGGCCCCCCTAGCCCCCTGGGGGTGGGGGTACACAGGGGGCCCCATGTGAAGACAGCCGAAAACGGCCAAAATCGGCGTCAAGTCCGTACTTTCTGGGGTCGCCGAGACGAGCGGCAATGCTCCCGATGCCGTTGGAGTCCAGGTTTGCCCCCCCCCCAGCGTGGTGGGCGAGAAGGGGTGTGAGACACAACGCCCGCCATGCCCTGCTCGAACGCCTGGAGCAACGCGCACCAAACTCGGCATGCGCGTGCCTTGCGGCCTGGCGACAAACACTGCGGGGGTCAGGCCCCCTGGGGGTTGGCGTGCGCAGGGGGCCCCACGTGAAAATGTTCGAAAATGGCCGAAATCAGCGTTGAATCCGTAGTTTCCGGGGTCGCCGAGGCGAGCAGTGACGCTCCCGACACTGTTGGAGTCCGGGTTCGGCTGCCATCGGCATGGGGGGCGAGAAGGGGTGCAAAACTCAAACTCTGGAAGATCATTTTGTTACCCGGGCAACACCGGGTAACAAAAAGCTAGTTCTTTTATATAGTAATGTTTCTTAATCACTTAAGCACAATGTAATGGCTATTGTAACCTAGCTACATTTTATAATTAAAGACTTAGGAGTATGATTTACCTGTAATTATGACTTGAAAGTGCACAACTGAGAATAATGAGAAAATAAACAAATAGTACATGTAATATTCCTACAGCTAACCTTCCCTGCTATTAATAATGAATAATTAATGATGATGTGGTGGTAACAGCAAATTGGTAATGTAATTACATTATAACTATCCTGTAATTACAATTTCCATTTCCTCCCTTTGGTATATACCATGCAAAGCACTGCTTACTATTTTGAGTGGGAGGGGTATTTGTGTGAGAAACTAGTACTAAAGGTTCAAGAAGAGCTATCTAATCTGAGTAAAATGCAACACTGGTGGCCCTATTTTTTATTCCTTGTTCCTATGTTTACAGTTTTATTTATCATTTAGAGGTGTTATGCATGTCTTACAATACAAAGGAAAGCAGCAAATCAGCATCAACAATCCTGAGAAGATAGTTTGGCTGACTGAACCAAGAGCACCCAGTAATGGTGGAGAGGGATTTCAATTTCCCTGATACATCTCTTTTCCCACAACAAAAGCCAAACATTTGTTACTTACAACCTGTATAAAATATGCAGTTCAGTATTTAAAATTTCTTATTGCAGGATCTGTTAAGTTTGGCAAAAAAGTGAATAAGATTATTCACAGTCTCGTGTATTGTTATACTGCAAGGTAACACAGGTTTTCAAATTTAAGGATGGTTAAGTCACCTAAAGTTGTTATTCATTGAACAGACAGGTAAATATGAGAGCTGTTTACTTGTACTAGGGAAATAATTACTAGTCTAATTCATTGACATTCTTGAAATTAGAATTAGAGTAGTAAATGAAATTAGAGTAGTAAATGAGGGATGAAAAATCACTAATGGAAAAATACTATATTGTGCAATGCAGTATCATGAGAGCCTGCTGCACTGCACAGCACACGTGTTTCACACACATTACAAAATTCTAACTAGAATTTCCTGCTTGTCTTCTGAAAATGTTTCAATGAGTCCAAGTTCTGTTATGGAATTCTAAGAGACTGATCTTGGACAGGAGATGCCTCCAGCTAGTGATTAAGCAAACACTATTAATGGAATGATCCATTAACAGGACTGCAGAATACCAATCCCTTTTTTTTAAAATGCTGTAATTAGTAAATTGAAAGCCACAATCTACTAATATCTTTATTAGGATCAACCAAAGTGACAAATTCACAAACAAGTTTGAGTTCTCCAGCACTCTTCAAATTATAAGAGTGAGATGCAAAACAAATAAGCATATTAATATTTCCTTAGTATCAAACAAAAGCAAAACCAAAAAGGGAGTAAGGGAGAAGTGAAACAGGGTGCAAAAGCCAAAGATGGCATTTTATAATAGTTTGAAGTGAAAGGAGTTAGGCAGATTTAATTTAATCAATCTCACCAGCTATCAGTTGATGATTTAAGAGTGCACCCATTTACAGAAACTAGTAATATCACCAGTGTAATTTTAAATTGGGAACTTCAACTTGTTCAATGATATGAAAACTCATCTTCTGTCAAATTACAGAAAATCTGCATTTCCTGGAAATACAAATTCTGTAAAACATATTGCAAAGCGACAGAAATCACAAGAGTACAAGGTTACTTCTATGCAAAGCTGTCCAACCCTGGCCCCCTGCTTTGACTCACCAGGAGATCAAATGGTAGCGCCGGTTGATGAGCGTGCAAGAAAAGGATGAAGCAGTGCCAAAAAGGAACACATTACTCCCCTAAAGACGCAGAAGCTGCTTTAGGAGATATTTAGTGAAGCTTCACTTATCCTGGAGCTTCACTTATCTCCTGCAAGGCATTTAACATGTAATGACAAACTTTAATCCATCTGGCAGTAAACCACTTCTTCCTTATTCCAACAGTTTCATGTTGGGCATAATCTATTCCTTCTAAAAGCAAAGCAACGAAATACAGGTTTTCATAGGGCTGCACAATGGAGGTTGGTAAAGGATCAGGTACCTGGATCCAGAAATCTATATGTGGCTACAAACACCTGGAGATGCTCAGATAACAGATCTATCTTATCCTTTTAGCTTTGGCATTCAGCCATGAGTAAGAGTTGGCACTCACTTCATAGATTTCCCTTCTTCAGTAGGCCCCCACTGAACCTGTTCCTAGCTGGGCCCTCTATATAGTCTGCAAAGAAGCTATCTGTGCACCCAGAGAGGCCAGAAAGCTGATGTTCTTGTAGGATGCACAAAGACCTCTCACTACCACACTGCAGCTTTTGTACATGAACTTCCCTGCCTGCTGGGAAGCACATAAGCAGCTCTGAGGGTCTAATTATAAATTCTGATACTGACCAAGGGGAATAGGCATGAATGAATCTTCTCTAGGGAGACACAATGTGCCTTCTCACAGAAAGGAATTTCCATAGAACCTAAGAAACTTATTTCTCTTCTCTAGGCATCCCAACTCTTCTCTAGGCATCCCAACTCAGTATGTGCAGTAGAAGGTCTGTGCATGCCTCCCATATTCCCATCAAGTCTTCTCAATAAAAACACAGTCAAGGCACAGTTTAGGCAACATAAGTTTTAACATCAAAAACATTGCTGGTACTAAAATGCTAAAAATTATGTCCTCTACCATATAAAACCTATAAACTTAGAGCTTCTAGAAAGCAACTTTTTACAAGGAACTGAAATATAGAAGCAATAGATATTTAATTCATATGCTTTCCCTAGTTACTGTTTCAATGCATTTTCCAACTGTGTACCATCACCCAGTGACTTCTATAGGCCATTATAGTAGTACTTTGACTACTGTGGGGACATTTTCCTGAATTCTAATACTGCATGAAACAGTGCTGTTGGAGACACTGTCCATCTAATAGGCAGGAAATGGGTGCTTATTGGCCCAGAATGTACTCCTCCCATTGTTACAACGGGTATCAATCACGTTGTGACAAAGAGTGTTGTAAAAAAACAGCACTAAGTTGAGCGTGTTATGGGAAAATGTCTGCACTGTGTTATAGTATTACCAGTACAACATTAGAGATGTCACCATCTATTACGTGGAACTCATGTTGCAGAGGGCATCTGAAGGCATGAGCTTATTTAGGAGCAGTAGAGACATTTAATGCTCTTAATTTATTATGGCAAAAGGATTCACAGATGCAGAAAATGGGGTCAAGGTATCCAGACCAATAGAAGTTAACAGCTATCAAATAATGTTGTTTCTCAACATGTAATATAAGGAGAGTATTAATAAGTTGACCTTTTTATTCAGATAATACAAACTAGACTATTTCACAATTAAAGAAGCACATATAGAAACACTAGCCTACCCCCTAGCTTTGCTTGCTTTCATCATTTTAAAAGGAGTGAAGTTACAGAGTAGGCAAGCTGGTTGCTACTGCCTGAGCTGAAGAAACTGAGCAGGAAGTGGTGAGCTGCTTAAGTCACTCTGCTCCTTCCTTGCATCGTCCCTTGCAGTTTAAAGGAAGGAACAATGTAAGGAAAGAGTAATGTGAGGGGTTGGGGAAGCTGTCATATACCTTCCTTGCATTACCTGTAAATGAAACAGAAGGCACAGGACATGCTGGGAGTTCCCAGCATTGGCCATACTTTCTGTTTTTTTCCCAAGAGGATTGTGTAGGAAGGGTTAAGGTAAGTAGCTCCATGTTTTTTCCTTGATAGGTCTTTCTTGAAGGGATGGAGTGGCACCAGACAGTGGCTTCGGTTTGGCCATCCCTAATCTCTCCCCATATTGCTAACCTGCTGTTATACAAGAACAACTTTTAAAGAATACCACCCCATTGGGATGATATCACTTTTGCCATATTTAGTAGAAGCAATTATGGTTCATGAATGACTAAGATAAAACCAAGAAGTAAAACAAAGTCTTCAAAGAAATGAAAAACTTCCTTGTTCTACGAAGTCCATGACTATTTAAATATTCAAATAATAAAAACAAAAAAATGATGTTACAAGCTAAGTGTCAATACTATCATTGTTCTCTCATTACAGAGCACAAAATAGGTCAGGAAACATTTCATGAAATTTAGCCAAGATGCAATAAAAAGAACTCATACTACTTACTCATTAACGATCAAATCTGGGGCAAAACACAGCAAACTTCCATTAGACTGCTTGTATGACCTCCATCCTAGAGCAAAAGCCATCAGAAACATCCACGAATACTGCAGGAGGGTCATTTGGTCATCTAGATGCAAGTTTCTGAAACCTGATTAAAAATAAATATATACGTTCTAACACATTTCCCATTATAATAAAGAACTGCCAGAATTACGTTGAAATTTACAGTTCAGAATGTTTTTTTACTGGGCCGAACTGAGCCGAACTGCAACAACTAAATTCAGTTGAGAAATATTAAATTCCAGTAATTTCATCAAATAGTAATGCTAAATTGCAAAAGAGGATATTTCAATAAAAGCTCACCAATATCTGCAGATACCTATTTTAATATTAGGGGCAATTTGCAAAGCACTCTTAGAAGGAGGCAATTTGTACTGGAGACATGGCAAAAGGGAAAAGGATGTTTAATCTTTTCTTTCTTTCCCCTGAGACTCTATCATCCCCATCCCACGCGACTGTTTCAGATCTGGAATACTAGTCGAGATAGAAATAGTAGTGGGTGGAGAATTTGGGGGAAAAGAGACTGGTGAGGAAGAACTAAGCACTTCCTTCTGTGTTGCTTATCACCTCCTTCTCCCAAACACAAGGCATCTAATCTATTTGCAGGTAGGTTGGAATACAAGACAACTAAACAGAATTTTAGACTTTGAAGCCCTCTGGAACAAGGAACCACATTTTTAAATTCTTTCTTAATCTCTTCCTTACATTTGTAAGAAAGTAAAACATTTTGACATATTTGTTGAAAAGTATATGCAAAACATTTTGACGTATTTGTTGAAAAGTATAATACTGCAGATTAGAACCGAATAGCTGGCAAATACACTAAAACAATGTTTAAAAGGAAGTACTGCTAATAAGGCCTCACAGGCCCTCAGAAAAAAAAAATAACGAAGATGTATGACATACATTTGAAAAAAGAAAAAGGCCTACCTTTCTTATACATAGGCCAGTGGAACAAAGATAGGATGAAGGCAATCTTGCTTCAGTAAATCATAGGGGTTTTAAGAACCCTTGTGGATGCTAAAACTGAAGGATAATAAAATCCGTGGGTCTTGGCACCCAACCCTCCAAATGCAACTTGTACCAAGAGCCAGGGAATGTCTCTTGATGGCTGAAAATATTCACTTCTGGTGGCATTCAGAGTGTACAGGTCCAGCCTGCAATTGGTGGGTCCCAAATCCACTGACACAGAGGCAGGACCTGTTTCAGTGCTGTGATTGGCAAGGATTCTAAGCGGCAGGTTGAAATTTCTTGTAAACCCCATTCAACAACAGACTAAAATCTGGCAAAAAACCCTTGTCTCTAAAGAACATCGCATATTTCAGATTTCCTGAGCCCTTACTGCCAGTGTCTGCACTTGTTACAGTTGTAGCAGGGGAGAAAAGAGTGGTGAGTATGTGGAGACAAGTTTCTTTTTTAAATTCCTGGTATTATTTCCTGATTTATTTTCCCCTTTTCACAGCAAGCCAAAATCATTATCAATAAAGTGAAAATATGGCTGAATTGTCTACCTAATGTTCTTGTAAAGTACAAGTGTGGCACATCTGTCTTTATCAAATATGAATGTCAAATACAGCAATAAGCTCTACAGAGATAAAAAAAGAGGTCCATGCAGTGATGTCATCTACAAACGAGGAGAGGGAACACTGGGCAGGACTTATGCTCTGATTGGCTGCCCGTCCATTGCGTTCCGCCGCCTGCCCGCGCTGCCCTGGCCTCGGAGGGGGCACCAGCTCGCCGGGGGGGGGGGGCTGGGGGCACGCGCGCCAAGTGCCTGGGCGCGCCGCACGGTGGGCAGGCAGGCAGCAGAACACAACAGACGGGCTGCCAATCAAAGCGTAAGTCCCGCCCAGCGTTCCCTCTCCTTGTTTGTAGATGACACCACTGGGTCCATGGAAACAATATTAGCAGGCCAAAATACCTTTTTCTTTTGTAAAAAGAAAGGGTATGCAATTGTGAACCATTATACTGGTGGGTCCTCTTTATCTGCGAGTTTGGAACCCGAAAATTTGATCCATCACGTGCTCCAAACCCACAGTGGAGCACCCACAGAACCTTCTAGTTGCAACAAGGAGGCTTTCTGAGACCTATAGAGGCCGCATGCGTTTTCGCAAAAACTGAAAGTAGCCTTCCAATGCTTCTGGGCAGACAGGCCTCAGAAAGCCTCCTGGACCTTGTTCCAGTCATGTCAGGTTTTGGTATCTGCAGAGGGTCTAGGATCCGATCTTCCATGGATACCAAGACATGACTTACATACAGATACATATTATGTGCGTGCACAATATGTTCACAAAATTACCTGGTATTGCCTTTGCCCACTTCACTGCAGCAACCACTTGCCTTCCTCCTAGCATATTGAGAGTTGACAATATACGCCAAGTTGTGTCTGGTATTGTGCTGTCATAGCCTGAAAACATCACTTCTGGCTCAATGACTTCCAGCAGGGAAATTAGGGTAGGCGTTAACTGTGGCAGAGTGGCAGGAACTACAGCCTTGTTCGTAGAACTGTCAGCAGTGTCCCTCCCTGTAGTCATGCTGGATTGCTGGATTCCTTTTATTTTCTTCTTTGTTTTTCGAGCTAGGAACATTTTTGGAAAAGAAAATCAACCAAAGCAGAACATTAGAAAAGTTAAAACAATTAATACCTTTCTTGTGTGTGTGTGCACCACTGACAGCCAACAGACTCCTTAAAGCTTTATTTGCACAACTAAAAACTGAAACCATGGATCAAATTGGAAAAGGAAGCAGCAGCAGCACATATGCAGGATTAAAAAAAAAAAAAAACTTGATCCAGCAAAAGGCTTTGGGACTCAGCAGTTTCAAAAAAGACCTTCCCATGGTACTAAATCATAACAAGAGAAATAAGAGACAGCATAATTTGGCAATGAATCAGCAAAATAAATTATGCGCTATGGAATTGGGTATACGTGCACATGCACTGTGCATTTCTAGACATGAATCATCAAAGCCAGGAAAATTTTGTCTCTTAACAGCTGGACCAAAGATGAAAATTTTCCTTGGCACCTGCGTACTATTATAATTAAAGTATGGAATACACATGCCAGATGAACTGTTTAAAAGTATCACTTCTGCAAAGATTGTTTTTATTAATATTTCCACAGCAACTTTGTCACCTGCATGGTTTTTTGTTTTTATGAATCATACTCTAAAAATTTATTTTCAATATACAAAGGAAAACCTCTTTGTATTGCAAGAGAAAACCAGATAATGAATTGCTGTGTTATATAAACAGGCAGAATGGTCACCTTTCTGAGGCCAGTTCACACCTGAAGATAGATTCCGGGTGGAGCTAGGCTTGCACTAAGGTGTCATGTATGTAAACCATTTCCTTCCCATGCAGACGCTGCATGTAATGGCCCAAACTGCTTTGATATTTCTAATAGAAATTGCCATTACAGAACTCAGAAGGTGTAAAATATCAACATGATGACATTGCGAATCAATGGAGATCCAATCTATTCCATAGGTGAGTCTACACAATTGACATACTGCAATACCTCCCATAATGCTGCTTCCTTTAGTGCTGATTCATTATTGAGCCCCTGGGACCAGTACATACTGAGCTAATCAGGTGCTGTTTCCTGCTGCATTGTGGGAGGTATTATGATTTAAAATACAATACAATACTTGTGCTCACTTTGGATGACTGAAAACTTACTCTTTGGTTTGGTATTTATTTATCCAGGTATTTATATCCCACCTTTCTACTGGTGAAGAGGTCCCCAAGGCTCCTTACAACACTTTAAAAAGTACAATACAGTAATAAAGCAATGCTGGTCCTCTCTACAGGAGCTGGTGCTATCCCCATTTCCACCACCCCCTCGGCCCCGTCTATATACATCTTCCTTCTATAGTTAAGATATTTATAAAATGGCTTTGATTCAGATATGTTTGTATACAAAATTTTGCATATGATGAGAACCACATGCAACAAAACTAAGGGTGGCAACATTTAGCGTATGTTTTAAAATACAAAAAAATGGGTGGGAAAATCCGAACTTCTGCATGAGCTGGATACCAACTGTAATGGGGAGTTGTACTGGAACACAGTGGACCATTATCCCACCCTCACTAATTACTTTGTCTGCAGCAACCATTTATACATGCAGATCTCCAAATTTTCCCTTTTTGGTCCATGCAAAAGGATTGAATTCCGATCTGTGAGAGACCCCTCAAAAGAGCAATTGCTGGATCAGAGCAGAGCGAATAACTTACTGGGCAGGTTCAAATAATAATTGAAACTATGGTTCAAATAATCACAACAGAGGATGGGACAATTAAAAAGTCTCTTCTAATCTTGTGTGGGAAGGGAGAGCAGATCTACAGCTTCTGCTTTTGATTTTAAACCAACCACGGTTCAGTGTTTTATCCTACTTTGTTTAAACAAATGATAGAAAAACTAACTAGAGTTCCCCAAGTCTGGCCAATATGTGGAACTGTGGTTAATTTAAGATCAAAACAGTTCTCCTGTGTCTAGTTCAGTCATTAAGACCAGTGCTTCTCAAAGTATGGCCTGTGAGCCTTTGGCTGCCCGTCTGTGGCATAGCTCCTGTGCCTTCCAGCATCTCCAGTAGGTTGAGAAGCTCCGAAGAGAAGCTCAATCTCCGAAGAGATTGGAGCCATGAAGTCTCTTTGGGGGGACTTGAATGTTGCCTCTTTGGTTTGAGCACCAAGCCTTCTTGAGTATGATACAGTGGAGTATGAAACGAGGTAAAAGGAGGAAGAAGTCTTAAGAGTGGTGGAGGGAACAGATGGAGAAAGGGTGAAATTACAGGAAGACAGAGTAGAAGACAGCAATAAGAGAAGACTGGTTAAAAGGGGAGAGCTGATGTGCTAAGTGCCTATGAGAAATTTTTTACATACATACTCGATGCTGGTCCCTAGTACATTGGAAAAAAATTGCTAGTCTGCTCCAGTGTGTGAACTCCTTTCACACTGTGCGAAATATCAACAACCCTTGACGCCACCTCCAAACATTTGGTGATATGTCAGCACTTGACATCATCATGCCACACACCTTAGCAAGAACAGTGTCCAACACAACAGATAAGCTTACCAGCAGCATAGCTCAGGCTTGCCTGGTGTCACACCCTCAGCTGCTGTCCCCTCACCCAGCTGCCCTGGAAGTAACTGCAGTGATATGTTGACGTCACTGCAATCACTTCTGGAATGCTTGGGGTGAAGCCAGATGCTTCTATCAAACCATCTATCTTCGCTCTGAGACTAGCTGCGGAGGTGGCAAGCAGGTTTTCCAGCCCACTGCCCCTGCAACCAGCCTTGACAAAGTCGGCACATTCACTGGGAGTAAAGGTGGCTGCTTTGGAAGAGACTGGCTTTCACCCAGAGTCTGGGTGCAGCAACGGAAGAGGCAGCAACCAGTCCCAGGGTGATCGCACGCCTCAGAGCTATGCCACCTGCTTTCTCAGAAGTGGGTGGCATAGCTCCATGACTGACTGCTGCTGAGGCAGTGGGCAGGTCCTACTGCTTGCCTTCTCCACAGCCAGTAGCCAAAAGCTCTGTGGGCCAAACCACAGGTGGGCAGTGAGCAGGAGGAGCTGCTGTTCCCTCCAGGGAGACCCCAAGTGCTGCCCAGTACCATGTGGTATCGTGCAACTTTATGCCATTGAGCTTGAGGTGCTCTGAAGCAATGTATCTGAAGCTCTAAATGCAATGAGAAGCAATGTATCAATGATCACCTAAATTTGCTCACTGATTAGTGCACTTCTCCAGATTTTACAATGTTCCTTTAAATTTCCAATCCATCAAGCAAATGAAGCATGCTATTTTTTTTGTAATTTTAAATATTCCTTTTAAATTAGCATGTGATCTTTATACATTCACAAACACCAGAGTCATTCTTAAAATACTTTAAAGACAAATACAGAATTTTCTAACTCTCCTCAGGCAAAAGATCTAAAGCTGTATGACGGTCCGACTATGGCACATAGTTTATAAAAGGAAAGCACAGTTATCAAGTTAAAAACTGTGCTAAAAGCCCTGTGATAGATTTGCAGCACTACAAAAGTAGCAGAGCATGTCAGACCACAATAAACCTTCAACACTTTTTGCAAGTAGTGGAAATCTTCAATGCATTTTATTTGTTAAGTACTCTGGGATTGTCACTTCTATTCTAAACTGTGTAGCTCTGGGGGAAAGTACAGCAGTTTGAGAAAAATTTTTTTTTAACAATAATAGTGAATGCAACATACATGGCTCACTGACATGGCTTTGAAATAGCACAAGCAACCAACTATTTCAGTTATTTACCCAGTCAAATTTCTCTGCCTAAAATGTTCTCTGCAAACACTCAGCTTGCTTTGTATCCAAATTATAAGGTGAATGTGCTGACCTTAACAGATTACTTTTAAACACTATTCAAAATATATTCTAGATATCTAGGTATTCTAAATATTTACAACACTGTTGAATAATCTTTAGCAGGAGACCAGAAATTTTGGATGCCTTTATAATCAGGAGCCTGCCCCTCTTTTTCAGCATAATTCTAGGCATGTGTACTGTGAACTAAGATCAACTATGTTCAGTGGAGTTAACAGAATCTCTACATGATTACTTGGAAGTAATTACCGCCAAACTTTAGTAGTACCTACTTCTGAGGAGACATACAAAACTGGGCAGTTTGTCCCAGACTGTTTCCTCAGCTCTCAAGTTTGAATTGGGGGTGACACTTAGGATCCCTACAATTATGTTGGTCATCTGAAGATCAGAGAAGCCCAAGAGCAGAGACCCATTCACCCACCCTCTTCAGCAACAAGCAGAGAGAGTGAGAGCGAGAGCACAAACAGGAGCTATGTTTGGTGCAAGGTAGAAAAGTGCTCAGAGTACCTTTGCTGCCCAATGTTTTTTGTGGCAGATGCAGACTTTGGGAGTGCCCTGCAGACTTTAATTTTACCCTACCCCGCTAGAATCAGAGAGAACATAATGGGCCTTTTTTGAATTCATGGAAAACCATACATCACATGTTCCCAGCAGGAAATAAAGCTCTTGAGAGTAGTGCAAATGGAGTGAATGTGAGTGAACAAGATGAAATTAAATCCAGAAAAGACAGGCACTTTTGATAGAAAACCTGTGATACAAGATATGGATTACCAGCCTGATCTGGAAGGGGTTGTTATCTCCTTAAAAGAACAGATTTGCAGCTTGGGAATATTCCTGGGTTGGACCCAGTCTTGCACCTGGACACACAGACATCAGCTATAGCTAAGTATATTGGCTATACTTTTAGCCAATATAGGTCAGCACATCAGTTTTGTCTTTCACTAGGCCTGTCAGATTAACCATGGTTGTCTATGCAACTGGTTACACCTTGTTTAGATTACAGCAGCACACTATGTGGGACTGCCCTTGAAGACCACGTGGAAACGCATGCAAAACGCTGCTGCTCAATTGCTGATTGACACTAGGAGTGGAGAGCATACAATACAACATGTTTCGTCTGTACTGGCTGCCAGTATGTTGGTGATGCAATTTAAGGTTCTGGTTTTAACCTTTAACCTAATTACAAGCATTCCCCCCGCCATATCTGCAGGAACTGCACTTTATTCAAAACTGAAGGAGAAATAACATTTAATCTTATACACAAAGGAGAAAGAGAGAGTGAATGGGTCCAGACTGCAGTTCACTCACAATATAAAACTGTTATTTAGATGGTATTTTGAACTGGGCCAATATATGCTGAAGGAAGGAATATACTAATATTGTGATGCTAGGACAGCAAAAAGTAAGCATTTACATGAGTATATGAAGATGAAAAAGGCTATGATAAGAAACGTCTGCTAAGAAAGTTTGGATATATGTTAAATATATACAGTATACCTATTCAAGACATACTAAATAATTATCAGATCTTTATTGCTTAAAAATGCAAAATGAAACTTGTCAGATTCAGGCACAGAACAATTCATTAAAATATTGTAAGTTACCTTCTAGATTCATACCAGCCTGAAGACATTTCCGGTAGCGGCAAGCTGGACAATTTTTTCTTCGAATTTTGTCAATGATACAATCGTTTCTTCCGGCACAAAGATAGTTGTGCTGCCCTGCATTTGCAAACAAAGAAAACAAAATGTATTTATGTATAAAAATGTAAAAATATTTACAGTTCCTAATACATGTATTCCATGGTTTTGGAGAGAAATTATTTCATTCTCCATCAAGAAATATGAAGAACCTTTACACGTATCAGTCACTTAGGAATTCAATATACTTTCTTTAAGAGTTGTAGCTAGGTTGCTGAATGAGATTCCAGTACAGAATTAAACAGTAATAACTACACTACTAGTAAGCCACCCCATGTTCTAGAACAGTGTTCTTCAATTTTGGGGTCAGTTGTGGGGTTGCAGCAACTTATAGGAATGAAAGGGATTGAAGACCACTGGACTAGCGCACCACCAGGTAGAGATGCATCTGATGAACCTTTTAGGTACCAGGAGATAGTGTCCCAATCCTGCTCAGGTTCTAAGCAATGGTGCTAAAAGGGCTTCTGCTAATGCCAGGCTTCACAGTAACTGTTTCTAGTCTCTCTAATAAGAGTATTTGGTTACAGTGAACAGTGCTGGGAGGGCTTTCCAGGGAGGGGGAAATGGGGGGGGGGCGAAGAGGATTGTGTGGGCGGATAGAGTCTTGGGAGGAGGAGGGAACGACAGTGTGTTTCCCAGTTTCATTATTTATATAGTGGAGTAAGGGCACGAAAAAGGTTGAAGACTACTCTTCTGGAAAGATAAAAGCTAGAACAAAAGCAATAAGAATTACAATGGAAATCGAGACACTCGTACTGCAAGCTAATTTAGCTGTGATATAAACAAGGACCAAAAGTTATATCTGATCGTATCAATATGCCCCAACCCATTTCTTGAGGGGACAAAAAGCACTGAACAGAATGTGCCTCCCCTCTGCCGAAAAACATTGCATGCAAGCAAGAGAGCAGGACAGAAAAATACAGACCAGATTTGCTCTTCTCATAAGAAACACAATAACTTCTGCAATGGATAAGCATTTGATTGGGTATTCAAGAAATGCCAGTCTTGTTAAAACAATAGATTTTGGGCTATAGGGCATCCCAAACACCAGAAATGCGTCTGAATGACCTAATAAAGAACATGTTTGAAACCTATGTAATTTTGTGTAGAAATATATCCTGACAAAGAGCCATTTCATTTTTCAAATTCCATTTTTCATTTCAAAATTCCATTTTTCTGCCAACCCAGTCACCTCAGCTCCCGGTTGTCCTGACTGACATGAAGAAGGAGCTAAGAGACCTTTGACCAAAATTCATGTTCACAAATATTTATAAGCCGATGGCTAATTGCGTGATGTGTGTATGCCCTAAAACACTTAGGATGATCCTAAGCATGCTTTATTCCCCTATTGCGGAGGAACATTTTATAAAGATGCCTCTGTGCCAAAGGTGGAGCAGATATTTTGCCATATATAGTAAAAGCTTTAACCTGACATCCATAGAAAATGGAGGTTATCAACCGAATAACCTGATTAAAGTTTTGACAGGGCTTAAAACCTTCCCCCACTCCTCAGTTATCAGACAGGGCTCCTTATGCATTGATCTTCTGCACTCCAGTAAGCCAAGGAGGAGAGTGGGCAAGAGAGTGGCTTGTAAACTGGCACTGTTAAACAGCAAACTCAAAACGGGCATCTCCACCTGCTGCCTCCAGCAGGCGGAGATGCTACTTAATAAAGTACATTAGTTAACAAGGTGCAGTTAAGCATGGTCCAAATTATACACCTGGCTATTTAGGTGAAAGAAAAAAGATTGTTTGGTAAGGTATTATTCATACTCCCATCTCTACGAATAAATATTTGCTGTTATAGAAAATCAGGGTGGAATCATGGAAACAAGGCTATGACCAATCATAATTCACAACACAAATCAATGCATACAGTTCTACAAATACACTTTTTATTCTATTGTATAAACTATCTAATAGGGAAGTAAAAAGAATAGCACAGTGGTTCTCAAACATTTTAGCACTGGGACCCACTTTTTAGAATGACAATCTGTCCGGGACCCACTGGAAGTGATGTCATGGCTGAAAGTGTTGTCATTGTGACGCCAGAGCCTGCTGCTTTCCTGATAATGCAGCAATAAGTTGGGTTATTTCTCAGTCATTTTCCAATAACAAAGTGAATCAGGAAGAAAACAGCCTATTTACAACCTTGAGACTTGCAAAACAACCACACTGTCTATCATCCCATCATCCCATATTTTCAATATGGCTGCTCTAGGTGTTTCATGACCCACCTGAAATTGGCTCACGATCCACTGGTGGATCCCAACAAACAGTTCGGGAACCACAGGCATAGCACATTTGTAAAACATACTATAGAATAGTTCACTTTAAGATGTCTATCATATTTTTTCCGAGAACAGAAGTATGCATTCTCTGCATTTTTTAGGTTACAAGAAGTTGTTAACAGCAGAGCAAGCTGCCAGCAAAGCCAGTTTGAGAAATTTCAAACTGAAATGCTGGCTTAGCATATACTGAGTTTACCACTTTAAAAGAGTAGGGAGGAAACTTCTGGGTTTTCAGTGCCTGTTAAGTGGACAAACTAAATCCTTTGGAATTTTTATGGAACCAAAATCAAATGTATGCAAACCTTAGAGGCTCAGAAAATACAGCTATACTTTTAAAGAGCACATCCTTTCCTGTTGAATTACACAGCAGTGTTAAACATGGGGGACAACAACAGGAAAGCAGTGAACTTTGACAGATCTATCTGCTCACAAGCTGTATGAAATTCTACAGGGATTTTGGTACTACTTCTGTTAACAAACACAATAAACATTCATCCTTTATTCTGAAAATAAATATGTAAAATGTATTACACTAGCAGATTTCTATTATTATGGTCCTGAAAATGTCAACTAGTTAAGTATTAGTATAGAGCATTATCTCTCAGCTATTGGTCGAGACCTGTTTTCTGGTGGGTCCTGCAAAGCACCCTGGATTTTGGTGTATCTCCCAAAATATAGTTTAATATCTATATGAAAGCACTGGGAAAGGTAATCTGAGCATATGGAGATGGGTTTTGTCAATATTCAGATGATATAACCGCTACCCTTTTGTTGTCATCTAATGACCGGGAAACGATTAAAACCCTGGAGCACTGTCCTAGAAATGGTGAGGTTCTGGATGTTGTCTAATAAGATGAGATTAATTAATAAGCTGACACAAAACAGAGGTCTGCTTTGTTTGGAAATCAACAATACAGGTATTGGAATATGAGCCTGTCCTGGAACAAGTCAATTTAGGGAGTTATTCTGCACTCTCCTCTGCTCCAGGGTGCCTAGGTGGCCAGGGGCTCTTTTGCCTAGCTTACACTGGTGTGCTGGCTGTGGCCCTATTTGAGTCACTCAGACCTAGCCATGCCTTGGTAACTGGAAAATTCAATTACTGCAACATACTATCTTTAGTGCAGCTCTTGAAGACTGTCCCGAAGTTGCAGTTAGTGCAGAATGTGGCAGCCCACAGAGGCAGACTGTGGCAGTAGCGTTAGCCCCGCAGCGTTGGCAAAAGCACGTGATGCGCTGCTCCTGCGGCAGCCAAGTTCAGCTGGTGCACGAGTGGTTCTGAGCAGGGGGAGGAATAGGGTGGGGTGGGCATGCCAGAAGGAGTGTCGGCCAGGGGAAATGGGTGGATTTGGGATCCAAGCTGCCATCCCCAAGCTGCACTGCCCCAATTTGGACCATATCGTGTCCTCGGCTCTGCGCCTGCTAAATAGCAGGCACAGATCCAACGAGCCCATTGGGACAGCTGGCACCTACCCAGGGGTACGGGCACGAACATGCCCTTGCCTCGTGGAGACTCCAGACGGCTCCAAGTTATGCCGGATACAACGCAGGCATGCTGGTCTGCCAACTCCAGTGCAAGTTAGGACTGCATCCTCAGTCTGTCCACTTGCTCCTGTCGCTGCCTATCTATTTCCAGGGCCAATTCAAAATATTGGCTTTAAAGGTACTAAAGTCTTGTAAGGCTTGGGAGTCACTTCTCCCTTCCAAACCAACTTGCCATCTAGGGTCAGCAGAGACAGTCCTGCTGAATGCACCATTTCTGGTAGAGGCCAGACTGACAGCAACAAGGAGCAGGGCCTTCTCTGTGGCCACACCTTTACTATGGAATTCCCTCTCAGTGAAATTAAGAACTGCCCCTTCCCTGTTAGCCTTCCAGCAAGGGCTAAAGACTTTCCTTTTCTGCTTCGCTTTCCCTTCTTAGATAGGTTTGTGGTTGTATTTTGTTTTAAGACTTTTATTGCACTATTTTTTAATTCATGTCCATATGTAGGAAAGGCAGATGCAGAAGGCATCCGAAGTGGCGGGGAAGTGGTGCTTTTGGAAAGGACAAATTATGCCACTCCCACAACATCTCTGTTCCAATTTCAGTTTCCCACAGCTGCTTTACATTACAGAATAACTCACTGAAAAGAAAAATCATGGAACTGTTGCCAAGTGTAGTTGGCCTACAGGAATATGCACAGGCAAGGGAAGAGATCCACACGCAGCTGGAGGGGTTCTGAAAACTCTGATGATGGTTAATCTGGCTAAACAGCCATCAGTTTCTTGTGATGATCAGCTGCAATCCAAAATGGCCATATGTGTGAGCCGGAGAGAAGAACATGCACAGCCTGAGGTGTGTTGAAAATTTTTGGTGCAGCTTCATTAATTCTCTATCCACTGTAGTAACTTTATCTAGTTAACTGGAACTGTAGTTACTTTATCAACACATAGGCAACATTTTCTAGTTTGAAGTCAATCATCTGTCCTTGAAACTTGAAGGGAAGGGCTTAAGGAATTGTATTTTAGGCACAACAAAACGATTACTGTTGTGGGATCTTTTCCTTGGAGATCTGTACAGGAGCACATAGAGAGGCGACTAATAAGAGAATGCTTGAAGAAAATTTTCAAGCAACTGTTACCTGTGTTGACTGCTGGAAGAAAATGTCAGTCTCTCATTGCAAACCTAACTTCTCACCCTACATATTCCCTCTAATTTTATTTGCTAGCTTTGCAACAGTTATAGAATAAGAACCCATTCACAAGTAATCTTCTTAACGTAGTAAAAAATTATCAATATGTGCTTCAAGCATTTATGTTGCCTTGAACAGGCTATTTGCTTTTCCCCACAATGTAGACAAGCAACTGCCTGACATACAGTCAAAATGGCAGTCCAAAAGTGTCTGCTCTTCCTTTGAACTCTTAAGGTGGCCCACAGAAAGTTATGAGAATTTTCCTTGGTATTCTTGAATGCGATGAGGTTTTTTTTTCCTTCTCATCCTGCCCTCTTAAGTTAAAAATGTTCTTTTCTTCTTGTCCATCCTTTCACAGCTAGTTAACTAGGTGACGGTCTTTTCAAATATAATAAATATCCATTCACACAAGAAGCTTAGAAATTAATTCCAAGATAGGCTTGTATCTCACCATATGCAGAAGTTTAAAGAATGTCCACTAGCATCCAAAAGTGAATAGGACACACACATTAGCACTGCCAAGACATAAGATAATGCAGTGGTTCCCAAACTGTGTAGCAAGTGCTCTTGTCTGTTCGGAGAACTCACAGGGATACCATGGCTATTCCTGGCAGTCCCTTCCTTCTGGGCACTGCTATCTTTGCTGGATTTTTCTTTCAAGAATTTTTTAAAAACCATCATACTTGTATTAAAAGAATCAAGACACCTGAAGCCAGAGGTAAGTCAAGGATTTATTTCAGTTAACAAGGTTGAAAGACCCTCAGGAGCAGTTTGGGAGGCATGGAGCTGGGAGGAGAATCAGCAAAAACTCAAGACTTCCCTCTCTTGTGCAAGAGCTAAATAGCAAAAAAGAAAGGCAGCTATGTGCTTGCACAGATTTGGATTCAAACTAAAGCACTTGAAGAAATAGCACAAAAATGAACTTTTAAAGAGTCATGTAATAAATTCATAATGTGAGCAAACTATTTTAAATAATTAGATTGTAACCTACCTTCCACAGCTCTTTTGAAGAATACTTTGCAGCTGCCACAAGTTAGGACACCATAATGACACCCAGAAGCCTCATCAGAGCAAACAAGGCAAAGTTTGGGAGGTGGTCCCGTAGTTGTTGTGGAGGTAGTTGGTGAAGCACTTATATCAGATCTCATTCCAGGGCTAAGGAAGCAAACAAAACAGAACAAACTAAAGAAAGGAATCAAAGTATAGAAACATGTTACAAAAACCTTGACTTAGAACAGGCCTTGTTCTGTTACGTATCACCAAGACTTAAGAAAAGCAGTTTGCATTCTGAGATATCCATTATCATCATAGTCAAGTATTTCACAATTTTTAGAGACATAAAAGGTGATGCATTTGTACAACAAGATTTAGCGGTGAGCATGCAGTTATGGTTACACTGAAGGCAAAAACACAGGGATGTGTTAAAACAGGCACAATTCTTATCACAATTATATTTAAAAGTCCATGGATTTATTTTCTATTTTTTTCTTGACTACAAGGCATCACAAGTATGAGCTGTATTAGAATGTGTATTTGCTCGCTGCATTTAGAGTGTGTAATTTTTATCTCAATAAATGATATTAGGACATCAATAAAATGCTCTGTTTAAAAGTGTGTGTCTTGAGACCAATTATGGTAAGTAGAATGTTCAAGTATGCTAGTTTTGGTACTTTCAGAGGGATAAAACCACAATACTTTCTTGGAAAAGAAGCATTACAATAATGATTGGCCCAACAACTAGAACTGAGTTGGCTGCTGAAGAAAGCTGAATCTATGATGCAATCACCATGAACTGAAATATTTAAGTTTGTATAATAGGTATAATGTTTCAATTTACACAGTAAAATTGGATGCCCAATTCTGAGACCTTCTAAGAGGTTAATTTTCACATTTAGGCTTTCCAATTTCCTCTCCCTCTTAGGTTAGTAGCAAAAATGGATAGGTCAAGAATATCAGAAGCAAGGAATTGACCACCCTTCTGGATGGTATGTAAAGTTGCTGTTCCTAGCTATTTATTTGTGAATGTACCAATGATAATTAGCAGTTCCTCACATGCAAACTGGTCTATATTTCGTTTTCAAAAAATTCCTTGGTCATCTGCTGCCATGGGAGTGAGTTACCTGTAACTCATTCACTCATGTAACTCGCTACTTGTAACTCATGCACTTTGCCCACAAAGACGTTTTGGGTGCCATGTCAGTATAGTAAGGGTTCAAACACGCTGACACTGCAAGGAAATTAAGAGTTCCTGGACATCAAAATGGAAGCAGCTACAATACAGGGCACAGTGTGCATAATAAGGAAGAATACTTCAGTACATGCACCACCCACCAAAGCACTAACAAGAATTGCTGCAATCCAAAGCAGTCACTATGTGCCGATCCTAGTGTGCCAAACCCTACCAAAAATGCTCAGGCCAGGGAAGTCTGGGTGATGTACCATTACCCACAGCCAATCCCATGAGCCCAGAAGGGTACTTCATGGTTCACTTTTTTGTTGAGAGTATTGGAGCAGTTTGCTTAACCTGAAAAACAGGTTTTCTTTGTGAAAAACTTCTTCTGCATCACAAGTGAGAATACAACTAACTCCATTCACAAAAATGGCTCACCACCAAATCAATCTATTGCCTTTTGGTCATTTTCTTCACAGAAATCAGCAGAATCTTCAACTGCCTTGAGAGCAGGGGAAGGAAGAAAAGAAGCTATCACCAGAGAGGTGAGGAAAAACTGAAACTTTTTTTATTGTTTTAATGATCCACTATTTTTGTCAACTATACATAAGCCACTTGGAGATTTCTGGGCTCTAAATAGGACAATGTGGCCACACACGTCCTAGGCCACACGACATAAATGGTATTCAGCACAACAGCCCTTCTGGACCAGGCAAAGGCCCATGAAATTAAGCATCCTGTTTCCCAGAATGGTCAATGAAAAGCATCTGGGAAACCCACAAGGAGAAGATGAAGGCATACCACTTTTTCCACCACTGTTTGCCTCTGAACTTGTTGATAGCATACAACAATTATGATTAATAGCCAAATTCCTCTGCAACATACGAGTAATGGAATTTAGTAGAAGCAGCAGCTAGCCCTTCACTGCAATACATGTGGATCCCTTTTATGCATGCAGCTTTGTCCAAGAACGCCAGTTTGCATTCCAGAAGTATCACTTGACTATGCCACACTGACAGTACTTCCTGTTCTATGATGTCACTTCCGGCTATGACATCATTTCCAATTTAATGACATCACTTCCAGTGGGTCCCCACATGACTGCTGTTTTAAAAAGTGGGTGACTGCAAATAACATACCAGAGCAGGGAAGAACAAAGATGGAACAAGACAGTTCAGATATGCCTTGGTCCTTCTTTGCAATTTTCTTCCATTGTCAGGTCTGTTATTTGTAGTCACTCCCTGGTCCTCCTGGGGCTTGCTGCTTTGTCCATTGTTGCTTCTCTTCCCTTCCTATGCATTTCTGTCCTGCAAAGAAGGGTCTTTCTTTGGAGATTACTCCTGTGACCTCTTCTGTTCTAGATGACAGTCAATTTTATTACAGTGCACCTTAATATGCTCATTTTCTGGCGATGATGAAAGGTCTCTGGGCGGCTGCTCTGGGGCAAGTCCAGGGAAGGAGCTAGAGAGCAGGTGGAGAAAGGGTGCCACATACCCCTCTTGAACTCTGAGACCTTGCTGTCAGGCCAGCAATAATAAGAGCAGCCCTGTTGGATCAGGCCAAAGGCCCATGGAGTCCAACTTCCTGTATCTCACAGGAGGCCAACAGATGACTCAGGGAACAACAAGATCCCCGTAACCTGTTGCCAGTCTCTTGCACCCGGCATTCTGAGTAAAAGCCAGCCCTGGCCCAAAGACTCAAGGTGAGTGAGTACAACCTTTACTGGTGAATAACATAGTAACATACAGTGATAAAAACTTAAAATAGAACATTATATAGCATACGCAATGTAACAATAGATTTGGGTTTATAAAATTCATAGAGTGTATGGTAAAGAGGGTCCCCTTGCACCTAACCCCATATTTCCCATAGGCTCAGTGATTCAGTATCCGCTAATTCAGTATCTGCCAGGTCAGTGATGGCAAACCTGTGACACGTGTGTCAAAGGTGACATGCCATGACATTTTGGGTGACATGCTTGCAGAAGACATTAAACTTTTTCGGGTGGTAAAAACCAAAGGGCACTGTGAAGAGCTCGAGAAGGATCTCTCCCAACTGGGGGAATGGGCCGCAAAATGGCCATGCATTTCAACGTAGTTAAGTGTAAAGTGATGCACATTGGGGCAAAAAAATCAAAACCACATATTGGCTAAGGGGTCCTGAACTGTTTGTGACTGATCAGACCTTGGGGTGCTGGTGGAGCCCAAGTGCTGACCTAGTGTGTTGCAGTGGTGAAAAAGGCCAATTCTATGCTTGGGGTAATGTGTATGTATGTATGTTCCGCATAGGCTCCGCAAAGCCTGGACTGATTGACACCAAACTTGCCATGCAGACACCTTGCGGCCTGGCAACAAATGCTGCGGGGGGTCAGGGCCCCCTCGCGCCTCCAGGGGTGGGGTTACATGGGGGTCTCCATGTGAAAATGGTTGAAAATGCCCAAAATCGACATCAAATCTGTAGTTTCCAGATTTGCCACAAAACTTGGCACGCAGACACCTTGCAGCCTGGCAACAAACGCTGTGGGGGTCAGGCCCCTTTCACACCCCCGGGGGTGGGGGTCACACACGGATATGCGGGGGGGGGGCATTTGAAAACAGTCGAAAATGGCCAACATCGGCATAAAATCTGTAGTTTCTGGGGTCACCGGGACGAGCAGCGATGCTTCCACCGCCATTGGAGTCTGGGTTTGGCCCCCCCCTCGGCGTGGGGGGCAAGAAGGGGTGCAATACAAAATGTTCGCCATGCCCTGCTGGAACGCCTCGAGCGACGCGTACCAAACTCGGCACGCACATGCCCTGCGGCATCGACAAACACTGCGGGGGTCAGGTACCCTCGTGCCCCTGGGGGCAGGGGTATGTGGAGGGCCCCACGTGAAAACGGTCAAAAGTGGCCAAAATCGGCATCGAATCTAGTTTCCGGGGTCGCCGGGATGAGCGGCGACACTCCCGATGCCGTTGGATTCTGGGTGTACACTGTAGGGGTCAAGCCCCCCCCAGCACCCCAGGGGTGGGGGGCAGGGGGCCCCACATGAAGACAGCCAAAAACGCCCGAAATCAGCATCGAATCAGTAGTTTCCGGAGTTGCCAAGACTAGCGGCGACGTTCCTGATGCCGTTGGAGTCTGGGTTCGGCCCCCCCTCGACGTGGGGGGCAAGAAGGGGTACGAAACAAAACATCAAGCCCCCCCAGCGCCCCAGGGGTGGGGGGGTAGGGGGCCCCACATGAAGACAGCCGAAAATGCCCAAAATCGGCATCAAATCCGTAGTTTCCGGGGTTGCCAAGACAAGCGGCGACACTCCTGACGCTGGTGGAGTCCGGGTTTGGCCCCCCGGGGGCTGAGAAGGGGTGCAAAACAAAACGTCCGCCATGCCCTGCTGGAACGCCTGGAGCGATTGGCACCAGACTCAGCACGTGCATGCCTTGCAGCCTGGCGACAAACACTGTGGGGGGTCAGGCCCCCCTAGCGCCCCCAGGGGTGGGGGTATGCAGGGGGCCCCACATGACAACGGTTGAAAGCGGCCAATATAGGTGTCAAGTCCGTAGTTTTCAGGGTCTCCGAGATTAACGGCGACGCTCCCGATGCCGTTGGAGTCTGGGTTCAGCCCCCATCGGCATGGGGGGGGGCGAGAAGGGGTGCAAAATAAAATGACCGACATTAGTGTCAAATCCACAGTTTTCGGGGTCCCTAAGCTGATTGGTGACAGTCTCGATGACATTTGTTACCCGGGCAACGCCGGGTAACAAAAAGCTAGTTAAGAATACAATGGCCAATATTATGTCATTGTACAAATAGATGGTAAGTACTACATCTGTAGTACTGCGTACAGTTCTGATTGCAACATCCCAAAAAGGACATAATGAAACTAGAAAAGGTGCAGAAAAGTGACAAAAATGATCATTGGGATGGGCATCTCCCTTATGAGAAAAGGCTGCAGTGTTTGGGGCTCTTCAGTCTAGGAAAAAAAGGCACCTGAGGGGGGACATGATTCAGACATACGAAATTCTGCATGGGATGGATAAAGTGAATAGAGGGTTGCTCTTTTCCCTCTCTCACAACACCAGAATCAAGGGACATCTACTAAAATTGAGTGCTGAGAGAGTTTGAACCGATAAAAGGAAATACTTTTTACTCAGTATGTAATTAATCTGTGGAACTCCTTGCCACAGGAGGTGGTGATGGTATCTCAACTAGGTGTACTTAAAAGCGGATTGGACAGATTTCTGGAGGAGAAGTTCATTGCAGGCTACAGGCCATGATGGGTTGTGTAACCTCCTTACTTTATAAGTAGGCTACCTTGGAATGCCAGATGTAGGGGAGTGGCAACAGGATGCAGACATCTTGTAGTCCTGTGTGAGGGATCTGGTGGGTCACTGTGAGATAAAGGAAGCGGGACTAAATTAGTCCTTGGTCAGATTCAGTAGGGTTCTTTGTATGTTATGTTTATTAGATAGAGTGACTGGGTAAAGAACTAGGTAGTAAAAAAATGAATTATAACACAGTAGTGTTAACTTCATTAGAAGCTAGTTTACACCAGTGTATCTATATATATAAAGAAGAACTTATGTATGTATGCATGCATGCATGTATGCATGCACACATGTGGTGCGAAACAAAACGTCTGCCATGCGCTGCTGGAATGCCTGGACCGACGCACATCAAACTTGGCACGCACATGCCCTGCGGCCTGGTGACAAACACTGCGGGGGTCAGGTCCCCTTAGCGCCCCCAGGGGTGGGGGTATGTGGGGGCTCCCGCGTGAAAACGGTTGAAAATGGCCAAAATCGGTGTTGAATCTGTAGTTTCCGGGGTCTCTGAGACTAGCGGCGGTGCCCCCGACGCCGTTTGACTCTGCGTTTGGCCCCCCTCAGCGTGGGGGGGGGGCGAGAAGGGATGCAAAACAAACCGTCCACCATGCCCTCCTGGAACGCCTGGACCGATTGACGCCAAACTTGGCATGTGTGTGCCTTGCAGGGGTGAGAGTCCGGGGGGGGCACGTGAAAATGCTTGAAAACAGCAGAAACTGGCATCGAATCCATAGTTTCTGGGGTTGCCGAGATGAATGACGACACTCCCGACGGCGGTGGAGTCTGGGTTTGGCCCTCCCACTTGGCATGGGGGGTGAGAAGGGGTGCGAAACAAAACGTCCGCCATGCCCTGCTGGAATGCCTGGACCGATTACCACCAAAACCGGCATGCCCATGCCTTGCGGCCTGGCCACAAACACTGCGGGGGGGTGGGCCCCCTAGCACCCCTGGGGGTGGGGGTGCACAGGGGTCCCCATGTGAAAATGATCAAAAATGGCCAAAAGTACCATGGAATCTGACATTTCCGGGGTCACTGAGACAAGCGGCGACGCTCCTGACTCCGTTGGAGTCCGGGTTTGGCCAACCCTCGGCATGGGGGTGAGAAGGAGTCTGAAACAAAACAGCCGCCATGCCCCGCTGGAACGCCAGGACCGATTGCCACCCAACACGGCATGCAGATTCCTGCCGGCCTGGGGACAAACACTGCGGGGGTCAGGGACCTCTACCGCCCTGGGGGGGGGGCTACACAGGGGCCCCCACATGAAAATGGACAAAAATGGCCAAAATCGGTGTCGGATCCATAGTTTCTGGGACCGCCAAGAAGAGGGTGACACTCCCGACGCCATTGGAGTCCAGGTTTGGGGCCCCCCTCGATGGGGGGGGGCAAGAAGGGGTGCGAAACAAAACTTCCGCCATGCCCCACTGGAACGCTTGGAGCGATTGACACCAGTATGCTTTATGGTCTGGCAACAATCACTATGGGCGTCAGACCCCCCTAGCGCCCCCCAGGGGTCAGGGTGCACAGGAGGCCCCATGTGAAAATGGTCAAAAACGGCCGAAATTGGTGTCAAATCTGTAGTGTCCGGGGTCGCCAAGACAAATGACGATGCTCCCGATGCCATTTGAGTCCACGTTCGGACTTGGGATAATTTGTTGCCCAAGCAACGCCAGGTTAAAAAAAGCTAGTCTATTATAAAAGTCCTGTACTATATTTGCTTCAAGGAGGTAAAGGTAAAATTCCTCTAAAAGTACAGAGGACAATGTATGTAAACAAGTCAAATACCCAGCACCATTTTGTTTGTTAATGATTTACTGGAGTCTTTCAATCAAGCACAAGGTCCAAACATAGTAAAAACTTAGGTGTTAGGAATAAATTGTTTAACTGTACTACGTATTTGCAATCTTTTATCTAATGTGCTATTAAAGCAACATGAACACACATATAGTTCTTCAAATACAAAGAGAGCAGTATTCACTGACAGCCCCTTAAGGACTCAGGCAAGAAAGCTCATGTGATACAGAGAATCTTATAGCTAAATCAGGGTGCAGTAGTAAAGAGCAGTGATTCTCAATGCAGAGCTGGATGGCCCTGCCCAGGGGACCACAAACAGAACATTAGGAAGCCTGTTTGAGGGGAAGGCACACAAAGTTAACTGCCAGGCATATGATAAATTTGTCACAATGAATAAAGAGCATTTATATACTACCTTTCAACAAAAAAGTTCACAGGCCATAATCATATTAACAAACAATAACAATAATAAAGTGAAATAGCTTCCTGTCCCAAAAAGGCTCACAATCCAAAAAAAGCCACTAGAAAAGATATGGTGCTGGAGTGAAGAGGGACTGTTATTCTCCCATGGCTAAATATAAGAGGAACATCACTGGAAAAAATGCCTCTTGCCCAGTTACCAGGGTTATCAGAATATTCGTTGTTAGCAGGCCTCACGCTACTAAACGTTTGGTCTAAAATTTTCTTTGTTGTTTAGAAATGAAATTCTGATTATTATAATAAACAGTCCAGATGGTAAAGTATCTTTTTCCAACTAACATCAGCTATTTGGGGGGGGGGGCACAGTAGAAAATGAAGCTCAGAATAGAGCCATGAGCAAAAAAGGAAGTTGAAACTCTGATATAGGGTATGGTTTCTATTCAACTTGGCAGCTTGGTAACTAAGTTGAAAATGATACGGAGTGGTGCAATAATGTATCTCTAGAACATCTTCTTTCAGCTCTAGTCTATATCAATGACAACATGATTTAGGGTGCAATCCTAACACGGAGTTAGGCTGGCATAGTTAGGCCAGTAAATGTTGGCTGGCACAATGGATACTGTAAAGTATGTTTGGACCACTCTAGGAGTCAAAGAAGCCAGAATACAGATGTGCACCGTTCCCCCTGACTCCAAGAGTAGTCCAAACGCACTTTACGGTGGCCCTTGTACTGGCTAAACTTTGCTGGCCTAATTGTGCTGGCCTAACCAGGTTAGGATTGCGCTCTTAATTTTCACCTAACTTTCAAACGTACAGGGTTTCAGTTATCCATGAATACCAGGACTCCTATTAAAAAGATAGATTTATTTAATGTTCCCCCCCCTTTTTCTACCTTGTTGCAGCAGAACTACTGATGTTCCCCTATCTTTAAAAAGGCATCCCCAGTATCCACGGAAATGCAAAAAAAAATGGGCAGTGGGGTGAGCAGATGGCACCAACTCTAGGAGTCAGGTCACTGGTAGTCTCTGGAAGGATGGGTGTGTGTGTGTGTGTGTGTGTGCGTGCGTGCGTGCGCAAAACGTAGGTCAGTCACTGAGCAGGGGGGGCAGCAATTAGGAAAGAATGCAAATGCAGTGGCTGTCAAAGCATCAGTTCAGAAAGAAGCCAAGCCTAAATTAAAACAGAATTAACTATCAGCAAGGGGACAGTGGATAGTTGCCTAGTGCCACCCTCTCCTGCTGCCCACAGGCATTTGTACCCGTTGAATCCTCCTCCCAGGTACACCAGTGGTACATTCTTCAAGGGCGGAGCTACTTGAGATTATTGTGCATTCGCTCACTTAAAAGAGAAGCCTTCTAACCCAACTCTGACTCTCTAAAGCAGGGTCCTCAAACTTTTTAAACAGGGAGCCAGTTCACTGTCCCTCAGACTGTTAGGAGGGCAGACTATTGTTTGAAAAAAATATGAACAAATTGCTGTACACACTGCACATATCTCATTTCTAGTGGAAAAAAAAAACATCTATGGAGTCTGCTTTCTGGACCACACCACTGTGCCTCCTTCATAGCTGCCCACAAGTTCTCACCATGAACAGCAGCAGTGGGACCACAGACATTATTTCACCCTGCTCCACCACTAGCTTGTCCAAGCTGCCCCAGAAGTTGTTAAAAATACAGAGATCAGTGGTAGGGGAACAAAACTGGGGAGAGGGCAACAGTGGAGCAAACCATGAGGAGAAGACAACACTTGGGGAAGGGCAGAGAAGAGGGGGAGAAGAGAAGGCACTCACCGGAGGAGGGAAGCCAGCAAAGAAGGTGTGTGGGGCGAGGGAGGGGGTGGGAGGGCAAGGGGGCTTCCACTGGGGAAGGAGTTCTGGGCCCTGGAGGCTCTCCGCATAGCAGGGTGGGGGAAGCGTGTCGGCCATAGTAAGTGCATGCAACCGACAAACTTCCCCCGCCCTCTACGCAGAGACGACCCAACGACTCCTGCAGTTACGGTGGCAGCTGCTCCATCCCCCAGCTCCCGGTGCCGCCACCACCACCAGCGCCGCTACCTCATGGCCAAAGAGGACACTGCATTATTGCACAAGCAGGAAAGCAAGGAGGTCGCGAGCCACACATACACATCACGACGAACCATTTCGCCACGTGGGGAAGGAAGAGGAGCGAGGAGCGTTTCAATTGGCTGGCTCCGCCCCTTCCCTGCCATTGGATAAGCGAGGAGGAGGAGGGCTGCTGGGGTGCTGAAATGTGGTGGGAAAGAAAGTAGGTGGGCACTTCTTGCTCTCGTGCCGTGACTGGGGCGCTTCCTGTGGCGGATTCTGCTCTCTGTGGCAGAGCATAAAGTGTGCTTCCTTTCCCCCCCCCACGGTTCCCCCCCCCAGAGTCTAGGGCCTCACGCAGGCCGGATAAATGACCTTGGGGGGGCAGGATCCGGCCCGCGGGCCGTAGTTTGAGGACCCCTGATCTAAAGCAAACAAACTTATTGTCTTCCTGAATGTCTGAGTCCTAGACAAGTACAAACTCCGAGGACTACAAACTCCAAGGACTACATACCATTCCTGTTTTCCAGGGCACAACAGGTTAAAACAGAATGAAGACACACTCAATGTATGAAAACTAGTACAGGTAGGCCTGCCTTTTCTGTGGATTTGACATTCACATATTTGACCAGACTTCTGTTCATGGCTCGACAAAGAGGCATCAAGAATCTGACACAAGGCCTGAAATTGAGGCCTCTCCACCAAATAAATGGGGAGGGAACTGTCAGGGGATAGATGTGAAGCTATCCAGCAGAGTAGTGAAATTTGCAGCCAAGGACACTGAGCAAAAGGAACGCACGGAAGCAAAGGATTCCTCCACCAACTCAGTCTTTACTTGAAGATATTTACAGCAGTACAGCACAGCAAACACAGACGTTGGGGCATGACACTCCAACCACGACCCACACTCAGTGTAGGGAGCGTTCTGGTTACATACAGCTCTGCTCTAACCAGATCGCTCTGATTTGCCTAACAAGGCAAGTGCTTTCACCTGTGCTGTGATTCAGCACTTTTCCAATCACAGCTGTTCGTGATTGCCTCTGTCAGGCCTTGGATTCTTCAGGCCTACAAATTATGTAGGTTTGGGCGCTTTGCAAACCTTGACAGGAACAGCCCACGGCTGTTGCACTGTGGATCTCAGGATTCTCTGCCTCACGTTGCCAGCCACGAAAGTGCCAGTCAGGGTGCCTGTATTGTCCTCCTCGCCCTGTGATTCAGGAAAAGACACAATATCTAACAGCATCATCTGGGTGGAGGAGGGCAGGGTGACACCAGAGCAGTTTGAAGAATCAGCAGCACTTTGTACATGTTCAAACTCCTCCACCCTCAGTGGGTGATGTGCCTTCATGTATCTCAGGAAATTAGACATGGTTGATTACTTCTCAATGAGCACCACCTTGCAGAAAACACAAGTACCAGAACGGAAGTTGTCAGAAAGTTTCTGGAAGTTGGGGATTGCTGCCTGTTTCCCTCTTCCCATAACTCAATGTCACAAGTACAGTTGAAGTGGACTACTGAATAAATGTTTGTCTGACTTTGAAAGCTTGATGGGGTTGGGATTGCAATCTCAGGAAGAAATTCAACTGCTCCCCCAAACCCACTCCTGCCAGGCAAGCAGGTGCCTGCCCTTGTCTGCATAAGAGCTGCTCACTCCTATGTGGAAGGGAAGGAACAAGCAGACGATGTTCTTCTGGGTGAAACTGGGTGAAAGAAACTGGGTGGCTGAGAAATAATCCTTAGGACTGCAATCCCAGGCAGAACCTCACTAAACTGCCCCCCTCAAAAAATAACCAACCCTGCCAGGCCGGCAATATTGCCCCCTTTTCTGAACCAGACAGGTGAACAAAACATGATGCTGGATGGAAGCTCATAGATATCTGCTATCATTGGAACTACTTCAATTCTTCGCCGATACCTGCAAGATTCCTAGGTCTCTGGTTGAGACCCAACCCTCGCAGGCAACGCCAGCTAGTGATTCTGTGATTTAACTTTTGTATTGTAACACTGTATTTTTTAAAAATTATATATGAACTTCTTGTAATTCATAGCTCAAAATATTACAGTGAAGCAGCAGCCCACACACACACACACACACACACACACACACACACACACACACACAC
>JAJKFI010000005.1:24684542-24728501 GCA_029204185.1 Lerista edwardsae
ACACACACACACACACACACACACACACACACACACACACACACACAGCTCTTCTAACTAGAGGTTCTAAATCAATCTGATTCTGTACAACTTTGTTCTTTTTTCTACTAGCTAAAGTACTGTGCACAGCTACTATTGGCTACTTGCTCAATTCCTGCAAGTGCTAGGTTAATGGAGAATCAGCTAGGTCACGCTAGATACCCGAAACACAGATATACATTTTCAAATGTCTTAGCTTTCTGCCTCCCCTCCACCACCACCCATGCCTGTTCTTTTGGCTGGAAGGAACAAGTGAAGATGCAAAACTATCATTACATTGGTCCTGGCTCATGGCAACTTTGTGGCGCCTCCCAGATCTCCAAAAGAATTCTTTCTGACATGGAAGCTACAACAAAGTAATGAAGCGCAGGCACTGATTCGACTTGCCAGAATTGCTGACTCATTGTGAGTCAGTGGCCAAATTAGCAAGTCAGAGTGAGAGTTAATGACACATGTCACTCAATTCAGACAACAGTCAGGCCAAAACATGAGTGAAAATTTGAGTCACGAGACGTTTTTCCCAACAGTGCTTTCAGCACTAAACTGAAGTCTCTTGACCTCAGTGGACTGAGGAAAGAGTTCTTTAGAGCTGCCTCCTGACTAATTTGTGCAAGAGGGGATAGAGGGATAACACTCACCCCTAGGATTGCCCAGGGTAGAAGTGATTGCGAACACCTGGCATTTGACTTATGTTGTGCCGAAGCTGAGAACCTTATTTTGGCCTGACTGAAGAACTTCCAAGAGAATCTTGGTGGATTGGGAAATAACAACATAGCTCACAACAGTAATAAGAAATACTATAAAACTCACAAAAAAAACAGCAGAGCATGTAATCATGACTGTACAACTAAATGGCAAATGCAGTTCAGAATCAATGTGTGCACACTAAAGCAAAGACACCCTACTTCATGCATTCACTGATGAGTAGAAGTATTTGAAAATTACTTTATATTTTTACAGATTGTGATTTCTTTATTCCGGGCCTCAAACTACAAATTAGGAGTTATCTTCTCATTGCAGCTTCAGATTTGAATAACTTCCTCTTCCTTTCCTTGTTTTTCCCAGTGATACATTCCACTTGCATAAGAAAAAGCAATCACCAGAAATGGTGCAAAGTTTACTATTTCCAGCAACAGCAGACCCAATAGTTCCACCCTTACTGATGAAGTACACAGAAGCACATTTCAAAAATTCAATGCTGATGATTGAACAAACGTGGGATAAAAGTCTATGGTTAAAGTCAGCTATCCATGACATCTAGATCAGCATCCATGTACCTGGCAGTAAACACCATGAGTAATGTGTGCCTCGCCACATGTGCTGGGACAGTAATCCACTGAGACTGGCCCAAGGCTGCCATGGTGCCTATAAAATCTTGAGTGATTCCTATATTAGGGGCCCCAGCCAAGGCCAGTAAAATCTAACACAACAGACAGTGGGGAGAAAGCAACACCAAAGAACAGCTCAGGCAGGGAGACTGGTTCACCAACACCATCTCAATCCTGTCTCACCTGCTGAGTATTACATAGAGCCATTTGAATCCAGAGAACTGTGGACAAGGTGCCCAGTAGCTGAGTAAGAGGCACTTTTTCAAGTGGTGTTCCTCTTATATTTCAGCAGGGGGAGAATAACTGTCCCTATTCACTATAGTACAGTATCTTTTCTAGTGACTTCATTTTCCGGTGGTGGTCTGCAATTTTTTTTAAGACTGTGGGCCATTTTGAGACAGGGAGCATTTATTCTGCTATACACTGCTTTGAGCCATGGAAAAACAGCATAAAAATATTTTAAACAGTGTGTACATGAGCATTATATATTATACATACCTACCCACAAAAACCCTGCCAATCCAACCTAAGACACTATAATGTGATTCCAATTTCAGTAGTTCAGCAGATCATTGGAGAAAGAGTGAGGATAGACTGAATTAGAACCTTTGATCCGGGATTTAATCCATCTGACAAAGGTCTAGAACGATTACATTATGTGAGTCATAAGTGACACCATGCAGCCTGTTACCAATGGAAAACAAATCTAGAGTACTTCCATTATAAAAATATCAAATATAAAATGGTAGTCTCACAGAAAGCCTTCCTGTAAGTTTTCATAAGAATCTTATTTTTTTAAAGGCACTGAGAAAACAAGATGGATAAAATTCTCTCTAAATACATACAGAAACCATAGGTGGCCTATTGCTGCTGGGTGGTACAATTCCATAGAGAAGCAATTTTTGCAAAGAATTTAAAATATTTTGCTCAACACACAAAGGAACACACTACAGATGCATGTGCTTTCACTACTACTTTGCATAATAAATTCCTGACACAACAGTGGTACTTTGGAATATACTGTTGTATGGATTCTCAGACATACATTAAAAACACTTAAACCACAACAAATTTATAAATATCCAACTAATTTTCCAGCTTTTAATTATTGGCAGATGAAGCAGATAGAAATGTACTGTAATATTTACATAAAATATAAAATTTGAGGAACAGTCCAGCAAGACTTAGAGTAGAAGATTGCTGCCTATCTGGGAATAAATCTGATTAAACCTAATGGGATTTGTATCTAAGCAGACATGAATACGACTGTATTTATCAGGGACCTGTTTTTATCATTTGATCATTTAAAAACCCAAACAGCCAGTATGTGAGAGAATTCCTAAAAGTTCAAACAGACGATACTTTCTATTATTGCCAGTGTAGAAATATTTTTACTTCTATGGTAACTGTTTTTAAGTATTTCTGCTACATAAATCTCAAAGTTGCTTTCAGTGAGTGCATACATTTATTATACAAAGTCACTGCCTAATACAGTGATGGCGACCTTTTGGACTAAGCGTGTCAAGACTTCAGATAATGCTTAACTTGACTCTGCTGGTGTGTCAACCCCCTTCCCAAACAAAAGGGAAACAATTCTTTATATTCATTTATTTAAACAAAAAATGCAGTGCAATCAAGTCCAATCATAAAGAAACACCAAATTATAACAAAAATGGAAAATGAGTAAAATAAATCAATTTTTGTGAGGTGTTGGTGAAAGCTGGTGTGTCACCCCAAATGTTGTGGTGTGTCACTTTTGACACGCGTGTCATAGGTTCGCCATCACTGGCCTAATAGCACAGTCCTACGCATGTCTAAAGCAAAAGTAACAGATACTTTATGTCAATCTCACAGATAAGTCGAGGGCAGGTTTTGAGTCAAAAATCATGGAATTTTCTATGACCCTCAGATGAGGGGTAAAACTTAGAGGGGTGTCTGCCTATAATTTTGTCCTATTTTACCCTCCCATGCTGAGAAGGTCAAGAGCCAATCACTGCAGCAAGGGGAGACAGAAATGGTGCTTGTGAAGAGAATAAACATCACCCAAATAATGACAACAAGTAGCAGTGAACTGATGTGGGGATGAGGAGAAACTGATTCAAACCAAGATAAATCCACAGGTTTTACACTGCACACCATAGCACAGCAACTTCAGAAAGGGCTGGGAGTTAAGGAGTTAACAGCACGCTCAGAAAAGCTAGCTGCTGAGCTTCAACCAATAAAGGAGATCAAAGTACAGTTCAGAGTGTAACTCAGAGCTTGGAAACTCTCTGCAAGCATAAAAGATGATTTGCAGACAATAGGCAGCTGACACCCACCCCTGAATTGTTCTGACCCTGAGATGAGATGGGTAGGCAATTTACAGCTCATTTATTGGTAAAAAGTTCTCTTCTTATATTTACTGAATTATTTATTAAATTTCTACCCCGCCTTTCTGCCCAAAGGCACTCAAGGCGGCATTACAAAGTCAAAGTTAAAAACAGAATAAAATACATCATAATTAAAAACAGTGATTAAAAACAATATAAAAATACAATATAAAAGTATAACAGTCATCCCATGGATCATAAAAAGTACAGAGATATAAAAGAATGCAAAGACCAGCCAGCCTGTCAGCAACTAAAAGCCTGCTGAAATAAAAAGGTCTTCAGCCCCCGCCGAAATACCGCCAAAGAGGGAGCAGTTCTTAACTCTAAGGGGAGGGTATTCCAAAGTTGGGGTGCCACCACCGAGAAGGCCCTCTTCCTGGCCGCCACCCCTCTCACCGCTCCTGGTGGCGGCACAGTCAAAAGGGCCCCCCCAGATGACCTCAGAGTACGGGTAGGATTATATGGAAGGAGGCGGTCCCTCAAATACCCTGGGCCCAAGCCGTAAAGGGCTTTAAAGGTCAAAACCAGCACTTTGAATTTGGCCCGGAACAGAACCGGCAGCCAGTGTAGTCGCCGAAGCAACGGCTCGACAGAGTCAAATCGACGTGCCCCAGCAACCACCCGAGCAGCCGCGTTCTGTACTAGTTGTAATTTCCGGACCGTCTTCAAAGGCAGCCCCACGTAGAGCACATTGCAATAGTCTAATCTAGATGTCACTAGGGCATGGGTCACTGTGGCCAGGTCCGCACAGCTCAGGTACGGTCGCAGCTGGCGGATCAGCCGAAGCTGAGCAAAGGCTCCCCTGGCCACCGCCGACACCTGAGACTCCAGGTGCAGCTGTGAATCCAGGAGAACCCCCAAGCTGCGGACCTGCTCCTTCAGAGGGAGTGCAACCCCATTCAGAGCAGGGCGATAGTCCAATACCCGAGCTGTGGACTTCCGGACCAAGAGTACCGGTAGAGTGTCTACGGTACATTCAACTGACCTCAGAGGGACTTACACACATAGTATTGCAGCCTAGACTCACCCTTCACAATGACTTATAAGTTTTCTCATCATTAAAATGAGATGGAAACAGAAATCCATCAAATTCTAGGGTGTTTTTTTAACCTAATATTCTAGAAAAGAGGTTCCCAAACTGTGGATTTGGATCCATCAGTGGGTCGTGACTCGATTTCTGGTGGGCCATGAAAAGTTTGTTTTTAAATTTTCAGACTTTGCAAGCATCCCTGCCTGGTTTGCAAAAGAAAATTGTTAGCTGGAATACTAACCTGTGGTATAAGGAAATCTTCATATCCCAAAACTAAAATGTCCTATTTCTGTAGTAACTGGTGTGCTGTAGATCACATGTGAACCCAATCTCAGTATTCTGTCTGGCCTAGAAATCCCTAACGGCCGGGGGGGGGGGTGGGGGAGAGAGAGAGAGAGGATCTCAAAGCCAGCAGTTCTAGGTAGGAGGCAGGGAAGGGTTAATGTTTTGCATTGAGCAGGAGGCGGGGAGAGAAAAGCGGGAGTAGCTTCTTTTGGCCATCTCTGAAGGGTTTGATTATCATTGGACGAAGGGGGAAGAAGGAGGAGCCCAAGGGGTTCTTGCCTTAGGATTGGCTGGAGTCTGAGAAGCCCAGGGAGGGGGAAGGAAGCCAGAGTTCTTAGAGATCATACCTTCCTCATGGCTCCAACAGGCTCCACTGTTACCTGGGAGAAGCCTCAGCGCAATGGGACTACTTCTGATTAGAGCTGCTAATCCGACTAGAGAAGCATCTCTAATCCGACTAGAGATGGTTGGGTCGTACTGCTCATAATGTAAGCCTCCCAGCTGCTGCCAGTGACCCTGCTCCTGCTTGCCACTTCTGTCCTCGCTCTCACTCAGTTTTTCCCAACCCTTCTTGCCTTTCCCAGTCCCTTTGGTCTGTGCCATGGTATACCTGACCCAAAAGACTCTCGACTCGTCAAATTGACTCGAGTCACAACGATGCAACAAAGGACACCCACTAGGACTCATGCATGAGTTGAGTCACAGGGTGGAGACTGGAGACTCAAGTCTCAGTGTGGGGCCATCTCATCGCAGAGGGGGGGGGGAGAGACTCTAGCAGCCTCAAGAGCACATGACCCTGATTATTAATAATTAACCATTATTTCTTTCTAGATCACCTTTTTTGTCTAGTGAGTCATGATAAGTCATTTGAAAAAGCGATACAAAAAAATGTTGGAAGCCACTGCTCTAGAATTCTTGCTTCATTGTTAACATGTGCTTCTCCAGGAGTCAGTGCTTCTATCACTTATATAGCATGCTGGTATTAGACACAGGCATCAACAATATACTTTTCCTCTCTTTTCTTTAGGAGATCTGCTATTTTTGAAATAGGAAAACCAAGTATTTTTATAGCATATTCCACATGCATGGTACTTTGCAAGGAATTAAACAAGTAGTGTACTTTCACAAGGGAGTTCATCTAAAATTGAAACAAGGAAGAAAGAGAGGGAGGAGTGGAAAGCAAGGCTGGAATAAGCAAAAGAAGAACATCCAACTGTTTCATTTACACATACAGTACTTGGGCTTTGTTACAACAAAATATGGAGACTAGTAGGTCATGCGAAAGGCATCACAAAAAAAAGGTGAGTTTTGAAGTTTGGATTTAAAATGTAGCAAGTTTATCTGCATATTACCCATAAAACAGATCTGAATCACAAATTGTAAAGAAAAGCTTTAAGACATCAAAAAAGGCTGTATTTTGTTAGTATATTCTGCCAAAAGGAACACAGATAAATGATGTATAAGATTCATTTTTGTGCTAATATGAACAACTTATTAAGCTCTGCACCTTCAAAGTATAAACTATTTGTAAACTATGTGTAAACCATTGTCTACCACAAATACCTCAAGGATTTAAGTGCAACTGTAAAAGGTAAAGGTTTCCCCACGACCGAATGGTCTAGTCGTGACCGACTGCAGGGGGCAGTGCTCATCTCCGTTTCAAAGCCTGTAGAGCCGGCGTTTTTGTCCGAGGATAAGCCTCCATGGTCACGTGGCCGGCATGACTCTACGCCGTTACCTTCCCACCGAAGTGGTCCCTATTTATCTACTTGCATTTTAGGTGCTTTCAAACTGCTAGGTTGGCAGGAGCTGGGACAAGCAACGGGAGCTCACTCGGTCACGCAGTCTCGAACTTCCAACCTTGCAGTCGAAAGCCCAGCAACAGTGGATTAACTCGCTGCGCCACCACGTCCCTAAGTGCAACTGTAAAAGAGCATAAATTACTAGTACTACAACAGAGTTCTTTAGCTTCATTAAAATGTCCATTGGGTAGCATATTTTAAACTGTATTCAAGTGCATCTAAACAATGGACTCCTCTGCAAGATGCTAGGAGGAATTATTTTAAAGCACTAGAAAAAGCAACGCAACACAGTGTTCCACTCTAGGATAGAGCTCAGATGATAATACAGGCAGAGGAGGAAATGGCTGCAGGGAGGGAGCCCATTGAGCCACATCCAAGGCTCCATCCCAGGGCCGCGCGACTTGCTCGGATGTGCGCCTGCTATATAGCGGGCACAGATCTGAGCAAGCCCATCAGGGCAGCTGGTGTCTACCCTGGGACAAGGGCGCAAGGGTGCCCTTGCCCTGTGGAGGCTCCACGCAGTCCCAACCTGCATTGGATACAGCGCAGGTTAGGATTGCGCCCTTAATCTGTGACACCTGTAATACTTTAAAACGAACTACAATATTTTAAAAAAATTCTTGACACTTTCAGTGATTGCTCTAAAATTTAGAGGCTAAATGAAGAGACACAAGGGAAGATCAAGTAGGTAAAGTGGAATCTTGAGTAGCTTAAATCAATTGAAGTGAACAAAAATTTCAGGGTTCTCTATTTAGGTTTAACTTGGCAGGAAGACAACCTTTGAAGCTGTTTGACAGGATCTTTCAAAACTAAAGCATTTTGGGATCAGTGCTTTTATTATGATTATTTTTGAACAGTTCTAACTAACTTTTTGTGCAAGACAAAACCAGATTACAAAAAAGTAAATGAAATACAAATATCAAAATCATAGACTTAAAACTATAATTAAAAATAGCAACTAAATAAAATACAATCAAATCACAGTATCTTCCTAAAGAGCCAAATGATTCAGAATAAAAACCTTTAACCTTTTGCCTAAATATGGTCCAAAAGGGTACTAGAGAAATCACCATGGGAATTCCAAAAAGAGAGTGACACCATTGAGAAACGACAACCAATGGTACCTGCTAATTGATTTTCTGTCAATGGTGGCCCTGATTGACTTGAATGAGGAGGTCCTTCAAAATAGCTTGGGCGGAGATCTTTAGGGTTTTCACTTGATGGCACTCCTAATCACCTGACAGGTTAAGCACCACAGAGTGAAACTCCTTTATTAACTCATGGAATTCTTCCTGAGGCAAATTAGTGAATAGCTAAGTAATTGGCAAAAAATCTTACATGGTTTGCACAAGTCTGAATATAGATGTTTTGAGCTTTCTGTATGGATATTAAGGAATTGCTCATCCTGCTCTAAAATCAAAATTACCACTATTAATTTTCAGATGACATACAATCCCCTTTAACACTAACCTTGTTTTAAGAACACACAAGCACGTACACAATTTCATGGCTTATGTCAAATTTTGCTGCATGTCAAGTCTTTGAAGCAATGACTTCGAAGCAAAAGAATGGCTCTTCTGTTGTAACACTAATCTTATGTTTCATTTCAGAAACATTTAAAAAATGTCAAATTGATAAACAATAAAGCCTGAAGGCAAAGAACAAAGTAAACCATGGTACGAGGTTTAAGCTACTTCTTTCAATAAGCTCTTATTAAAACCTGTGGTTAAATGCATGTTTTTCAAAGGATTAATTTAGGAATAAAATTTATGGTTGTGAATTTAGTGCAGTGGTCGTTATGTGATTAACTTCTGCTTATAAAACTCCTGCTTGCATCCACAAGCCAGAAACGACCTTTCATCTAGAAGTGTATCACACTAATTTATTTTTTTTAACAAAATGGCAAACATTACACATTAAACTGACAGTTCCCTGATTTCAAGCAATAAATTTTTCTAATGGCAGCATGAAGAGCTAGATTCCTCTGTAAGCATTACATTTAAAACTAGTCCCCACAGGACCGATTACAATTAGAACTGAAAAAGTGTAAGAAAGCTACTTTATAATAAAAAAAGCCCTAATGGATCAGGCCAGATATCTCTATCTACTCCAGGATCCTGTTTTCCACAGTGGCTCCACCAGCTGCCTCTGGAAAGTCCACAAGCAGGAGCGAAGAAGTACAGGGTGGGGCAAGAAAAAGGTAACCAAAACGCTCCTGTCATTTATATCCTATACTATCCCAGTTAGGGCTCTTTATTGTATGACTGCATATTCTACATGTCGTCCTTCATTGTTCCATGCGATTAATTATGTGGGTAACCATATTAGAGCACTGTTCTGGTGTTACACCATTGATCCAATGTTCATGTGAAGCTCTTCTAGAGTTCATGGAGTTTCTATGAAACATCTTTCTTTTAATATTCCCCATAGAAATGCATCACATATCATGAGGTCTGGACTTTGAGGTGGATAAGGAAAATCAGACCCTCGAGAACTTTCTCCAACACTCAACCGATATTGTCATGAAATTTTTGTTTCATATAGGTCCTAGTCTTGTACTGATGGTAGACACCAGTAGAACTCCTCGTGTGTAAAGAGGTTCAGGTGAGGGTGGTTGGCCTCTTTAAAGTGAAGATAAAAACACTTGAGAGCAGAACCTTTTTGCTTCTCCCAGAGAAGGAGATCTGAGGGAAGGTTAGCCTCATTGTGGTGCTGGAAGTAAAGGAGATAATGCATATCTACTCAAAAGTCCCATTGTGTTCAATGGGGCTTACTCCCAGGAAAGTGTGTCTAGGATTGCAGACTTATTCTTTCTTTCCTATGGACCCCAGTCCAGAATTCAGTGTCTTCCCTGCTTTGCTTTCACAGCCATGAATGGCTCTGAAGGTAAAAGGGAGGCGCCTAGCATTTTGCCCCCCTCTAAGAATGCCACTGTTGGAAAGTGCCTCCCTTTGGTAGCAGATAGGGTCACATGATCCAAAGACCACCAAAGATGGGGCTCCCCTTGATTCCCCAGACTTAACTGTCTGGAGCCCCTCTTGCTAAAACCAGTGTTATTCAAACTGTGGGTCGGGACCCACTTGGTGGCTTGCGGAATGGTGGGAGCATCCATCTTGGAAAATGTAGGCCTTACTCTTGTTATATTCCTTTTGTGAGTGGTAATAGTTTGAATTTTCAAGTGAGGGTTTTTATTCCATTTTGGTTTTAGTTCATTGCTTTTACATAATATTTTGTCCTAATCTTGCTTTCTGTCAGGGATGTTCCATTGCTGTGCAATTGTTGCAGTCCAAGAATGCCAATTTACATTTCAGGAGTGTCATTTTATTATGTCACCATGACAACACTTCCTGCTTGATGATGTCACTTTCCGCCACAACATCACTTCCAGGTTAATGATATCACTTCCGGTGGGTCCCGACACGATTGCCATTCTAAAAAGTGGGTCCTGGTCTAAAAAGTTTGAATACCACTGGCCTTAACCAACAGTCAAGGCAGTGGGCCCTCCCATTACCCTAGGCACGCACACTTCTATAACAGTAAGTAGAGCAAGTTACTGTGAAACCATTGAGAAGGGCAATTCATAGGTAATACCAAATTTCCCCATTTTCAACCAAACAAAAAATGGTTGCAACTGGCATTTGAACACATCATACTACATACCACAACACTACATACCAATTCAATGCATGCAGTGAAAAGCAGCAAGGCTAAATACACTGGCAGCTGCATCAGTCCTACAAGCTGCAAGCTGTAGAATCACACCATTATTAATACTCAGGAGAAGATATTTGCTGAGAACATGAAAAAACAAACAAATCCTATACCACACTGTTCAATTCCACAATCAGGTCTTTTAAAGTATAGATGTGTGTTGCTTATCAACATTCCGACTAGTGGCAGACTCCATATATGATGTTGCTCAGTGGTCAGTGTTCTGCTAAGCGTGGCTTCTCTGCTCCAAAAGCAGTTCGAAAACTGTCCCACCTCTGCCACCCAAACGTGAAAGGCTGCTCCCTGACTGCACTGCCATCCGGAAATCACTCCAGCAGGCATTGTGCAGGGCCAGCTGATGGGCTGTAACAAGCTGGAATGCTGCCCTTCAGCTGACCCTGTGTGATGCCTGCAGGAGCTGTTTCCAGCCTGTGATGTAGCCAGCACTTTCAGGTGTGTGGCGGAGCAGCCTTTCAGGTTTGTGACTGGGAGAGGCAGAACAGTTTCCGAGTGCTCTCAGAGAAGTTCCTGTTTGTATAATGACACCATCGGGTAACAATGGGCTTCAGGAAACGTAGCCCTGTCATTAAGTGACACATATCCCTCCATTTCTGCCCAGTCCCTGCCTCTTGCTCCCATGTTTGAGGGTCTCCCAACTTTCAAGAGAGGATGGGGGGGGGGGTTGCACAGCGGGCTAAAGTGGAGATGGGGGCAGGATGTTTCCATTGTGGGCACAGCATTCTATTAGCACTTTTCTGGCTTAAACTCAGAGAGTGGAAGAGAGCAAAAAGTACAGTACTAGATGTTTAAAATGCATAAATCTTTGAAAGTATTTTAAGTTTGTGTTTTCAGTAAGTGTTCAGAGAGGTTAAATAAATATAAGAGGCTAAATATAAACAGATCAATATGCTGAGCGGGAGAAATACTTGCATTGTTTAATCAATTCTACTGCCACAAAATTTCCAAGTTTCCTACTGACCCTACATACATTAGGTTCTGAGAAGGGGAAAAGTAGTACCACTACCACTACTTTTTAACAGCTAGTACATGGCAGTGGTACTGTATACCTAGCTGGCTTATTTTCTGAAGTATGCAAATGCCATCCAGACAAAATACATAACTAGTATTTCTTACATTTAATGAACATGAAACTGAACAAACATATTCTAAAATTAAAACTGATGCCCAAATGCTTTCTGCACAAGATGACAAAAAACACTGGCTCCTAATCAGATTCAAGTCCACTTTAGCATCTTTATTTTTGCTGGTATATATTCTTTTTAGTGATACATTTTATTATTGTAGTCGTATAGTCAATTTATGAGCCATTTCAACTGAAAAACAATATGCTGATTAAAAAATATGTTTATAACTGAAAGCAGAAAATTTTGGAAGGAAGTCTATTTATTTGAAGAATTTACAGCCTGCCTTTCCCATTCTGAAGCAAATGCCCAAGGTGGCTTATGATAAAAACTTCATGATAAAAGTACAATGTAACACAAAAATAAATTTGTTAAAACATCAAAAACAAAAGCATCCAATGTCAATTAACATTAAACACCCACATACAAAACATATGAAACACATAAAAACTATAGATGACCTTAGAGGGCAGGCTAGAATGTATGGGAGAAGGTGGTCCTTTAGACAGCTTGGACCCAAGTTGTGAAGGGCCTTAAAGATCAATATCATAATCTTGAATTGAGACCAGAAATGAATGGAAAGCCAGTGCAGCTGCTGAAGTAGTGGTCCAACAGAGTCAAACCAATTAGCCCCTGTAACCACCTGAGCATTCTGTACTAATTGCAGCTTCTGAACCATCCTTGAGGGCAGCCCCACATACAGCAAGTTACAGTATTTCAAGCTTGAAGAAACTAACACATGGACCACCAAAGCCAGGTTCAATCAGCTTAAATATGGTCACAGTTGGGCAAACTGGTTCGCCAGTACAGAGAGAGCTGAGAATCCAGGAGCACTCCCAGACCTGCTTTTGCAGGGGTTGTGCAACCCCATTCAGAGTAGGTAGATGAGTCATCATTGAGGACTTCCTGACCAAAAAGATTTATTTGTTGAGTCACCATGATCCAGAGGTGAGGGATGGGGGCAGGGAGGGATAACATTAGTTGTGGAAAAGCCATGTTGGCATGTTTTCAAAGACTCTCTTTTAAGAGTTATGACTAAAGGTCTGTCAGAATGCTAGCATATATTTATGTGTTTATTGTATAAGTATACACAGAATTATTGTATGAATGGCAAAGAAACTATGAATAAAACCACTTTCTTGGAAAATAGTTGAAGACAAAAATTGAGCTGTATTTTTTTTTAACCCAGAGTACAAGTCGCAAGCTTCAAGTAGCTGCATGCCAGTTGGCATAAACCCCATTTATAATAAACTGCTTGCTGTCGTGCAATGGATCTGCATGTCAAAAAATTTCAAAAAAAGTCAGTTTAAACTGAGTCACTAAATAGTATTTGCACTCTAAAACAATCAGTATTGAGGCTGTAGAACAATACACATGGCTAGATACTGAATATATGCAAGCCTCTCTACGATGCTGAGCAAATTGCAACAGGAAGAGGTAATATAAGGGGCTGAATCACAACCATCCACATTTTTCTTTTTGCTATAAACTCCAGCAATATTTCCAGGTGTAGTTGCATCTGGGATAATACATCTGATCACAGAGTGATCCACCAAATAAGACACATTAACAGACTGGTCAAAATTCACAGTTTAGGGTCATATGGGCCCTTAGGAAGCCACCAGATTTATTTCTGCTTGCTGATCTAAAGTCTTCTGAATGATTCAAGAGAAAAGTCTAATTAAATAGAAGGAGTTGCACATTAGATCTACTAACCAGTTGCTTCTCAGTGTCCACTCTAGACAGCAGGATGCACCTTCCATGGGAAAACCTTGCAAGCAGATGATAGTTTTGAGTTGCAAAAAAGATCCAACTGTGGGCCTTTCAAATCTATATATATAAAGAAAAGCGTGTGTTTGTGTATGTGTATGTTCTGAATAGGCTCCTCAATGCCTGGAGCGATAGACACGAAACTTGACATGCATACACCTTGCGGCCTGGCAACAAACACTGCGGGGGTCAGACCCCCCTAGAGCCCCCGGGGGTGGGGTACGCAGGGGTCCCCACGTGAAAATAGTCAAAAACCGGCCGAAATTGGCGTCAAATCCACAGTTTCCAGGGTCGCCGAGATGAGCGACGATGCTCCCGATGCCGTTGGAGTCCGGGTTCAGCCCCCCCGACATGGGGGGCAAGAAGGGGTACGAAACACAACATCCGCCATGCCCTGCTGGAACGCCTGGACCGATCGACACGAGACCTGGCACGCATACACCTTGCAGCCTGGCGACAAACACTGCGGGGGTCAGACCCCCTTAGTGCCCCCGGGGGTGGGGGTACGCGGGGGTCTCCGTGTGGAAATGGTCGAAAACGGCCGAAATCAGCGTCGAGTCCGCAGTTTCTGGGGTCGCCGAGACAAGTGGCGATGCTCCCGACACAGTTGGAGTCCGGGTTCAGGCCCCCCTCGGCGTGGGGGGCAAGAAGGGGTGCAAAACAAAATGTCCGCCATGCCGTGCTGGAACGCCTGGAGCGATGCGCACCAAACCTGGCACATGCGTGCCTTGCGGCCTGGCGACAAATACTGCGGAGGTCAGGCCCCCCCCAGCGCCCCCAGGGGTGGGGGTGTGCAGGGGGCCTGAAGTGAAGACTGCCAAAAACGGGCGAAATTGGCATCGAGTCTATAGTTTCCGGGGTCGCCTCAGCGACTGGTGACGCTCCCGACGCAGTTGGCGTCCGGGTTCGGCCCCCGTCGGCGTGGGGGGCGAGAAGGGGTGCAAAACTCATAAACTCTGGAAGATCATTTTGTTACCCAGGCAACGCCTAGTTCTATATATATCTGATGGGAAATTGACAGATACAGTCTCTGCCCTGTTTTTCTAAAGACAGTCTGCTCAGTCAATCTGCAGCAACACTGGGGACCCCTGCCACGTGAGCTACCTAGGGGGGTTACAGGCGACTATTCTCAAGTTTCAAGCTGGGGCAATTCCCTATGTATGAAGTCCTCTCAATTTAGTGATCCCTATGGTTCACATGTCTTCATCATGTTGTCCTGAACATCCTTGGTCTTAGCAAAAAAAGACAAAGCCCTTGGGGGCTAAACTTCAGGGATTTGAGCTCCAAGAGACTGATACTCTGAGATGCTTCTTGTGTTGACCAACTGCTCTGTGCAATTGTGGAATGAAGATGAACTCCCAATTTGGAAAGACTTGTCATGTCTTTCCAAATCATGATCAGTCAATGCTTAACTACTCCGATGGACAATCCCAATGTCAATTGTCCCTATGCTGGCCACCAAAGCAGCTCATGGCAAACATAATCCAACAGAGCTAGTTGTATATCCTGCCTTTGTGCAGTTTTGTCTTGGAAGGTAACAGGAATTGCTGTAACAGTGATGTAGAACTGCACACCTAGAATCATGTGTTGGCAAAAGACATGCCCACAAGCTTTGCCATCATCATCAAATCCTTCTTGTACATTTCCAGATATTGAGCTGCCTCTGACAAGCTCCAAGTTCAATCTGAGAACAGAACACCATACTCTCAATAGAATCTATCCTCATCCCTAGTGTGAAGAATTTTCTGCAAGAATTTTCTGAAAGCAGGCTCTCCCCCTGGTTGATTACAAACCCATCTAACTGCAAGCACTTCAGGCTCATTATTGTACCCTTCCTCCCTTGTTGCAGACCAACAGTCTCCAAACGTGGAACACTGCATTAAGAAAAAGCCTTCCCCATAATACATGGTACTTACTGTTCTGTGCTCCTGCTTCTTATCAGAACATTGTTTTGGACAGCCACCCCAAAATCAAGGTGCAGAGCCTGCTGGAGTGAAGGGCAGAGCAACTTTCTGATGAGATTGTTGGAAAGAAAAAAAAGCAGCAGTGTGGAACAATAAGCTAGGGAACGCTTTTTCCAGGCACCGGATCTGGTCCATGGGCCGGGGTTTGGAACTGGCTGTTGTAGACTCAATCAAAATGTCCTCTAGGCAGGGAAAGACTACCAATGCCTTATATATGCAGGTGCAACACCAGCATCACTAGAACTTTGGTAAACTCAAAAGGCTGATATGAGGCCAAATGGGAGGGTTCAATATTAGTACTACATCCCTGAAAGGGGAACCCAGAGGGGGTTTCACCAATACGAGGAGGTCCTTGGGTTGACTAGATTCCCAGGATAAATTCAAGTGTCTGTCTAGAAGCATGTTTTTTATCCATTTGAGGTCTAAATCAGTTGTACTGCCCATTTTTCCTTGGAACTGTGAAAAAAATTGGGTAGACCTGTGACTGAAGTTGGTTTGTCAGCACCAATTGAAACAGGCAAGGCAATTATTTCACCCTTTTCCTCCTCACAAAAACTTTTTCTAAGGATCAGAAGGCTTGCTGGAAAGAGCAAGAATGAGGTAGAGATGGGAATCCGCCAAAATCAGCTGAAGCAGAGAGATGCTCATAGAAGACACCTCTGCTTGATTTTTAAGTAACAGTTTAAATTTTTCCTGAAAAATTGGATTTTGTTTCTATAGATCGGAGTCATGTTGCAGACAATCCTCGTACGTTTTGAATACTGTACTGGATGCCAAATACCTGAAACTGAAACCAAATCCCATTCACTGATTGGCCTGTCTTTAGTTTACCGGGAAGTAAAGCTTATCTGAGTTTGCTGCCTAGTAAGAAATGTCTACCATTGTACGCTTTAATTGCCTGCTTTATTTCACAAAGACATTTCTCAAAACGGATTTTTCATTTATTTCCCTACCAACAAAATAGAGATGGAGAAATTCTAAGCTCTAAAATGTGGCAACATGCCAGCTATGAAATAAAGGAATTGCATTTGTTTGCAATTACGAATGCTTGTGTACATTCTGCCTCGTCTTTGGCTGGCTACTACATTGTTGTGAACAAGGACGGCATTGAAGATTCAGTTCTGAGAGAATGTTTGCAGAAATGACTGACTAAAAAGTCTACAGCACAGTAGGAAAACGATAGCCAACACTACTGAAATAAAAGATAATCTAATATTAGAGTTACGCATACTATATAGTGCCAACTTAATAGGATATATGGCCATTCTTTATTTTTATCTTCAGAGATAAGCAATAGTGTATGACAACAGGTATGCTTTAAACAGAGAGAATTATCTATTACTGGTAACACCTGCCTGTTAGTGATTCTTAAGCAGAATATAGAATATATATTCTATATATTCAACTATGTAAACAGGGTTGGATTTTGCCTTGGGTAGATCACATTCTTTTGCAAAGTGTCTCTTCAAACACAAACTATCCCTCCTGAAGTTACAATACAAAACTGCTGCAATTCCTAAGAATTTAATAAGAACGTAAGACCCGCTAGATCAGGCCAAGGGCCCATCTAGTCCAGCTTCCTGTATTGCACAGTGGCCCACCAGATGCCTCAGGGAGCACACAAGACAACAAGATGCTTTCATTCCGCTGCCACTCTCTTGCACTTGGAATTCTCAGCTAGCCTACTTCTAAAACCAGAAGGTTGCATATAACCATCATGGCTTGTAACTTGTGATGGACTTTTCTTCTAGAGATTGGTACACTCATCTTTTAAAGACATCTAGGTCCGACACCATCATCACATCCTGTGGCAAGGAGTTCCACAGATTAATTATCTACTGGGTAAAAAAGGTATTTTCTTTTATCTGTTCTAACTCTCCCAATACTCAATTTTAGTGTATGTCCCCGTTTCTGGTATTATGAAAGAGAGATAAGAACATCCCTCTATCCACTCTGATCCATCCCTTGCATAATTTTGTAAGTTTCAATCATGTCTCCACTCAGGCACCTTTTTTTTTCTGGACTGAAGAGCTCCCAAAACTGTAGCCTTTCCACATAAGAAAAGGGCCCCAGCCCAGTACACACATGCCCCAGTAACCGCTGGGTTTCTGTTCTGTTCCCCCCCCCCTGCCATGGATACTGGAGATGCCATTTTAAAGATAGGGAAACAATAGTGGTTTTGCTGCAACAAGATAAAAAAAGATTTGTTTAATGTTCCCCTATTCCTGGCTCTTCCAGCAAGCCTTAGCAACCCCCATAAAAAAACCCTTCCCTCCTTGGCAGCAGCATGATTGTCCTGATCGTATTGCTATCTATTTCTTTTCCAGTTCTCTTAATAGCTTGTGACCCACCAGTTTGGGAACCACTGCATTAGCCTATATATGAAGTTCTAATTTTTTGCCCCAGTGTGCATCACTTTGTACTTGTCTATACTGAAACGCATCTGCCATTTTGCTGCGCATTCCCTAGTTTGGAGAGATACTTTCCTTCTGGAGTGCTTTCCCAATCCTTTTGTTTTTTTTACCACCCAGAAAAGTTTACTGTCATCTGCAAACTTGGCCACTTCACTGCTTATCCCTGTTTCCAGGTCATATATGAACAAATGTTGAAAGGCACTGGTCCCAAGATAGAGCCTTGGGGCACTCTGCTTTTCATGTCTCTCCATTGTGAATGCCGTCCATTGACACACACCCAGTGGGATCCGGAACAGAACCCCAGCAGGTACCAGAGCATGCCTGTATTTTAAAAGACTTCATTGTTCCCCTAAGTTGTGAAGTCATAGACCCTCTGCAGAGAATATTAAGACTCCCTTTCCACAACTCAACACACAAGATAGCAACGAAAACCAGAAAAGAATGAAACAAAGTAGTAAGGCAATAAAGATAAAATTAACACAACTAACACAATTCTGCCTGCAGATAAATTAGCATGAATAAGACTGCAGACATAATACAATAATCAAGTAACTGAAAATGCTTCTTCACTTATTCTTCACTCTGTTTTTGAGAGAGGCTGACTAGGTACTGGGTCTAAAAACCACAAAAGATTACCTTCTGCCCTTTTTAGAATACCACATTATAGTTTGCTGTTTGCTGTACTGTGTATGTTCGAATATTCTATCACTTTCCATACTGTGTGCCTATGCTACTATTCCGAGGTATCTTGCATCTTCCTAGTGTTGGTGCTGGTTTCCCCATTCAACAAACTTAATATAAAACAAAGGCCTCCATTTGTGGTGCAGTAGTTAACTTTTCCTTTTATTAGCAGGGAACTTATAATGTCTATATATTTATGGTCCTCATTTCAGGTATTCTCAAGACAAATCAGAAGGCTGCTACTCCTAAAGGGATGTCTATACATCTATATTCATGTACTGTAATGAGGTGAACTGATTAGTGGAGCATGCACAGTTTTAACCTACTATAACAATAAGGCACCGGAAATACCCATTCATAATTTAACACAGCAGTTCCATGCATGCTTATTTAGGAACGATTCCAAACACAGAAGTGCAGGGGACTTCTGAGTAAATATGCATTGTAATGGGTTGCATATCAGCTAAAAAAAAATACATCTAAGCAAATATGACTTAGCAAAAAGAGAGATGCGTATTAATAGCAAGAAAGAACAGTATGGTTTTTGTAGCCAATACTGAAGAACATGGTGTAACACAACATTTGACTGGCATACAATGATGTTCGAAGAAGTGATCAAAAAGGTAGAAGTCTAGTAATGAAATATAAATATTTAGGTCTAAATAGTACTTCATGGGCAGTACAACCTTTGACACAGTGATCAGCAAATTGGAAGTGGTTCCAAATATTTCTTTTTAAATAGGTTATCAAGATAAAATTATTAAAGGAGTGATTATTGGGTAGACAATAACTAGGGCTTAGGCTTACCAGTATTTATGCACATATTAAGTTAACAAGTTTTTGATAATATATTACTAGTTTCCGAAAAAAAATCTCAGCAATCCAATGAAATACAGGCATGCCCCAATAGCCACTGATTCAGTATCCATGGTTTCAGTTATCCACGGTTACCATGGATACTGGGACACCTATTAAAAAGATAAAAAGGTAAAGGTAAAGGTTTCCCCACGACCGAATGGTCTAGTTGTGACCGACTGTAGGGGGCAGTGCTCATCTCCGTTTCTAAACCTGTAGAGCCGACGTTTGTCCGAGGACAAGCTTCCATGGTCATGTGGCCAGCATGACTATATGCTGTAGCGCACGGAACACCATTACTTCCCCACCAAAGTGGTACCTATTTATCTACTCACATTTTTACGTGCTCTCGAACTGCTAGGTTGGCAGGAGCTGGGACAAGCAACAGGAGCTCACTCCATCAGACTCGAACTCCCATCCTTCCAATCAGAAAACCCAGCAGCAGCAGTTTACCCCACAGCGCCACCATCAAACAAATCCCTTTTTTTACCTTGTTGCAGCAAAAACACCGATGTTCCCCTATCTTTAAAAAGGCGTCCCCAGTATCCATTATTTCAGGTGTCCAGGGGAGGGGGCGCTGTAACAGAACCCCAACAGATACCGGGGCATGCCTGTATGTATTTTATTAATATCTCATATTTCTTCCATCATGGAACTAAGGTGGTATACATGGAGTTTTTGAATAGTCACTCATCCAGGCACTAATCAGACCTTGCTTAGATTACTTAACATCAACAAGGAAGCTATAGTACTGTCATGTGCCTTTAAACTATGGCCTGAGATAATTTCAAGACAGTGTGCAAGACAATTCTGTGGTTCACAAAAAACTGACAATTTTCAACATGAAATGCTACGCCAAAAATGGAAAACCGAAAGATTATAACTGTGATGCATGGTTTTCACCCTTTTCCACCTCAGCACTGTTCCAACAAAAATTACACCTTTGAGGCCACTATGCACTCCAGAAGGAATCTTTGCTCCTGAGATGAACACAATTAATAGGGGGAACATTCGATTTTCATCAAAATCATGGTTCAGCAGGAAAAGGTTAACTAGGCCCGTTGTACATACCAAAGATCTGATCAGGGGCCCCACAGGTGCAGCTTTAACTTCATGCATGGGCAGACATGCATGTGCACACAAAGGATCGTACTATGCATTTAACGTAAGTTTGATCCTAAGAAGCACACAGGTGGAAACATGTCACTTTACAGGGAGACTTATCTGGGCTGTCATTGAAAGCAATACTCTTTAAAATGGTTATTTCACACACAGCACTTGCAATTGCTAAATGACGTAACAGACTCCTACGAACAACCATACAAACAAACAGAATTTATTTCGATTGCATTTTATGACAATTTCCTGTGGAAAAAACAAATGAGATTTGTTCTAATTGCAATTTAACACTGGGCACAGCACTAACACAACATAAAAGGAAATTAAAGTTGTTCCTAACATTGTAAATAGCAAGTACAACAAACTTGTAAAAATGCTCTGAAATATTTTTGCCAACTCTATCCAGGTCAATCTAGGTCTCACTATATCAATAAAACCTTCCAGGATGCTCTCTTAGCAATGGTAGGTAAGATGCAGGCACAAACAAAGTCTAATGAAGTTTTCTACTGACTCATACATCATAAATCATGTACTGTTTTCAGCAATGATATACAAAACACTCCTGACCAATCCATTTTTAATATAAAGCAACAGAATTTAAAGCCATCTGGAAAAACCAGGTACATTGCTTTCAGTAGACTATGAATTAGTCAAGAAAAACTCTAAATATAAATTACATTGGTCTATTCTTTCAATAGGTTTATCTATACCATGGCTATCCAGACTACAGGCTGTCCCACCTCTTGAGGCTCGGGATCTTCCCCCTCCCCCCCGGAGACCCGAGGGGGACAGTGACACGCTGGCCCACAGCCGCTTAAGCCCAAGGCTTACAGAGCTCTACAGAGCTCACATGGAAGTTTCAGGGTTCTCGTGCAAGCTCTATACTTCATCCAAGAGCCCTGACGCTCGGGCACAAGCTCTCCCAATTGCGTGACCTGAAGACTTGAGCGAGAAATTCTGGGGTCTTGCTGCTGCCCTTGTTGTCAAGTGATGAGCAGAAAAATGCTGAGCTAGAAATAGAGACAGTACGCCAGTGCTAAACATGTTGTGGAATTCTTGCTAAGGCAAGCGATGCGGCCCTTGACATCTGGTGAGACCGGAGAATGTGTGGCTTCTTCAGTGAGACGGTGCACATGATCCTGGACTTTGAAATGGAGACCCGATTCCTGGTGTATTAGTGATTTGTTATGCACCTCACTAACGCAAATACAACATTTATTTATTTACTGTATTTATATACTGCCTTTTCTCCCTGACTCTCACACTATACTATCTATGAGATCTTTGAAGATCAAACAGAAGTTGTGCTATGTCATGACAGACAAAATCGGGAACTTAGTGAAAGCATTCATTGCAGAATTCCCTTCTAAGGAGGATTAGCCTGCCAGTCAGAAGAAGCCGGCCTGACTGAACCTGACTTAGAGAACATGGATTACTGGAAGGACATGGATGAGGATGTTTTGGTGAACCTCGTGCAGCAGTCCAAATCTGCAGACGCAAGTTGCTTTTTGAAGAGGCTATTGTACATTTTATACACCCTGCAGTGGTGCATCAATGACAGCCTGAAGGAGGACAAGATTCAGACCACTCAAGCCAAAGTCTCCAAGGTGCGTAGTTTGCTTCACACCAGCATGGAGTTCAAAGACACCTTTGAGAGGAGCTCTGGCCCAACTGGAAGTGTTCCACAAGTCAATAGCACAAGACGGAACAATACCTTGCACCACATCAAGTCCTTCTTCACTCTGTTCAGCACCTTCCTCAGTTGCTCTTCATCCAAAGTGAACTAGTATAGCCCAAATTGAAACCTTCAATCAGGGAGTACTCCCAGCTGAAAGAATTCTGCAGCTCTTTTTATTTATTTATTTATTTGATTTATACCCCGCCTTTCCGCCACAAAGGCCCTCAAGGCGGCATTTACAAGGTTAAAACACAATAAAAGACAATTAAAAACAGTATTAAAAGACAATAAAAACAATATTAAAAATACAACATACAAATTAATCCCTAGGATCATAAAATATATAAAAAGAATGCAAAAAAAGCCAGCCAGCCAGCCAGCCAGCCTGTCAGCAACTAAAAGCCTGCTGAAATAAAAAGGTCTTCAGCCCCCGCCGAAATACCGCCAAAGAGGGAGCAGTTCTTAACTCCAAGGGGAGGGTATTCCAAAGTTGGGGTGCCACCACCGAAAAGGCTCTCCTACTGGCCGCCACCCCTCTCACCTCTCCTGGTGGCGGCACCGTCAAAAGAGCCCCCCCCAGATGACCTCAGAGTACGGGTCGGATTATATGGGAGGAGGCGGTCCCTCAAATACCCTGAGCCCGAGCCGTAAAGGGCTTTAAAGGTCAACACCAGCACTTTGAATTTGGCCCGGAACAGAACCGGCAGCCAGTGTAGTCGCCGAAGCAACGGCTCGACAGAGTCAAACCGACGTGCCCCAGCAACCACCCGAGCAGCCGCGTTCTGTACTAGTTGTAATTTCCGAACCGTCTTCAAAGGCAGCCCCACGTAGAGCACATTGCAATAGTCTAATCTAGATGTCACTAGGGCATGGGTCACTAGAGGCCTCCAAGACCAGGCAAGTGGAGAGGGAGCTGATCATTTCAGTGATGGTGCCATTGGTGGTTGAACTGTATTAACATTTGCACAATCTGCAGCCTGTCCATCTGGTTGCGGCTCTGAAGAGGAGCCTGGAGAATCTGGAAGCCAGATTTAGGGATATTTTGGCAATTGCTGTTATGATGCCCAGGGCAGGGAGATAAACCTTACCTCTGGGGTTTAATGATTACAATGATTCATAGCTGCTGTGTTGGACCCAAACTTTCACTTTTAATGGCTATGGAAAATTAGTGACTGAGAAGACACCAGTGCACTGAAGGAGAAGGTGGTTCACCTGAATCCACAGCAGTTCTGCAGCCTGCTTCACCTGAATCCACAGAGATCTCAGCAGTCAACAAGAACTAGCGAGAGGCAGTGATGCTGAAGTACCAGCTCCCGGAAAGAGAGCATGAATATCATTACCTTTTCTCTATGATTACCCTGAGGTGGACAATGCTGAGATTCCCGCCACCGCCTCTAGCCCAGTTTAGAGGAGCTCTAGTTTTGAGGGTGAGATGCATCTCTACAGTGACCTTGTGAAGCAAAGCGCTAAGTGTTGCCCAATCCACATTTTACATTTTTGGGAAATGCACATCAAGGACTTACAATTGCTCAGAATGACCACTCTGAGTGTGTTCCTCATCCCTGCAAACTCAGTGCCAGTAGAACATGTCTTCATCCAAAAGCATCATTATAATAAGGCCCCACTGAAGCATGCTGGGGGTCAGTCTTCTGGAGAAGATTGTTTTTCTCAAGTACAATTCAGTTAAGTCTGAGACCGAGAAACCACCACACAGTTCTGTTTTTCAATACAATAAAAACAATCAAGTACAGGCATGTCCCAGTGTGCACTGATTCAGTAGCCACGGTTTCAGTTATCCACGGATACCAGCATACCTATTAAAAATATAGGGGAACAATCAACAAATCTATTTTCAAAACTTGTTGCAGCAAAACCACTGATGTTCCCCTATCTATCCCCAGTATTCATGAGAGGGTCAGGAACAGAATCCCTGCAGATACCGGGGCATGCCTGTAGTGAAGTATACTTGGGGACTTAAGTCCCAGGAGGGCGGAACTTCCCATGCTTCTGCCTCTCTTCTCCCACAGGATCCAGTCATGCTGGTGGAAAGGAATAGGCAACTATTAACACTTCCCTGGGAGGAAGCCATCCCACCCTCTGAATGAGCACACTTTCCATCTGAAGGAACCCAGATGCTATGTCCCTCCCTTTCATTCATTGGATGTATGCCTAAGGTAGGCTGAAGATTCTTTAGCAGCCTGAATGCTTTAAAAAAAACCGCAATCAAGAGGAATTAACTTCCACTTCCTGTAACTCTTGATCACATCTTATGAAGCATTCAAGATGCTGGGATGCAACCTTTTCTGTAAAACAAGAGCCTTTTCCCCCAAAGGTAAGACTTGAAATAATATTAGTAGGCACACAGAGAGTCCCACTCTCTCCAGCCCCCTGTTTTCACAGCCTCCTGCACGCAGTAACTTACTTGTCTGCAATTGCAGGCTTACCTTTGGGAAAATGCCTCCTGTTAACTTCAATCACATCTTTTGAAGAGTTCAGACTGCCAGAAGACAGCCGCAAAGTCACTATAAGCCTGTAGGTTTACAGCAGAAGCAGTAAACCAGTAAAGCAAGTGCATTTTCCCCAAAGGTTAGCTTGCAATCACTTTACTGGGTGCGCGGAGGGATATGGATACTGGACCTGCCTAAATTATATAATAATAATGCTCCCAAGGCTGCTAGAGACATTATGTATAGTATATATATGAACTTTTGCTAGACTCTCCCTAGAAATGAAATTTCTCCCTAGAAATGCAGTCCTTTGAAGCTTCCTAAGGACTTTCCCTCCAAAACATTACAGTTATTCCAGAGTGCCCACTCTGGCTGAACTGGAAAGCAAGATGTGAAGTTATATTAGGGATTTCCAGACCAGACAAAAGACTGAAACTGGGTTCACATGTGAACCGTAGCAGCCCAATTACTACAGAACATGTGACATTTCAATCTGGGATCATGAAGATTACATTATCTTCATAAGGTAATGCACATAATGCACAGGTGAGCATTCCAGCTAATGAGTTTCTTCTGCAAACCAGGCAAGGGAGCTTGCAAAGTTTGCTTGGTTTTTAAAACATGTAATGTTTCAAAAACCTTTTCACAGCCCACCAACAATTAGCTCGGGTTCTCACTGGTGAGTCTTGACACACAGGTTGGGGAACATGGATCTATAGGAATGGTAAATTCTACCCAGCTAACAGAAAGCTGCAGCATTGCAGCTTCTGGAGCTATAACTGCCATCTGTTGTCCTGCTAATCCCTTGAAGGCCAACCTTTTCTAATCAGTCAGAAGTGGGGGGGGGACACTAGAAAAGAATGTAAAACCTGCCTGGGAATGAGCTCTTTCCCTGAGCAGTGAGCATGCCTCTCTGAGACACTGTGCCAGGTAAATGAAGACACAGGCAAGCAAGTTAAGCATCTGACAGAGTTGAGCAGCTAAGTGAGGGAACAAGGACAACAAACTCCCCTTCCCTCCAGAAAGGGATTACACAAACTCCTGAAAAATCAACACATACTTACCAAGTGTACACAAAGAATTCCAATTCTAATCAGGAAAGTAAAGCACCATAAAAAGCCTATGAAGGCAGAAAGTCAACAGCAGAGTGGGGGCTATCCGGTGTATTGCAGAATGTTATATACAGTATATATGACTATGCCTCATCATACATGGGTTTGTGCTCAATGCAAAGAGCTCAAGGCTCTCAGAGAACACATTTCCTCCCTTGAAGCTCTGACTGGCTTCAGAAGCCAACTGACCTGGAGAAACTTCAACCCCTGCTAACTGGGCAAGAGGCACTTTTTCAAGTGGTGTTTCTCTTATATTTAGCAGGGAGAGTAATTGTCCCTCTTCACCCCTGCGCAGTCTTTCTAGTGGCTGTTGCTGGTGGTCTGCCTTTCTTTTCTTTAAGATTGTGAGCCCTTTGGGACAGGGAGCCACTTAACTATTATTATTACTATTTGGCTGTAAACCGCTTTGTGAACTTCGTGTTGAAAAACAGTATATAAGGATTGATTGATTGATTGATTGATTGATTGAACAGCAGGAACCCTTTCTTCAGAATATGCACCCCTATCGCACCAAGGATACTCCTCTGGGAAGGAAGGACCCTGAGCTTCTTATAGTGGGCAATTTAATTGTCAAAAACAGTTGGGGGGGGGGAGGATCTGTGACAGACATACAGACCACATAGTGACTTGCCTACCTGGTGTAAAGGTTACGGACATCATGCCTAATTTAGACAGGCTAGTAGAGTGTACCTGGGGGAGGAAGAGGTGGTGGGTGTGGTGCATGTTTGCGAAATGTGGGGAAATGTGATGTGGGGAAATGCAGTTGGGTGTACCTGGTGACCAAATTTAGGTTATCAGTTGGAAGCTCAATGCCAAGATCCCCAAGATAGTGCTCTCAGAAGTGTTACCTGTTCCATGTACTAGACTAGCTAGGCAAGCAGAACTCAGGGGGCTCGATGCGGGGATGTGACAGTGGTTGTTGGGAGGAGGGATTTAGAGTACACAGTACAAAATGTTTTGGGACAAGCTGAACCTGCACAAGAGGGACAGGCTTTACTTTAACTTAGATGGAACGAGACTACTGACACATAACATTAAAAAGGTGGCAGAGGAGCTTTTAAACCAGTGGTTCTTAAACTTCTAAATCTCCAGAGCCCATTACAACTGCTAAACAGTCTTAGGGAGTGCCACCAATGCATACAAGACATCTTGGGGAACCCCAGTGCATGCATAGAGTGGAATAGGACTGAAGATGGCAGCCATTTATGGTGGGCTTGTGGAGCCACTGAAGGAGTGTCAGGGAGCCCCAGGGCTCCAAGGAACACACTTTGTGAAATGCTGTTTTAAACTGACCACTAGCAGAAGCCAAGAAGAGATGAGCCGTATCCACTTTGGAATGACTGATCTTATGGCTTGAAGGTAAAGATGCATGTCCATTTAATAATGGACATATGGTGGGACATGACAGCCCGTCCAGCAGAATGAGAAGTAAAGCTGAAGAGGTAAAGGCACAAACAAGCAACTCTTCTTGGGGGATGGGGACAGATATAGGTGTTTGCATGCAAATGCCTGAAATCTCGGCTGAGAGGGGGGGGGGAAGTAAGATGTTTGATGGCTAGGGAAACCGTTAATAAGTTGGGTCCTTTTGTTCACAGGGATTCTGCTTCCGGGGAGGTGGGGGTTGTTCCTTCAGGGCTTCCCTGGGCATCATAATGCCTTTTAACTGAGACATTAAAAACAACATTTCTGTTTTCTGTTGAAAACCAAATCCTACCCGTGCTCTGAGATCATCTGAGGGGCCCCTTTTGACTGTGCCGCCACCAGGAGAGGTGAGAGGGATGGCGGCCAGGAATAGGGCCTTCTCAGTGGTGGCCCCTGACTTTGGAATACCCTCCCCTTAGAACTAAGAACTGCTCCCTCTTTGGCAATATTCCGGCGGGGGCTGAAGACCTTTTTATTCCAACAAGCTTTTAATTGTTGACAGGCTGGCTGGTTTTTATATTCTTTTTAAGGATCCACGGGGCTGGCTGTTTAAATTTTAATCATTTCAATTATTGTTTTTAACTGCCAAATACTGTGTTTTTATTGTATTTTAAATGTTGTAAGCCGCCTTGGGTGCATGAGCAGAAAGGCGGGTATAAATAAAATAAAATAAATAATAACAATTTCCTTCCTGCCTAAATGACCATTCTCAGGCCCACCAAGGCCATGGGCAGACACGTGTGGCCCCCTGCTGGGGGCAGGGCCAATCTGGGGGTTTGGAACCCACAGTGAAGCAAATCCACTGATAATTAGGCTGTATTGTATAGTGGGACTAGCAGAAACAAAAGATGCTATACAGAGCACCAATGTATTGCAATTCTGGGGTACAAACTCTAAAGGAGGGACAGGGAAGGACGCACTGGAGATGGGGTGGACATGTCTGTTAAAGAAGTAAAATTAATCAGAAGAAACTAAGGAGAGATCAATCTTCCACTGAATCATTGTGGATTAGATTACCAAGACCAAGGAGTGATTTAATTGTGGGGTCATACTTTGGGTCATATTTTGGATCAAAAAATCTGAAGGGAGCCTTAAGACGAAACAAATAAGGGAAGCATTTATAAAACACACTGTTGTGATGAGGGACTTCAATTATCCTCACACTGACTTGGTCAATTCATGTTCTGGTCATGAAAGGGAGACCGGATTTCTTGATGTGCTAAATGACTGTGCCTTTTATAGCAGCTAGACATTAAGCCAGCTAGAGGACAGGTTACTTTGGATTTGATATTGTGTGGTATCCAAGACCTTTGTGATGGATGTAAATATTACGAACTGTTGGGAACAGTGATTATGTCGCAATCCATTTCAACCTTTGCGCCAAGGTAAAAGTGCCAAGCAGTTCAGAAAAAAAAAACTATTAGTTTCCAAATAGCAAACTTTTTGAGAGGGGGGCGAGTTAAAAGGGTCAAACCTACAGGTTTTAACAATAGGCTATCTCTGAATGCCAAATGCAAGGGAGTGGGGCAACATAATATAAATACCTTGTGTGCTCCCAGAGGCATCTGCTGGGTTTCTGTAAGATACAGGAAGCTGGAGTAGATGGGCCTGTGGCCAAATCCAGCTGGACTCTTATGTTCACAGTCCTCCCAAGTTGCTCTCCATGACTGAAAAAGTGTCCATCAGAAGTCTCAAATCACCTCTCTCTCCTCCTCCTAATCCCTCAAGCTCCATTTTTTCCTAGTAAAGCTTTTCCTGAACCATCATTTGATTCATACTTCTATTGCTACTTCATTGGTTAGGTGCTGGTTAGTGCTACAATATTTTTCAGCAATGATCATCCTAAAGGATAACTTCTGTCACAAAAAGAACTGGAGGAATGAGATCATGCTAATCCTCCTGAATTTCTTAACAGCTTTTGATACCAATGACCATAATATCTTCTTTTGAGTGGCTGAATGGGGTTAAAGATACAGGCATATCCTGGTACCTGCTGGAGTTGCGTTCCAGACCCCCCCTCCCCCACAGTGGATACTTGAAACAATGGATTTTGGGGACACCTTTTTAAAGATAGGGGAACATCAGTGGTTTTGATGCAACAGTGTAAAAAAAGATTTGTTTAATGTTCCCCTATCTTTTTAATAGGCATCCCAGTATCCATGGATAACTGAAACCATGGATACCGAATAAGTGGATACCAGGGCACATCTGTACTGCATTTCATTGGTTTCACATTTGGTCTGCCTCATGACAATTACACTTACAATGTACTGCAGGTTCTATTTTGTGTCCCATGCTCCCCAAACCTCTAAAGAAGTTTTTTTTTTTAAAGCCATCAGGTCTCACTTAGTGGTTTGTGATCAAAAACTGGAAGTGGGTTCCAATTTGCTGGGACGCTCTGGGCAGTCGCATCTATGCCTGAGCATCTCAGAAGGCTGTGCAGAATAACAAAACAATCCAGAAAAACGCATTTCAAAAAAAGTTATAAATTGATGTGCATTTCAATGAGTGAAGTAACTATTTGACCCCTTTGCAAAACATGACTTAGTACTTGGTGGCAAAACCCTTGTTGGCAATCACAGAGGTCAGACGTTTTTTGTAACTGGCCACAAGGTTTGCACACATCTCATGAGGGATTTTGGCCCACTCCTCTTTGCAGATCCTCTCCAAGTCATTAAGGTTTCGAGGCTGGCAGTTCAAACCTTCAGCTCCCTCCACTGATTTTCTATGGGATTAAGGTCTGGAGACTGGCCAGGCTACTCGAAGACCTTAATGTGCTGCTTCTTTCTGAGCCAGTCCTTTGTTGCCTTGGCCATGTGTTTTGGGCCATCGTCATGCTGGAATACCCATCCATGACCCATTTTCAATGCCCTGGCTGAGGGAAGGAGGTTCTCGCCCAAGATTTGATGGTATATGATCCCGTCCATCATCCCTTTGATGCAGTGAAGTTGTCCTGTCCCCTTAGCAGAAAAACACCCCCAAAGCATAATGTTTCTACCTCCATGTTTGATGGTGGGGATGGTGTTCTTGGGGTCATAGGCAGCATTCCTCCTCTAAACATACCGAGTTGAGTTGATGCCAAAGAGCTCGATTTTGGTCTCATCTGACCACAACACTTGTCCCAGCTGCCTTGACATCATTGACAAGATCCGTTTAATTCTGGGCTGCTTCCTCATCATTCTCAAGATCATTGAAACTCCACGAGGTGAGATCTTGCATGGAGCCCCAGACCGAGGGAGATTGACAGTTATTTTGTGTTTCTTCCATTTGTGAATAATCATACCAACTGTTGTCACCTTCTCACCAAGATGCTTGGTGACAGTCTTGTAGCCCATTCCAGTCTTGCATAGGTCTACAATCTTGTCCCTGATATCCTTGGACAGCTCTTTGGTCTTGGCCATGGTGGAGAGTTTGGTATCTGATTGCTTCTGTGGACAGGTCTCTTTTATACAGGTAACAAACTAAGATTAGAAGCACTCCCTTTAAGAGGGTGCTCCTAATCTCAGTGCGTTACCTGTATACAATAAAAGACACCTGGGAGCCAGAAGTCTTGCTGATTGATAATGGACTGAATACTTATTTCACTCATTGAAATGCACATCAATTCATAACTTTTTTTGAAATGCATTTTTCTGGATTGTTTTGTTGTTGTTCTGTCTCTCACTGTTACAATAAACCTACCATTACAATTATGGACTGATCATTTTTTTGTCAGTGGGCAAACATACAAAATCAGCAGGGATCAAACAGTTTTTCCCCTCCCTGTATGAGAGACTTCTCCTAATAAAGGCAGTTAAGTAAATAGTTCAGTAAGTTAAGTTCAGTAAATAGTATTCTAGCTGTAATGTTGTAAATACTAAATAGGATCACATTTTTCCAATCTGCTGCACTGGTTTCAAAGTCCATTTCCACGTTTAATTCATTGCACAGTGGATCCCACTTTACAATACTAATCCATTCTAGAAACTCCATCATATCATGAAAACATCGTAATATGACCCCAATAATACACTTTTTGTAATACTGAATTTTTATTGTAATTTATTGCTGTCGTGTTTATATATTATTAGCTGCATTAAGTGTTTCCATTATACAAGGGGAAAGATGTGATTCAAATATTTCAAAGCCTTTTCTATTGTGGCACCCCACTTTGGAATGTTTTTCCCAGGAAAGCTCACCTGGAGATTCTGATGTGTTTTGGATACTGTGCAATATTTTTATTTGCCACAAACTTCTAAATACATACATACGTAGAAGAGCAATCCTATGTATAGAAGTCAATGTGGGACCACTCCCAGCTATGCATGTCTAAAATTTCAGCCTAACCATATTAATAACTCATTTGTCAATATTTGATCTCTCCCTACTTAAGACCAAACACTACATCACAAGCAAGATTCTTGGCTGAATCTCCCAACATTTTATTTCTGGTGAAATGCAACTAAAAGGGCCATAGTTCCAGCAAAGAAACTGAAAATGATTTTGATCAGGAAAATGACAAGGATGAAGGAGATACTCTCTCATAGCTTGTCAAAGAAACTGATAGCATCCTTCTCCTATAACTATGGATCTTGATATTTTATAGTTCACACTCCTAAAAATGAAAGTCCTAAAAATGAAAACTCAATTTTTCATGCAGTGTCAAGCCATGGTTTCGCATTATGAATACCAACTCTGTATTCACATATTCCCTCCTTTGCTTTGGCCACTTTGTTCCAATTACTTCCTTCCTCCTTAAAACAAACCATGTAAGGTTTGGCCCATACAATCCAACTGACAAAACTAGATCTTCCAAATCCAGAAATATAGTTGGTTTGCAGAGGAAATCAGTTTGCTAGTTCAGATGCAATGACAAACTACTGAAACAGAGCCCAGAAATAGAAGGATTGTATGAACACAAAATTTGCCCCCGTAAGACCAACATGTGTAAGACCATGACATAGAGTAAAAATATTAATCCACCATACAAATTAACAGCAGGCAACATCTTGACTATCTCAGCAGCAGTGTGCACATGATGGACACTGTGAGCAGAGACATAACGTAACAAGTTAAAAGATGTTTGCTAATAACACTTCAGAATTAAACAAAATAAAAGCGTGAATAAGACAGCTGAGGGTGTCAAATCTTGGGGAAAACAATAAAGAAAGAGGCATTGCATGGCACTGGCTGAGAGCACCAGCTGGGAAAAAAGTGTGGGTTTTTGTTGTTGAACTACCTGACGCAGTATACTTTTCACTTTAAAAGGAAGTTAGATCTGGCCAACCCACTCCTCACTTTACTCCTTTGATTCAAACTTCAAGAAAGCAGCCTAAAGATTGAACTGAAGAATTTCCTATTATAAAGTTGGTCAACCAAACTACACAGAAAAGATGGGAGAAAAACAAAGCCTTTTACTCCCTAGTATGCCAATACTATTCCACCTCTCTATACGTATCTACTCAGAAATAAATCCCACTATCTTTCTCCCAAATAAGTATAGGATCACAGCCCGATTCCTCAATTGAACACACCAATCATGACTTAGTAAAAAAGCCTTAACATCTGCATAATAATTGACAGAACCGTTAAGGAGCTATGCTCAACACACAGATGGACTTGAACAATTTAAGTAATTGTATCTTATGAAAACTAATATTGTCAATATAAAAGATATTCCTTAACTGGATTTCAGAATTGTCTTAGCTTCAAGTACAGTAAAACTCAGATATAACAGCACCTTCGGGATTTAGGTGGTGTCATATTACTCTGCCCTTGATAATCCATGAAATTGACAGATCTTGCTAATTCTGGCCAGATCTAGTGACAATGTGCAGATTACATTATTGAGCTCAGGTTGCTCCATGCATCTTCCATAGCCTGTCTAGATGATGCCATTGTCAAGCTAGGCACAACAGCACCCTGTGCAGCGCGACTGGTAAGATAAGGAGTTTTCTCCCAGACAATTTTGATGTGGGACTTCCAGGGGCACAGTCCTAAATCATTGGAGTTTTACTGTAATGGTATCTTGTGAAAAGGTTGCCACAAAAAGTTTATCCATTCAAATTCATACCTCACCTACATGATGAGCACAGTTAAAAAGACAGTGGGTTCTCAATCTATTGATCACTATTGCAGAAGCTTAGGCAATTATTGTATAATGCTGGGCTTTCCAACTGGAAGGTTGGGAGTTCAAGACTGCGTGATGGAGTGAGCTCCCTTTGCTTGTCCCAGCTCCTGCCAACCTAGCAGTTCGAAAGCACCTAAATGCAAGTAGATAAATAGGGACCACTTCAGTGGGAAGGTAACGGCATCCCATACGCTACGGCGTAGAGTCATGGCAGCCACATGACCACAGAAGCTTGTCCTCGGACAAAATGCCGGCTCTACAGGCTTTGAAACGGAGATGAGCACCGCCCCCTACAGTTGGTCATGACTAGACCATTCGGTCATGGGGAAACTTTCACCTGCCCTTATATCCTTTTTTTATAAATTGTTCAGCCTGGTCCTGCACATGTGCTTTTCAGTAGGGTGCAATCAATATTACATGTCCAAAGTCAATTGTTTGCAAAATCCCTAAGCATAACAATCACAGTTCAGAAATCACACCAAGCCATAGTTAAGTTTCTTTTGCATTATGTCTGTTTTGAATCACTGAAGTACACACTAATTTACAGTTTCATGAACAAAAGCTGCCATTCTTTGTCAGGAGATAAGACCATCAATATTTTCTTGTTCACTTCCTATTATAGTAATTTACCAAATCATCTTAAAAAAATAGACACGTGTCCTTAACTCATAACCCCAATTAAAATTTACATGGGATCAATGAATTAAAATGTCTGTTGCTTAGTCCACTGATTAAACCAATTAAAGATTGCAGCCAGGGTGAAATATATTCCTAAAGTAATAACAGAATTTCTTTGTTAAGAAATCTGAAGTAGCAGGTCCATGTATGTTTCTCATTTCAAAATCCTGCTACTGAGTTTCTAGACTCCTTTCTTCCCTCAACCAATCACATCCAATTAGAAAGACTCCAAATCATAGAAGCATTACACTGTATTTATTACTATATTTGCATGTTGCTCTTTTACTTCACATAGAGCCTTGTGTGGTGCAGAGTGGAAGGCTGCAGTATTACTATCAAAAGTTCTCCCCACGCCCTAAATTCAATCCCAGCAAAAGTCAGGTTCTCTGGTAGCCAGCTCAAGGCTGACTCAGCCTTTTATCCTTCCAAGCTTGGTAAAATGAGTACCCAGCTTCCTAGAGGTAAAGATGACTGGCGAAGGCAATGGCAAACCACCCCATACAACTAAGTCCGCCTAGTAAACATTGCAATGTGACATCAACCCAATGAGTCAGTTATGACTTGGTAATTTCCACAGGATATTACTTTTACTTTGCAGCTTTAAACATGCTAATAAGCATTAAAAGCATCATCATACAGAATTTCATGATTTGCCTAAGTACAAAAGCAACAAAATAGCAACGCCGGAGGGAACACTCCCCTCCCATGCAACCTAAAGCACGGTGGAACAGATGTTTTGGACACCAGAAGCCAAAAACCAATATAAACTTCCAACTGGAGGGAGTTCCAAAATCTTTCTGGAAAAGCTCAGCTTTTACATACTCAGCAGCCAAGTTCCATTAGGTGGCAGCATGTGGAACACAGCCTCCCTCAAAGGTTGCAATGAACAAGCACGATCCTGTAGAAACAAGTGGCTGTTACCTAAGGCCTAGACTGCGTAGGGCTTCAAGGTAACAACAAGTACCTTGAATTGCACTCAGAAACATATGGGAAGTCAAGGAAGATTACACAGCAGGGAAGTGACATTCTTTCCAAGAAAAAGCAAGCTGCAATATGTTGTACTAGTTGCAGTTTTTAAATACCTTTTCAAAAGCTAATCTAATTGGGATGTGACCCAATTAGCCATGGGTTAACCCCTGGGATTCAGTGGTTAGATTCCTTTTCTTCACTTATATTAAGATTACCACTGATATAGAAGCCAAAGCACTCCTGGTCACATCTGCTACCATCTCTCCAAGCACAAAGCTGGGATCAGAGGTACCCCAAAACTACATATCTGCTCCTTTAGAGGAAGTACTATCCCATTTAGAGGAGACAAAACACCTTTTATTAACCACCAGGACCTCTATCTTGCCTGGATTAAGTCTCATTTTATTTATTCATTCACACAATGGTGAAAATAAAGAATTCTTCTGTGCAGCACTAAATATAAGATTGATACCCATGTTTCAAGATGTTCTAGACACACCTCTAACTCCAAAATGATAAAAACCCTATCCCATTTCATTCTTGTCTGAGTAGACAATCCACACATTGGAGGAAAAACCAGTGATATTAAGCCTGTTCAGATTACCCAACAAACTGGTTTCTTAGGTTATGAACATGGACTCTTATGCTCCCTCCTGCTTTCACCTTCTCAGCTTTGGTACAGAACTGTGATGCTTAGGTATGGTTAGGTAAACACAACAGTTCTGTAGCTTGAACCAGAATGTGGTGTTCAACTGCAGTTAATAAATTATGGTAGCCCAATATAGCTGTATCAAACCCAATTTGCTTGATAGTTTACTGTTTGAACAAATATTTGCATAAATGAATATGAAGTTCCATACGTTTATTAATTCTGCTTTCTAGTAAGAATCTACATTATGAAATAATAAAGAAAATAGCTATTTTTAATTCCCCTTTGAACTTAAAATATCAGAAATCTATTTAGGAGACACAAAAAGAAGCAGTCGTTCATTTCCTCTAATCAACCCAAAAATCAGTTAGGATTTCCATATATTTGGAAGACTCCCTAAGTATTACACATCTGTAAATTAAAATGAAACAATTAACTTCCCCATTAAAAAACTAAACCTGAGAAATGCTAGAATGTTCAGAACGCTGAAGGCACAACACCGAGACTATATATTATTTTCTTGTCTCATTTTCTGAATTTTGAACAATTGGGTTCCCACAATTACAAAAAAAAAAATCCTCCTTTCAGAGGGCAGGAGAAAGGAAGCCAACACATTCTTGTCCAATAACAGTTGTGCAGAAAATTCTGAATTTCTCCATTGTTTTCCATTACATTGGCAGTTGAAGGTGCTATAAAGGGAAAATGAAAGAAAGCAAAATGTACTATGAACCCCTAACAATTTAGTAACAGCCTGAAGATGAGAATTACCAGGTGTGGTTTTGTTTTGTTTAGGAGTAGTATAAGACTAAATTCTATGCTATACTATCCCCAACTATATAGCAATAAAGGTGGGAGAAAGATTTCCTTTGCAAACCCCAACAGTGCCACATAGCTCCTGTCTAGGCTTGCTGTAGCCTAGAATAGCAACATTTCTGCTAACAGCTATATACTCCAACATTTCATTACTGGTCTCCACTTGTTATTTTTCTACTGAATATTAAATATTTCAGACATGCCAGGAAATGGCCCCAGTTTGAGGAGCATTAGTATTAAAAAAATAACCAAAACTCTGAATCACATAAGTTACTGTGAAGGATTTTACTATACATCAAAATTAAATAGAATAAATCTTTTTTCCCCCAAAAGTAATTCCTGCACAATACCCACAATATTTCCCATGAAAATACCCATGAATTTTCTCTTAAGATCCTGCATAATGTAACAAATCAAATTAACAATGTAGCAGCAAGTACATTTTATCGCATTTTTATTTCAACAGGAAATGTTTCAAAAGCATGCATTATGACTTTAAAAAAATGAATCAAAAGCAAAATAAAAGCAAACATAATTCTTCCCTATATGGAGGTACACCCGCAAAATGATTCCCATATGAATCAAATGCCAATTTCTCCTTTTCACAAGCATGTGTAAAAACATACATCAGCATATTACGGGAAAACTGGCAGTCTATACACACTTCCCATTCCTTGCAATATTCTGCTACTTCATGCATGTCCATGTGTGTTCGTTAAAATGGGAAGAGGAAAAACACACCATTTTCAGCCTCAACAGGAGCCATATGATCCTTAGCCTATATATTAACTTCTAAGCAGGTCCAAGATCAAATGAAAAATAGCCTACATCCCATCTGACTAAACAAACTACATAGGATAAGTCAACTCCGAGGTAAATCATGTTATTAAAAAACAAATACAGCAATGCAAACAGGTAGTATATAAAGCAAGGTATTCACAGAAGGAAAGAACGCAATCCCATACAAATGTACACTTATCAAGGTTCCACTGATGAGAATTGAATTTACTTGTACATAAACTTGGACTTTAAAAAATTATGGCAATTTTTAAAAATCAAGTGAAAATGTAGTATAAGAAAATGGAAAAGAGAAAAGTGGGGGAAAATCACAACTTTGGTTGGTAGAACCATGTTTTACACCGATCCCATGTTTCAGGAAACAAAATACATAGTTTTTGTACATTTCTGACCCAAACATTTTGAACAAGAAATGCCACTCTTCAGAATTCATTTTTGATCCTCAAAATAAAGTTGTCCTCTGATTTACATCTCAATCTTATAACCACAACTTAGAGATTGGGACATACCAATCTTCAAATACTGTTGATAATGGTGGGAAAAATCCTACTATGAAAATAGTTAGACCTCCTATTCACTGTAGTTATCACACTATGAAAGCAAAAAAAAAAACCCTGTCTAGAACCAGTTCTAGAAGTCTGACATCATGGGAACCCAATCAAGCTGTATTGAACACTTGTCAGTCTAAGAAATGGCCATTTTATACTAATATACCTGTTCTGCCTTTAAAAACCTGCCTCTAAGTTAAAAACCTGCCTTTAGCAGAAACCTATCTGTACTACTTGGATGCTATAGATATTTTTGTTTACCCTTTTTATGGTTTCAATTTCAAACCACGACGACAGGTCATTTACAGCTGCCAGCCAACCAGTCAAAACAATTTCCCTATTGCACTGTATTACTCGAACAATTTCAGGATATTCATGTATATTGCTGCATTATTTGCAATGGCTATAATTTTTAAACAAATTGCCTCTTACCTCGAATATCCATTAGAGAAGACAGGTCTGCCAGAAAAAGCACCCATTGAAGTATCATCCCCAGTTCCCTGGCACCTATTCCAATTTTCTGTACCAGCAGGATGAGATGGAATGGCATTAAAAACTGGTTTCTGATCCTGCTGAGAGACAGATGCTGTGTTCAAGTCATAGTGGTAGATTTGTCCTCCAGAAGTGCTGACGCCATGAATAGAAATGGCAGATGTTTTATTTCCAAGCATAGTTGACCCAGAAAAGTTAGTCTGGCAATAAACCGGGCTGACTTTCTCCTGCTTTATTACCCCAGGGGTGCAGAGTTCAATAAAATCTTCCTTTTCGGTCTTCACTTGTGGCATTTGCACTGTGGGAGTAGGCAAAAGATCCCCACTCTCATTAATTTTAGGTTTAGTATCTGGTAAAATGAGAGGCTTACAGTCTTCAATGTCATTTCCTTCCAAGAGAAAACCCTCATCTTCACCCAGAGGTGAAACCAAGCTGCCTTCATCCAGCAATCTCCAAGGACTCCCATTTGTTTCTTTGCCTGGCGACACTGGTGGCAAATCAAAATCCTGCAGAATATCAAAAGTGCTTTGGTCTTCAGAAAACAGCTTCAAGTTGCCACCATTAGTACCAACCTGGCCTTGTGCTAAGGCCCCTTGCTCTAAAGTGACATCATGACTAGCCATGCTTGGAAACCTTGGCTCAATGGGCACGTTGTCAGACGGTGTACCCTTCGAGCCTTCTGCCAGGCTAGATGACTTATTCAAGCTTGCTATGCTTTCTTCAAGGAGCCTGAAATCTGTTTCTCCAGAAGAGAGACTGATTTGGCCCTGCTGTGGAAATCCAATTTCATTTCCCATCACTTTTGCATCTGTTTCGCCCATATACAGTCCCATTGACAATGACACTGCTTTGGAGAGATCTGGCTGCGGCACATTGCTTCCTACTCCCTTTGACAAGTCACACGGAACAGGTCGTTGCTTGGAGTCAGACTGAGAAGAGGCAGGCAGGGGAGCTGTAGATGCAGGAGTCTTGACAGTAGCTCCACCCCTATAGGATGGATGAAAATCTATCACAATCCCTCCTTTGTCACGGAAGTGAGCACTTTTCCCTGCTTCCTCCCCTCCTGAGGACTTTAATGATTCTTTGGGCTCCATTATCTTAATACTGGTAAGGAAGAGAAACATTCACCATTAGTACATCAACACTAAAACCATTGCAAACTTAGTTCTGCAGCTCTGACAGAGAAGGTTTAATTAAAAGGCTGACATAAACCTAATCGTTTCCAATATCACTACATCTGAAATACGCTCTCCAGTCCAACCTAACTTAAAGGCTTGATATTTTTTAATTTACAATGTAATAAAGTAATATATAACCTAGTATTAGTAATACTTAAAAACCTACTCACAATCCGAACATCCCAGTCACGTCTGTCCCTAAAGTCAAATTATATACACCCTAAACTGAAATGTTTAATAGACATTAAAGAGACAAAGCAATAAAATTTAAAATCAGCTTCTTTTCCTAAAGTGTTATAATATTTTATTTTCAAGGATTGTTTCTGGAGATCTTAAGAACTGTCAACTATTAAGGCAAACTTATCGGCAAGAATTCTGCATCACCAGTTCCAGAGTCCTTTCACATCATCCAAGTTTTTCAGTACAATAAAATGAGCCAACCTCCACTAGGAAAAAAAACATTCCCCAGGCAATACCTTATTAGCTGGCATGACTGCCAATTTCCCAAAGGAATCTCATCCTTTCTCTCTCTCACTACCACACTTGGGCTGCAATCCTATAAAACCTACCTGGAAATAAGCTCCACCGAATAGAATAGACTTACTTAGCAAACACATATAGGCCTGAGCTGTTACTGAGTGGTGGGGGGTCAATATTTTAAGTTCGGGACTTGCACAACATAATGAATACTATTTTACTTTGAGTCAAGACTACAGTAAATTTCAGTACAGGGGCAAAATTAAAATGGACATTCTTACAAAAAAATTAGAGACACATCCTGGCAAAATTATTTCTCTACGTTCCATCAATTTCCGGAAATGCCATTATTTGGTAAATACTTTAATACACAAGCCAGTTGGTTTGGGCTGCATTTAGAACATACTACTTGTAATAACAAGGCCAAAATGTATCCGTTTTAAATTTTAAGTCTGCCTACTTTGTATATGTATGCATGAAAAAAATTACTATATAATGTATCAAAAAAACTGATGTACGTACAGGAAAGTTGCTTTTCCCATCTGCAAATGCTCTGAGGAGCAAATATAGACAAATATTACTTTGTGTCACTTTAAAGGCCATTGCTCAATGTCATACACCGACAGGAAATAAAGTACTGTACTGCAATAATTTGTAATAATGCTTTGGTTTCACCTTTGCTGTTTGGACTGTTTCAGATTTTCCTCAAAAACATAAAACTGTAAACGGTGTTCTAGCAATTGGCATGAAGCTTCTCTTGACAGCTCTCTTCAATCCCAAACCCCCATCCCCAGACACCTTGCAAAACAAACACTCTCTCCTCAAAAGTTGCAAGCCACATAACAGAAAATATTTCTCAAGCTGCCACGCCATCGCATAATTTTAAAAAAGTAATGCCATTGTGAAGAAAAGGGGGGAAGGATAAGTAAAGGAAAAAAACTGGAGCTACAACATTTGTCAAGTTTCTCACACAGACACAAAAGCCTTTAAATAAAAAAACGCCAAAGGGGGAAATCGTCACATGACATGCTTGGAGACGGGAACAAAAAAAAAAAAATAACACCAGAGGTTATTTATGCAGGAACGTTTTGAGCTGCAGTTCTCCTACATATTCGAAAAGTGGATTTGAGGATGAAAAAAGAAAGAAATGTGTCGAGACCTGTTGAACGTTTTGCCTGGCACGCCCACTTCTGCAAAATAACACCAGCACTTTGCAAAAAAGCTCCAACTTCGAGTTTCAACTCCTTCCCCAATTCCTCAGGCCCGCCAAATTAAGCAAGGGAGGGGGAAGAAAGATATAAAAATGCAATATCTATCTTCGCAAAAGAATGCCGCGCACGCCACCATCAGATACAATTTGCGTGTGCGTGTGAGAGAAATATGGTATACAGTTTGAAACACCAAATATTTTACCGACGGGAAGTGCGCGGGGTCGGGGGGGGTAATAAATTACATAAGATTTACTGTTGTGCTAAAAAACCTTTTCTTTCTGAGAAGGGAAGCTATTTCGGACATTATCTTATGGGATTAAAATTAGCCAAAGATGGTTGTGAAATAGGATAGCAAATCACTCCCCACCGCCTCCCCCTGGGCACACACATACACACGCCTTCTCCACGGCCAAATTTAACGCAGACGACTTAAAAGTTGAGCGGCCCAAGCCAAGGACAGACGCGACTCAACCCACCACCCACCCACCCCATCGCTGGCCCCACGGCTGTCTCGGGCTCAACGGAGGGGATTGACAGAGACATGACGGGGGGGGGGACCTCTACGAACACACACACCCCATCCCGCGCAGCTATGCACCTCCCTCCGAAAGCCAAAGAGCCGAAAACCGTAGGAACCATTTCCACCCCCCCTTCTCCTTCCTCCCCCTCCCCACATACAGACTGACAGGCAAAGACACCCCTTACCTTATCCAGTGGGGGCGCTGGGACTCCTCTAGCCGCCAACTTCCATGGCTCCAGCAAGAAAGCGAGGCGAATAAACAACTTGGTGCGGACTGGAAGGAAGGAGAGTTACGGGGCAACGGGATTGGGTGCGGGGTGGGGGTTGAAGCAGCCGCCCCTTTGCAGATGAGGAGCGCGGCGGCCACCCCCTCCCTTCCTCCCACTCACGCACACAGACAGACACCACCTCCGGCGGCCCCTCACCTGCTCCTCTCCCCCCCCCACGCTCTTCCTCTGCCACCCCCTTCGCCTAATTGCAGCCACTCTCTGCCCCCCTCCTCCGGTCTTCTCCCCCCTCTCCCGCTCGCTCTTCACACCCACCGAGCGTCCCGCCTTCCCCCCTCCTCGCCCCCCTTCCCCGCTGCCGCCGCCGCCGCCAGCCACTCCGTCTGCGCTCGGCTCTACGGCTTTGCCCCAGCCACAAAATGGAGGACGAGGACGACGGCGCTAGTAGCAGCGGCTGCCTCCGCCTCCTTCTCTCGCTCTCTTTCCCTCCCTCCGCCGCCTCCTCCCACTAGACATGGAAAGAGACGCGCATACGAGGGGAAGCAGCGGCAACAGCAGCAGCAACGCGGCGCTCGCCCGGCTGCTCTTCGCCTAGCATAGCAGAGAGCGCGTCCAAGCGAGGAAGGAGCCGCCGAGCGCGCGCATTGCGGGGCAGCCGAGGGGGAACGGTGCAACCTGTTGACTGAGAGCGGCAACTGCAGCCTGCACAAGGGCCTCCTTCTCTTTTCGCCCTACGGTTTCTTCTTCTCCCACTGCACGTTCCTTGCTGGCGCCTGCTGCTCGTCGTCTTCTCCCTTTCTCGGTTGCCTTTCTTCGAGGTTGCCATCCAACATTTGCCAGCGGAGAAAAGTTGGTGGCTGTTGTGCGGCGCGCCTCTCGCCACATGTTTACTCAGAAATAGGGCCCTCGGTTCGGTAGGTATTAACTTCCCAGGGGTGCGTTGCATTGCCGGGCAGCCCGACGGGGCTGCGATCCTTAGGCGTGCGTAATTGGCGAGCAGATCAACAGAGTTGGACTTCTTTTTGATTAAAATGATGGGCAGAGCAGAGCAGAGGGCTTCTGGTGTCAGACTTGTACAAGAGCTGCACAGTGTGCAGATGGGCAAGCCAAATGCCACTTTCTGGGGAGTTTCCAGTAGCAGGTTCTAGCCAACAATATTTTCCACATAATTCAAAATTACATGGTTCACTGTAGCATAGACTTTTTCTTTCAGGAGGAACACAGTCAAATGGCAGATTTCATTGTCACACAGACCAACATCTTCAGAGCTTCAAACTTTGGCCCACATTTACTACAATTTTTTGAGAGTAGTAAAAAAAGCAGAGTTATAGGAAAGATTCAGTGTGAAGAACAAATATGTCAAATGCAAAGAGAATATTCATGTGCCCAGTCCTGTGTGGGTGGCTATTAATTAATCTGTTTATAGATTAAGAAATAATAAATACTGTGAATCATCCAGTATTTTGTGCAATGTCACATATATGCCTACTCTCTTCCTGGTCCTTATGTATGATGCAATGAGTTCCCCTTCCTTGATCCTACAAAAACAATACAATCCATGTACTCCTAAGGTACGCAGCTCATTATTGAGAGGCAATCACTTTAATTTTTTTTTTTTTTGTTAGCAGGCCCACAATGTTGCAGTATCAACAGAATAGCAGTTTCTTACCATTTTATTCCATGTGTTCATTTTAACTCTATTTTGAGCACCAGGTTCAAGGGTCCTTTTTTGTCCTGCATATCCTACAGACCTATATGCAGGACCATCTCTGATTTTTCCCCTCTTCTTAGCTTCCCATCTTTACTCCTCACCAAGTTCAGCAGAACTGCTTGATGCACAAAACTGTCTGAGGCAGAGGCAAAGATGAACTGACTCCAAGGGAGGGAGTCAAAGGGAAGCAGGGCTCTGGGATTTTTCCTATAGTAGGAGTGGTGATGTCGTCACCTGGAGCTCTCTGAAACATTTTTCAGAAGGACCTTATCCAAAAAGGAACATCAGGGTCAACAGGAGGGAAACTGATACATTTGTCTATGGGCATATGTTAATATCTAGCTTCTCAAACATTTTAGCACCAGGGTGTTGCAGTTTCACATCTCACAGTCCAGAACTGGCTGAAACTGG
>JAJKFI010000005.1:24728511-24743516 GCA_029204185.1 Lerista edwardsae
GGTCTCCAAGCCCCCAACTCTGCTACTATTTACACAAATACACAACACAGGGCCCACTTTTTTAGAATGACAATCTGTCAGGGTCCACCAGAAGTGATGTCATGGCCAGGAATGACATCAAGCAGGAAAATTTTTAGCCCCCCCTATATGATGAAATCAAATGAGTAAATTAAAATTTTTACAAAAAGTATGTTTTTAAAAAATTACTTAAAGAAGAACCCTCCTAACCCAGCAATGAAGATGCTGATCTGTTTTTTAAAAATTCCATAAACATCCACATTTACCCAAAAGTGAGCCCCAGTGACTATCATTGTTATAGTACATAGTAGCCTATTAAAGTACAGATCTGTAACATTTTCCCAAATACAGTCATATATCATGGTAGCATCAAGTCTAATATATTAAAAATAAGATACAGATTGAAATGAATGGGGACTCACCTGCAATTGGCTCACAACCGACCTAGTGAGCCCCAACCCACAGTTTAAGAAACACATATCGAGGCCATCCTCTTATCCAGTGCCTATGTGAGAATTATACATACATGAATATGTATGCCGTGTTACAATAAGGCTGCAATTTTATTCAAATTTACTTGGAAGTAACTCATGTTGCAGTGTTCTTCAACCTTGGGGTCGGGACTCCAATGGGGTCGTGAAGCCTCAGTTGTGGGATCACGGCAGCTTACAGGAATGAAAAAGGTTGAAGACCACTGGACTAGAGCACCACCAGATAAAGGGGGAGGCATCTGGTTACCAGGATAGTGTGTTCTAGTCCTGCTCAGGTTCTTAGTGATTGTGCTAAAATAGCTTTCACTAGTACCAGGCTTCAGGGTACCTTTTTTTTGTTCTCTCTAATAAGAATATCTGGTTACAGTTGACAGTTCTGAGAAGATGTAACAGGGTTGGGGAGTGGACAGATCCTGGGAGGGTGACAAGATCGACAGTGTTTAATATTTTATTTAATTAATTATTGGGGTAATACAATGAAAAAGGCATGGCATAGCATGAAAAAATCATGAAGACCACTGTCCTGAACTGAGTAGGCTAATACATTCATAGGCTAATACTAAATATATATTTAACATTTATTAGGGATATTTTACAAATCCCACTTTTCAAGTTTTACTCATTTGTTTTAAAACTATTGCAACTCACTCCAAGGAAATGAGATTAAGGGCGCAGTCCTAAAATGAGTTAGGCCGGCATAAACTAAGCCAGCAATGTTTGGCCTGCATCAGGGCCACTGTAAAGTATGTTTGGATCACGTGGAGTCAGAGAGGCCAGCACACAAATGTCCACCATCCTCCCTAACTCCGAGAGTAGTCCAAACACGCCTTACGTGTTTGGCCAAATTTTGCTGGCTTGGTTTATGCTGGCCTAACTCCAGTTTAGGATTGCGCTCTCAATGAGCTAAATGAAGTATACATTCCAAAGCAGATAGTGGCAGGAGAAGAAAACACTTTTTAATGAGGAAATTTAACACTGATTTTTTTGGTCATAATCTTAATGAGGCATGGGGGTGTCATTACCAGTTCCTCCAAAATTCCTTTAAAATTTAGCTTCAATGATTCAGCAGCTAGCTAGAAAACTGGCACCAAATTACAGCACATGCTTCTAAATCCAGGAAGAGAAGCATGCCAAACCTGTGTCTGGGTTGTACCACTTTGTATTGCTCATGGATTATCACATGACTGAATGCTTGTCTGTATCAAAATAAATACACCCCTGCACTGGAAAAGGCTAGAACCTTTCTCCCTGACATGAAAAATGCCCTTTCTTATGGGGGGGGGGAGGCGTTTCAAGAGTGTATGAGGAAGAACATTCAATATGAGCCCCCATCAGTCTAAATGCAGTCCACACACAGATATACCCCCTTAAAAGTAGGTTATTCTGATGCAAGTGTCCTGCCATCATTATTTCTGGTAGGTTTGTGTAGGTCTTGGTTGTTGCCACAAAGATGCAAGATAAAATGGCAAACAATGGGTATCTGAAATCATCAAGAGGATACAAATAAGGAGCAAGGCAGTGCTGTCATAGATTCTTAGAGCACAGTCCTAACCTGGAGTTAAACCAGCACACTTAGGCCAGCAAAGTTTAAAGCTACCATAAAGTACGTTTGGACCACTCTCACAGAAAGGCCAGCACACAGACGTCACGTGCGCCATCCTCCCTGACTCTGAGAGTGGTCCAAACATGCTTTACGGTGGCCCTTGTGCCAGCCAAATTTTGCTGGCTTTAACTGTGCCGGCCTAACTCCAGGTTAGGATTGCGCCCTTAGGCTAAACAGGCTTAATCTAACCCCCCCTTTTACTTCCTCTAAAAATATACTCAGTGGTTGTATCTCCTCCACTTGGTACTAAAAATTGTAGCCCCATGATCTTTCCTGGCCTAAGATCTTTGCACAGAAATCTCAGTGTATTCATGAACCTAGAATTCTCAAGATTCTCTGAAGATTGCCATAAGAAAGCCTATGATGGTCCAAACACACCTGCCACCACCCAATATAGTTCTATTTTCTTCCTTCCACCATGCTTGTCAATTGAGCTACCACAGCCAGTGGGAAACACATTATGGTGTTTAAAAACCTGATTCAGATTTCTATTGTGTCATGGCCAAAACAATATAAATTGAGGGTGTGCGTTCTGTATCAGAATTTGGTCTATATAGCAACATTTCTTTACCCATTGCAATGTTAGGTACTATCTTTTTGATAGCTGTTTTCCTCTCTAGTTTTCCCTTTCATGTCAGACTTCGTAATTGACTACGCAGTGTAGTGTAGGCTTAGTTTTGGATCGACGTGTCTAGGCTTGCACTATAAGCAACTGAGTGATGAATCAAGACTTACCTAGTTGAATTTTACCTCTGCTATGAATTCAGTAGATGGCCTTAGGCAAGCCAGTCCCTCTCAGCCCCAGCTTCACTCTGAGGATAATTGGCCTTACAGCAGGATTGTGGTCATGGGGAGTGGTGGCCTGAGACTTCTCCTACAGCAGGAATCCTCAAGTGCTGCCTTTGCAACTGTCAAAGAATCTTAGCAGAAAAGAAGACCAGGCTCAGCAGGAAGCAAACTGAGATATTGACCTAGGGGCATATCTATGCTATTGGTTTTTTTTTCCCCAAAGGGCTGCCTGAGAGGCATAGCTCATAAGCTATTAAAGCTACAATCCTAAGCAAATGTATATAGCAGTAAGTCCTTCTGAACACAGCGAGACTTATTCCTAGTAAACATGCAGAGGTTTGCACTATAGTATGCATTTTATATTGATTAATATTTGATTTCCCTTTCATGGATCACTGCCTTGTCGTGTTGAAGGGGCTTGAATAGCTCAATGAAGCTATGAGCTATGCCATGTAGGTTACCCAAGATGGACAGGTCATAGTAGACAATTCTGACTAAACATGATCCGCTGGAGAAGGAAATGGCAACCCACTCCAGTATTCTTGCCAAGAAAACCCCATGGATTACAGAGCAAAAAGACTAAACAATATGACACTGGAAGATGAGTTGGAAGGTGTCCATTATGCTACTGGGGAAAAGCAGAACACGAGTACTAGTAGCTCCAGAAAGAGTGAAGTAGCTGGTCCAAAACCGAAAGGAAGCTCAGCTGTGGATGTGTCTGGAAGTGAAAGGAAAGTACGATGCTGCAAAGAAATACTGCATAGGAACCTGGAATGTCAGATCTATGAATCAAGGTAAGCTAGATGTGGTCAAATGTGAGATGTCAAGACTGAACATCGACACCATGGGAGTTAGTGAACTAAAATGGACAGGAATGGGAGAATTTAATTCAGATGACCATTACATCTACTATTGTGGGCAGGAAACCCTTAGAAGAAATGGAGTAGCCGTCACAGTGAACAAGAGAGTGGGAACAGCAGTACTGGGGTATAACCTCAACAATGATAGAATGATTTCAATTCTGATCCAAGGCAAACCTTTCAACATCACAGTAATCCAAGTCTACTCCCCAACCACTGAGGCTGAAGAGGAAGAAGTGGACCGTTTCTATGAAGACCTACACCACCTTCTAGAATTAAGACCCAAAAAAGATGTCCTTCTCATCATAGGGGATTGGAATGCTAAAGTAGGCAGTCAAGAGGTAATAGGAATAACAGGCAAGTTTGGTCTTGGAGTACAAAATGAAGCAGGGCAAAGACTGATAGAGTTTTGTCAGGAGAACACATTAATCATGGCAAACACCCTTTTCCAGCAACACAAACTGTGACTGTACACGCGGACTTCACCAGATGGTCTACACCGAAATCAGATTGATTACATTCTGTGCAGCAAAGATGCAGAAGTTCTATACAGACAGTAAAAACAAGACCTGGAGCTGACTGTGGCTCAGATCATGAGCTTCTTATTGCAAAATTCAGGCTTAAACTGAAAAAAGTAGGGAAAACCACTAGGCCGTCCATGTATGACCTAAATCAGATCCCATACGAATATACCATGGAGGTGACAAATAGATTTAGGGGCTTAGGTTTGGTAGACAGAATGCCTGAAGAACTTTGGACAGAGGTCTGTAACATTGTACAGGAAGCAGCAACTAGAACCATCCCAGAGAAAGAAATGCAAGAAGGCAAAGTGGCTATCTGACGAGGCTTTACAAATAGCTGAGGAAAGAAGGGAAGCAAAAAGCAAGGGAAAAAGGTAAAGATATACCCAACTGAATGCAGATTTCCAGAGAACAGCAAGGAGAGATAGGAAGGCCTTCCTAAATGAGCAATGCAAAGAAATAGAGGAAAATAACAGAATGGGAAAGACTAGAGATCTTTTCAAGAAAATTGGAGATGTCAAAGGACAATTCCGTGCAAAGGTAGGCACAATAAAGGACAAGAACGGCAAGGACCTAACAGAAGCAGATGAGATTAAGAAGAAGTGGCAAGAATACACAGAGGAACTCTATAAGGCCGATCTAAATGTTCCTGATAACCACAATGGTGTAGTCACTGAACCCGAACCTGACATCTTGGACTGTGAAGTCAAGCATCACTAACAACAAAGCTAGTGGAGGTGACAGCATTCCAGCTGAGTTACTCAAAATCTTAAAAGATGATGCTGTCAAAGTGCTGCACTCCATATGCCAGCAAATTTGGAAAACCCAGCAGTGGCCACAAGACTGGAAAAGATCAGTTTACATTCCAGTCCCAAAGAAGGGCAATGCCAAAGATTGTTCAAACTACCGCACCATTGCACTCATTTCACATGCTAGCAAGGTGATGCTCAAAATCCCACAAGGTAGGCTTCAGCAGTATGTGAATCGAGAATTACCAGATGTACAAGCTGGTTTCCGAAGAGACAGAGGAACTAGAGATCAAATTGCCAACATTCGCTGGATCATGGAGAAAGCAAGAGAGTTCCAGAAAAACATCTACTTCTGCTTCATTGACTATGCCAAAGCCTTTGATTGTGTGCATCACAACAAACTGTGGCAAGTTCTTGAAGAGATGGGAGTACCAGACTATTTTATTTATTTATTTATTTATTTAAAAGATTTTTACCCCGCCTTTATGCCCAAAGGCACTCAAGGCGGCATTACATAAAACTATAAAATTTAACATTAAAAAACACTATAAAAGAACATTAAAACAACATATTCAAACAAAATTAAAAACATAACAATAAAGTTTAAAAAAACCAAACCCAGTGGATCATAAAAGTATAACACCCCAGCCAGTCAACCTGTCAACAATTAAAAGCTTTTTTAAATAGAAAGGTCTTCAGCCCCCGCCGAAATGTTAACAGAGAGGGAGCAGTTCTCAATTCTAAGGGGAGGGTATTCCAAAGTTGGGGGGCCACCACCGAGAAGGCCCTCTTCCTGGCCGCCACCCTTCTCACTTCTCCTGGTGGCGGCACAGTCAAAAGGGCCCCTCCAGAAGATCTAAGAGTACGGGTTGGATTATATGGAAGAAGGCGGTCCCTCAAATACCCCGGACCCGAGCCGTAAAGGGCTTTAAAAGTCAAAACCAGCACCTTGAATTGGGCCCGGAACAGAACCGGCAGCCAGTGTAGTCGCCGGAGCAACGGCTCGACAGAGTCAAACCGACTACCTTATCTGTCTTCTGAGAAACCTGTATGTGGGCCAGGAAGCAACAGTTAGAACAGGACATGGAACAACCAACTGGTTTAAAATTGAGAAAGGAGTACGACAAGGCTGTATACTGTCACCCTGCTTATTTAACTTATATGCAGAGTACATCATGAGGAAGTCTGGGCTGGATGATTCACAAGCTGGAATCAAGGTTGCTGGGAGAAATATCAACAACCTCAGATATGCAGACGACACCATTCCAATGGCAGAAAGTGAGGATGATCTAAAGAACCTTCTGATGAGGGTGAAAGAGGAAAGTGCCAAAATTGGCTTGAAGCTCAACATTAAAAAACAAAGATCATGGCAACCACTCCCATCACTTCCTGGCGGATAGAAGGGGAAGAAATGGAAGCAGTGACAGACTTTACTTTCCTGGGCTCCAAGATCACAGCAGATGGTGACTGCAGCCCTGCAATTAAAATCAATCAATCAGTTACTTATATACCGCTTTTCAACATGAAGTTCACAAAGCGGTTTACAGGCAAATAGTAATAATAAAGTTAAATGGCTCCCTGTCCCAAAAGGGCTCACAATCTAAAAAAAAAAAAGCAGACCGCCAGCAACAGCCACTAGAAAGACTGTGCAGGGGTGAAGAGGGACAGTTACTCTCCCCCTGCTAAATATAAGAGGAGCACCACTTGAAAAAGTGCCTCTTGTCCAGTTAGGAGGGGTAAGTGCTAAAGGGGTAAAAGACGTTTACTTCTTGGGAGGAAAGCTATGGCGAACCTAGACAACTTAATAAAAAGCCGAGACATCACCCTGCCAACAAAGGTTCGCATAGTCAAAGCTATGGTTTTCCCAGTAGCAATGTGTGGCTGTGAGAATTGGACCATAAGAGTTGGCCGAAGAATAGATGCTTTTGAATTATGGTGCTGGAGAAGACCCTTGAGAGTCCCCTGGACTGCAAGAAGATCCAATCGGTCAATCCTCCAGGAAGTCAAGCCTGATTGCTCCCTGGAAGGACAAATCCTGAAGCTGAAGCTCCAATACTTTGGCCACCTGATGAGAAGAGAGGACTCTTTAGAAAAGACCCTCATGCTGGGAAAGATTGAAGGCAAAAGGAGAAGGGGGCGGCAGAGGATGAGATGGTAAGATAGTGTCACCGGAGCGATGAACATGGAATTGGGTGAACTCCGGAAGCTAGTGGAGAACAGGGAGGCCTGATGTGCTGTGGTCCATGGGGTCGCGAACAGTCGGACACGACTTAGCGACTCAACAACAACAACAACCCCACTTTACGTGGGGCTGCCTTTGAAGACGGTCCGGAAATTACAACTAGTACAGAACACGGCAGCTCGGGTGGTTGCTGGGGCACGTCGGTTTGATTCTGTCGAGCCGTTGCTTCGGCGACTACACTGGCTGCCAGTTCTGTTCCGGGCCCAATTCAAGGTGCTAGTTTTGACTTTTAAAGCCCTGTACGGCTCAGGTCCGGGGTATTTGAGGGACCGCCTTCTTCCATATAATCCTACCCGTACTCTCAGATCATCTGGGGGGGCCCTTTTGACTGTGCCGCCACCAAGAGAGGTGAGAGGGGTGGCGGCCAGGAAGAGGGCCTTCTCGGTGGTGGCCCCCCAACTTTGGAATACCCTCCCCTTCGAACTGAGAACTGCCCCCTCTTTGTTAACATTTCGGCAGGGGCTGAAGACCTTTTTATTTCAAAAAGCTTTTAACTGTTGACAGGCTATATCTCTATATCTCTTTAACTTTATTAATCTTATGATCCACGGGGTTTGTTGCTTGCTGTTTTTAAAATTTTTAATTGTATTTTAACATTGTTTTAAATTGTTTTTTAATGTAAACTTTGTTTTTATTGCTTTTTTATTGTAATGCCGCCTTGAGTGCCTTCGGGCAAAAAGGCGGGATATAAATACAATAAATAACAACAATATTTGATTTAAACTGTTGTAACCTAGTCCAAGAATTTGGTATGAAATGAATTTTAACAAAATATATGTTTTAAAGTAGGAATAAGTGACAAGTAAAAAAAAAAAGCTCTAATGAAAAATTTAAAGTTGGATCTTTTTTTCTTGTCAGAATCTTATCAGGTCCTGGATATGGGCATGTCATGGTGCTCCTGCTGCAAAGTTTTCACTAAGCCGCAGCCTTGTGTAACATCAGGATCTTTGTAAGGGCAACATCAAGATAATACTTAAGAAGTGCTTTGCACGTCCAGAAAGCATTATAAGCTGCTCAAAACAATAAAGGGAACACTTACACAACACATCCGAGATCTGAGTGAACGAAATATTCCATTAAATACTTTGTTCCTGATATAGTTGAATGTGCTGACAACAAATTCACACAACAATCATAAATGGAAATCACGTTTATTAACCCATGGAGGTCTGGGCTTGGTGTCATACTCAAAATTGAAGTGGAAAAACACACTACAGGCTGATCCAACTTCAATGTAATGTCCATAAAGCAAGTCAAAACGAGGCTCAGTCGTGTGTGTGGCCTCCACGTGCCTGTATGACCTCCCTACAACGCCTGGGCATGCTCCTGATGAGGTGGCGGATAGTCTCCTGAGGGATCGCCTCCCAGACCTGGACTAAAGCATCCGCCAACTCCTGGACAGTCTGTGGTGCAACGTGGCGCTGGTGGATGGAGCGAGACATGATGTCCCAGATGTGCTCAGTTGGATTCAGGTCTGGGGAACGGGCGGGCCAGTCCATAGCATCAATGCCTTCATCTTGCAGGAACTGCTGACACACTCCAGCCACATGAGGTCTAGCATTGTCTTGCATTAGGAGGAACCCAGGGCCAACCGCGCCAGCATATGGTCTCACAAGGGGTCTGAGGATCTCATCTCGGTACCTAATGGCAGTCAGGTTACCTCTGGAGAGCACATGGAGGGCTGTGTGGCCCCCCAAAGAAATGCCACCCCACACCATTACTGACCCACTGCCAAACCGGTCATGCCGGAGAATGTTGCAGGCAGCAGAACGTTCTCCCTGGCGTCTCCAGACTCTGTCACGTCTGTCACATGTGCTCAGTGTGAACCTGCTTTCATCTGTGAAGAGCACAGGGCGCCAGTGGTGAGGTTGCCAATCTTGGTGTTCTCTGGCAAATGCCAAACGTCCTGCACGGTGTCGGGCTGTCAGCACAACCCCCACCTGTGGACATCAGGCCCTCGTACCACCCTCATGGAGTCTGTTTCTGACCGTTTGAGCAGACACATGCACATTTGTGGCCTGCTGGAGGTCATTTTGCAGGGCTCTGGCAGTGTTCCTCCTGTTCCTCCTGGCACAAAGGCGGAGGTAGCGGTCCTGATGCTGGGTTGTTGCCCTCCTACGGCCTCCTCCACGTCTCCTGGTGTACTGGCCTGTCTCCTGGTAGCGCCTCCATGCTCTGGACACCACACTGACAGACACAGCAAACCTTCTGGCCACAGCTCGCATTGATGTGCCATCCTGGATGAGCTGCACTACCTGAGCCACTTGTGTGGGTTGCAAACTCCGCCTCATGCTGCCACTAGAGTGACAGCACCGCTAGCATTCAAAGGTCACCCAGACATCAGCCAGAACACAGAGGGACTGCGAAGTGATCTGTGGTCACCACCTGCAGATCCACTCCTTTATTGGTGGTGTCTTGTTACTTGCCTATGATTTCCACCTGTTGTCTACTCCATTTGTGCAACAGCATGTGAACTTGATTGTCAATCGGTGTGGCTTCCTAGGTGGACAGTTTGATTTCACAGAAGTGTGATTGACTTGGAGTGACATTGTGTTGTTTAAGTGTTCCCTTTATTGTTTTGAGCAGTGTATAAATAAGAAGTAACAAAAAACCCGCGTCCAGTGTTTTCTTACAATTTATAGTTATCGAAAATTTGTTTACTTAGAACAAAATAAAGGTTTCTAAAAATTATAATGGCATCTTTTTAATATTAGATATTCTTGGGAATATGCATTGCTCCCTGCTTAGAAATTTCCTTGTGCTTGCGTGTCATGGCTTATTCCAACCTGGGTGGATAAAGGGGAACTGTAAAATGGAATAAGCATTGTTCCTACAAAACTGTCATTTATTTCAATTGAGTTTCTGAAGATCATGCTTGGTAGATTGTATCCAACATTATTTCCAATGGTGATGCTGACAAATTTGGCCAGGGTTTGGGTTGATCATATTTGTTTACTTCACAGTCATCAGATTAGAGGAACAATCTTTTATGATTGCGAGTAAAAAAATTTTTTAATTATCTGGCAGCCATAGTGAGGATATGCAAACCCTCCCCCACATCATTACTGTGATACCTCCTCCTACTGTTTCTACTGATCTGAGAGTGCAACCTACTCAGTTTTTGGATAAGTCCCAATTTTCTGTGAGGTAGCCAACAGCCAAGCACACTTTCCGTGTCACTTGAGCACAGTAATGTTTGACGGCTGTCAGCTTCTGCCTGAGGAGGAATATGATTTTTCCTTTTCCCATATGGTATTATTAAGATATCATTACAGCCTCATGTGGGTAGTACTGAACAGAAATGGAAAGCAGGATTCAGTAGCATTGAAAATGTAAGCCAGGCTAGGTAACTAGGTAAAACGTTCACTTGTCTGCTGTGCTTTGTGCATGTGTTTTCTCGTACCTAGGGCAGGCCCATCTATGAGATCTACCTCATAGTAGGCACCTAAGGCAGCAGATTGGTGAGGAGGGCACAAATTTCTGACAACCAACTCTCTTCCCTCCTCCTCCTTTCACTCCCTGGAGAGTATAAGGGAGGACTGAGAGGAAAATGTGAAGGGGAAGAGAGAGTCATTTCCATACCTAGGGCCATGGATCGTGGCCCACCCGCATGGGAAAGCCCTGTTTATGCCCCCTTAAGGGGCAGGGAGGAGTAAAGGCAGCAACACAATTGCCAGGATTGTGCTGCTGCCTGGGAAGAAAGGGTTTTTTAAACTTACTTTCCCCAGCACCAGCCTCCTGGGGGTGTGGGCTCCTGAGGGGGTGGTGATGGCCTCCACTGATGTCTCTGTAGGGCTCCCCAAGCCTCAGAATATCTCAAAATTGCGATCGCAACCCACTTCCAGTTTTGCTGTTTCAAACTGGAAGTGTGTCACAATCACCATTTTTTTCTATAGAGTCCTGCCTGACTCAGCCCTGACTCGCTTCACAAAAAGATTTATACTCGAGTCAAAATGACTTGAGAATTTCTGGGGTGGGGGAGCGGGTGAGGTGCCACGAGTCAAACTGTGCCTATATATCCCTAGTGAGGTTGTACCAGAGAAGAGGGAGGGAGAAAGCTGCACGGATGCAAGGAGCGCTTTTAATGTGCAGGGAGTACCAGAAAGAGTAGACAACTATGTACAAACATTCTATAATGAGTGAGAACCACCGTCCAGAATATTGATTCACTGAGGTCATTTTTCTACTTGCTCGTCATTCCTATTGAATTCCCAAAGCAAGCTATAATTAAACAAATCACAAATACAAATAAAACAATTTCAGATAGAGAGACATCTGCAGTGAAGAGCCAGCCAGCATTAAAACAGAAACCAGGCAGCTATTTAAAGTTCCAGGCAGGTAGCAAAAGAATCAAGAAAAGACATAAAGGGCTGTGGTGGCGCTGGAATCAACCTTCAGGCCATTCCCTCCAAGCCATTGTCTTCCCCCAGGGGCCAATTAACAAAGTATCCTGCTATGAAAGGAACCCATTAAAGGGGAAAACAAAGGGATCAAATCCTATGCTTTTTAACTCAGTGGGTCTAAAGAATTCAATGGGACATTGCCAGGGAAGAATGCCTATAATTGTATCCTTACACAGAAGAATAAAATTACTAAAAATCAGTTTGGAGGAAAAGAGAAGGCGCCTGGTGATGCTGCAAGGAAAGAACAATTAGGTGTAGAGAAAAATCTGTTATACTCATGGGTAGAAGGTCAATAATTAGCAATGTATTAAGGTTAAAAAATGATACATTAGGATCAGTGGTTTGACCCATTACAAATATATTCAAAATATTTGGTTTTCATTGGTTTGGTAATATTTATTTTAATTACTGTGGTTTTTATGAATATTGATTATTGATTTTGAATACTGATTTTGAATATTGAATATTGATTAGTACTGAGTGGATATTGAATATTGATTAATGATTGAGTATTGGTTTTAATCACTACACATCAACCGTGCAGGAAATACTGAAGATAGGGCAGCGCGACATGTGCCTTTCTCCCCATGTAGCCAGCCAGAAGTATAGCTGAGTGGTGGGGTGGGGGGTGGGGGTGAGGTAGAGCACAGTGCCAGGGCATGTCCTACAGCAGAAGCAGTGACGTCATCTACAGGAGTACTCTAGTGCTGCTCTGAAACTAAACCACATTAGCTGAGAAGAAGCATTTTCTAGGTAAGCTGAGAAATGTGCCTATGGGCATATGCAGTGGTGTCATTCAACTGATTTAGGAACAGGAACTCACTTTTGATTGGCACTTGTCGGGAACCCGGAACCAGCCACGGAGCCCGTTAGGATCCGGAACGCCCGTTCTGGTCCGTTCCCCCTGAATGACATCACTGGGCATATGTACCAGGGGCTACCCAAGAGCAGAGGCAGATCTAAGGGAGTGCAAAGCTCTAAGTTTTGCAAGAAGCCTTACCTTGCAGTGGAAATCACTCCTCTCCTGCACCGGTTTAGCCAATCCTCACAGGGAAAAGCAACATCTTGGCGTTGCTTACTGGCTACATCAGCAAGTAAAGGGAGAGGAAGGATTTACATGACAGGGTAAGAGCTGTTTAGAGCAAGGTTTAGAGCTTTGCCCTCCCTGTAGATCCGCCTCTGCCCAAGAGACGGTATATTGTTCATGTTTACGTTAGGGCTAAGATCTTATGCAAATTACCTAGGACTATTGAATATAGTGAGACTGAATATAGTAAGCATGCATAGGCTACTACTGAAATAGACCTTTTGAATGGGATTTTTAAAAATCTCATTTTTTAGTTTGTGTATATTTGCTCTAAACCAGTGATTCTCAAACGTTTTAAGCTGCCGGTGGTGAATCAAGCAGCCCTGTGTCAGGCTGGCTGAGCCACTGTCGGATCCTACCCCCTCCGTCTGGCTCCTCCTGCCTCCCCTGCCCCAAATGGGCTTACCACTGACCCACTCTGCTGGAGAGCCGGTCACCCACCCACCCACCCACTCGCATTGGGGCCTGGCGCTGAATGAGCACTGCCCATTAATGTGTAAATGTGTTGCGGATGTGATTTACAGCACATTTATGACATTTTCGCTGGCAGTACAGACCTACCACTGGCAATAAGGACCTTCTGCAATAAGGACCGCTGGCAATAAGGACCTACCACAGCCCTAAGGAGCTGAAGCAAGTCCGAGGAAAAACAATTACGGAGCAGGAGGCTTACAGAGATGAAAGGGGTTTCAAATCTCCCCTTTGAAACTTCCCCCTTCGTTTCACCCCCACACGGGATACAGTGCACACCTTTTTGGTGTGGCTGCATCAGGGGGAGGGGGAGGGGAGGCGTAGGATTGTACTAGGAATTGTGCAAATCTTCATCATTACAGTGATCCAAAATAGACTGGAGCAAGATTTTTGATTACTACTAATAAAAAAAAATCAGAATCTAAGAGTGGGAAACTAAACATCTTGTAGGCATTTAGCCAAAATAAATATTGTAAATTTGGTTTTATAAACAAGAACTCAAGATAAATAAACATCCTGAGACTACAGAATTGCAAGATAAAATTTTTAATTCTATTCTTCAAGACATTTTTTGATTTGGAAAAAAATAATAATCAGTGGAGCTCAATGAATGTGGAGCTTAGCAAACACTCTAAGAGTGAAATCCTAACCTGGAGTTAGGCTGGCACAGTTAGGCCAGCAAAGTTTGGCTGGCACATGGGCCACCATAAAGTATGTTTGGACCACTCTCCAAGTCAGAGCTGCCAGCACGCAGACGTGAGCCATCCTCCCTTACTCCAAGAATGGTCCAAACGCCCTTTACGGTGGCCCATGTGCCAGCCAAACTTTGCTGGTCTAACTGTGCCAGCCTAACTCCAGATTAGGATTGCACTATAAGTGGTGTCCCCCCCCCACCATAATAAAAAGGATAAACACAGAGGCTTGAGCGGCTGGTAATGTGAAACTTTTTTTAAGTCTCATAAAGCTAGGTGGGTCCCAAAAGGGTGTCATTTTCAAAAGTGGGTCCCGGTGCTAAAAGGCCTGAGAACCACTGCACTAAAGTATAGCTTTCCTTTTATTTTCACCTTCTAAGGGCCACTGCATGTGTTCCAAGAAGTGTGTGGTAACTGAACAAAAATGCATCTACATGGCAAGGATGTCACATGACAGTTGTAAGTCACATTCACTGTTTGAACTGGCAATTTTGTACTGAGCTAATGCTAAAGCATAAAGTTTATGCTAAAGATTTTGTTCTAAACTAATAGGCTAAATATAATAATAATAATAATAATAATACATGTATTTATATACCGCCTTTCTTAAGGTCACTAGATTTCTCTAATGATTACAACTCAAGGCGGTTTACATAGGCAGACTTTTCACAAACCCGAAGGTTTTTACAATTTACAGAATGTTCTATCTTTCAAGAACCACACTCAAACAGATCTTTCTTTCTGGATTTAGCCTTCTTTCTTTAGCCACCCGTCTGTCGTCTGCTGGCTGATGAGGCTTCCCTGCTCTCACCAGAGTCGCAGCTGAGTTCAGCACACTCCTCCTCCCACGAGGCAGCTGAAACTCAGCTTTTTTTAATCAGCCGCAGTTTGCAAGGTCTGCCGCTCACACAGACTTCCGGGAGTCTCGAGCTCACGACCTTGAGATCTTCAGCTGTTATCTTCGGGCAAACAGAGGCATTAACCCTCTCGGCTAAATCTTCTGCATATATTATAAAACAAATATATGATTTGTTGTTGTTGTTGTTGTTGTTGTTGTTGTTGTTGTTGTTGTTGTTGTT
>JAJKFI010000005.1:24743526-24798532 GCA_029204185.1 Lerista edwardsae
TTGTTGTTGTTGTTGTTGTTGTTGTTGTTGTTGTTGTTGTTGTTGTTTTGGTTCAACAAAGACTTTAAAATAACAAGTCAAATGGTTAGGTCCAGGTGCTGAAGGGTGGGTGGCTTAGGAGGTAGTTAGGAGGAGCATAGTTCCAGGACTTCCCCCATGCCTACATCAGGAGCTGTGGTGGTGATGCCATTAGCAGGAGCACTCAGGTTCTATCTCTGAAATGTTTTCAAAAGACTTGAGCTGAGAACAGGAGCCAGACTCAGCAGGAGGCAACATGGTGCAGCTCAACATGGAAGGGTTTAAAAAGCTGCATCTGCCCACATTTCCTCTTCTTTACAATGGTTACAGGTATAGCAACTCTGTCGCCCTTTGTATAGGGTAACCCAAATAATAAAGTTTCTAAGCAGGAATACATAGGCAGAGAAGAAAACCCTCTAATAAAGAAAGCCGAAGTTGATTTTTTTTTGGTCATGCAAGCTCCTGCACTTCAAAATTTAGTACTACACCACTGGTGTTTTCAGATTTCAGTTGAGGTTCATGTGTAGCAGTGGCAGACTCAGCTGCTCTGGGGCCGGGTCGATGATAGCTGGCTCCCTGCCCCCTGCACCACCCCCAACACGCTGCCCGCCATGCTACGCTCCATTTTGTAGCTATTTCAGTGCAGGGGTGGGTGGGCTGAATGCTTTACGAGCCACCGCTATGCTGCCCCAGGGCAAGTGACCCCCACACACAATGAACAGGTTGGATCGCCTCTTATATGTAGCACATTCTATGTATATTTACTCAGATGCAAGTCCTACTGTGAATGGATTCCATCCAGAGTAACATTTCCAAGAAAGGAGCTCCTTCTGATCATAAAAAGAGGGTTCACCTTGCACAGGAACCCTTTGCATGAGTGGAACATTCTTTGTGTTTTCAGAGGAAGCTTCCATTCATGGACTTGTTACTCTAGAGCAGTGGTTCCCAAACTATGGGCCAAGACCCCACCAGTGAAAGTCACAAGCCAATTTCAGGTGGGTTGCAAAGCACCTAGAGCAGCCATATTGAAAATATAGGAAGATGGGATACTGGAAAGGGGGAGGGCTGTGTGGTTGTTTTGCTTGTGTCAAGGTTGTAAATAACCCAACTTACTGCTGCATTCTCAGGAAAGCAGCAGGTTATAGTATCACAATGACGGCACTTCTGGCCATGACCTCACTTCTGGTGGGTCCCGGACAGATTGTCATTCTAAAAAGTTGGGTCCCAGTGCTAAAATGTTTGAGAACTGCAGCTCTAGAGAGAACCCAGTGTGCTTAGGAAATGCACAATCTCTCTCTTCCATGCCTCTTTGATTTGAAATGAACAGGAGTCGCATGTTCTTCCCAGCATGCATTGCTCCTGTTAATGTCAAGGAGCAGCCTCATGGAGAAGGGAGTGAGGCCTCACATAGAGCTCCAGGAAGTAAAGGGAAGCAGAGAGGTTTCTCTCTTCCCCTTTTCTAGTCACAGGGGAGCTTGCTGGTCTACCTGCCTTCCCTCCCCCCTCATCCACAAGGGGGCATATGAGAGCAAGCCCACTAGTGGCAAAATTGGAGGGGATTCAGATGCTGCAGTGTCATAGGCTGCCATTGGCTGCAATTCACACATTATGAATGGGAACTTACCAGGGTCCTCCATGTGTGCAGTTTATAGTGCTTGCTGTATGGCTAAGCTTTCATATATGCAGTTGAAAAATGCTTTCTTCTTTCAAATGCCAAATGGCCAACCAGCTAGAGAAAATTCAGTTTTATCATGGGGTATGCAATTTGGTTTGGCTGGAAAGCCTGAAAAACCATTTTATCTCTTAATAAACAATTTTTATCCTGCTTGGTCATTTTCAATAAACTCACAAAAGAAAATTCAGCACCAAATTCTTCCTTACTTCAGGCTTATACATGTTCTAAAACAATGTGGATATGAAATATTTTTACAGAAAACTCCTCCATATCTTTGGAATGAATGTTGCGGAAAAAATGCTTGTGGACCAATTCTGATGTAATATTTGGTCTCCACAGACACATACCAGTGAATAATATTTTTTAAAATGTTACTGGAATGCAGAAATCCCTATGGAAATATCTGTAAGGAGACCAGATTGCTGCCTACTGTGTTTTGCACATCCTTCCCAGGAAATTCATCTGGATTTTGTATGGTAGCTTGGGCCATCTTTTAGTGTCTCCATGTGCAAAGGGAAGAATGTATCGGATCCGCACAGAGAGCATTGGAAGTTACAAGGAAGAAGCTGCTGAGGAGAAGGGGCAGGAAGGTGAAGAGCTGATCCACTCCATTCTCCTTAAAATATCCTCAATCACATAACCTTTTGTCCTTTCACAAGTTCTTCCGTTTCTAAACAATTTCAGTGTATGACCCCAATTTCATTGCATAACTCTAAGGTCAGCATAAAAAAAAAGACTTTGATTCATAGCATGGAATAAACCAGGCACTGGTCTGAACAACACAGTTATGGCAACCCCTTTGTAGGGGTGAAGCAGAATCTAGATTTGTTCAGATCTGTCCACCAAATGTAAGGAAAGGGATAGCAAATATTAAATTAAAGGCACAATCCTAACCTGGAGTCAGGCCAGCACAAGTTAGGCCAGCAAAGTTTGGCCGGCACAAACAACACCGTAGAGTATGTTAGGACCACTCTTGGAGTCAGAGAGGCCAGCTCATGGATGTGCGCCATCCTCCCTATCTCTGAGAGTGGTCCAAACGCACTTTACGGTGGTTCATGTGCCCGCCAAATTTTGCCGGCCTAACTCAAGGTTAGGAGTGCGCCCTTAATTTAATATTTGCTATCCTTTTCCTTACATTTAGTGGGCAGGTCGGAACAGATCTAGATTCAGATCTAGATTTTGGAGTCTTGTGTGAAGGCCAAAGATCCCAAAATCCAAACAAAAGGTTTCCATAGATGGGCAACCCAATCTATTGTAACTCCCCCACGTAGCAATTCAAGCAACGCTGTCATGGTCTCTGCTGCAACTTGTGGAGCTTAACAGCTGACACATGATATCTGGTGCAACTCTGTGCTGATCCATGAAGGTGGATCAGGCCAAGGAAGGAAGGAAGGTTTCAGTGCGCAATCTTAACCTGGACTTAGGCCAGCATAGTATGGACTTAGGCCATAAAGCGTGTTTGGACCATTCTTGGAGTCAGGGAGGGTGGCACACGTCTGTGTGCTAGCCTCTCTCACTGCAAGAGTGGTCCAAACATACTTTATGGTGTAAATCTTAATTTATTTAAGATTAATTAATTTAAAGAGTGTGACAAATAGTAAAATGTATAAATAATAACTAACTAAAAAGTTGGCTGTTATTATTAAAGCAAACTACAAAACTATAAAGTTTTTAACTGTCAGAAAAAGGTGGCTCTGAAGAACCATTATTAGCATAATGTAAGAATTTTTTGTAGTTGTAGATAAGACAATAAGATAGATAAGATAGATAAGGATAATAAGATAGATAAGGACTACGTTATTTAACTAAGGGTGCAATCCTAACTTGTGCTGGAACTGCAAGTCTGGCAAGCCTGCCCCGTATCTAGTACAAGTTAGGAGGATGCTAGAGCCTCCCTGGGGCAAGGCACGTTCGTGCCCTTGCCCCGGGATAGGTGCTAGCCACCCCAATGGGCTTGCTCAGACCTGTGCCTGCTGTTTAGCAGGCGTAGTGCCGAGCAAGCCACACACCCTGAATTGGGGCCGCATGGCCTGGGGTGGAGGCTGCCTGATGGCTGCCTCCTGGCTCCGCCCCCTTCCCCAGGCCAGCATGCCTCCTGGCCCACCCATCCCTACTCAGTTCCTTCTTCCCTCCTGTACTCCCCTCTGCCCAAAACTGGTTGAAGCCAAAACCCTCTGCCCAGGCTGTGTGTCCCCAATTCTCTATATAGCAGGCACAAATTCAAGTAGCCCATAGGGGTGGCTGGCGCCTACCCCAGGGCAAGGGGATGAATGTGCCCTTGCCCTGTGGAGGCTCCAGCCTGCTCACAATCTGCGCTGGATACAGGTCAGCCTGTTCCAATGCATCTTAGGATTGCACCCTGAAAAGTGTCCTTTTGTGGCACCACTCCATGATTCCCATCAGGGTGCACACATGGTAGTTGAGTACACATATCTCTAGCTTTATTGGGCCTTTTAGGCTCACTTTGTAATAACATCTCTCCGTCTTCTGTATGCAATCATGTGATATGAGTATGTTTATATTATATATGTATATGCATTGAGGTTACTATAGCACTGATGCAGTTGATAAAGTGGACCCTGTCCTGTTCTACAATCCATTTTTAGTCTTTCAGGAACCACTAGAACTGCAGGTTCTTCTTATGTAGAAAATTCAAGACCTCTCCAGTAGATAAGATATTGTGTTCCAAGGTTTGAAACTTCATTGATGAGACATTCACAGAATACAGCACTATGAAAGAATGACAAGTTGTTGAAATGGTCATCCCTGGGACAAGCAAGTCAATCACAGTGTTTTATAAAGTATGTGGAGAAGAGCTAATTGATTTAATTAAGGAGGAGGAGTCTTCAGAAGTAGTCAGGGATGAAGTCATGCATGCCAAGGCATACAAATAATTTCCATGTTTTGAAGTATTGGGGAAACATCAGGCAAAATCATGCAGTAACGAAGAAACTTTTCTGTTTTTGGCTGTAGACAATGGAAGATAGTGTGCAGAAAACAATTTGGGCTGCAGAAAGAAGATGATCCTCTGAGAATTACTGCAGATTACACTCTCATGCTCTTCTGCTTAGCCAGAGCAAAAAATAGAGTGTCTAATGCTGGGGTATTTGGGGGGGCAGGAGAGGAGAAAGATTAATTGAGGTGCCTTCAGGGGTCACATACAGATCCTCCAGTGACTCCTGAGTATTCCTAGTTGATAGGGAGGTAGTGACTGCCTCCATTAGCCACTGCTCTCCTCCACTACCACTGTTACAGGTGTGCCCTGATATCCACTGATCCGGTATCCACTGTTTCAGTTATCCACAGATACCATGAATATTGTAAAACCTATTAAAAAGATAGAAGAACATGAAACAAATCTCCTTTTTTTTACCTTGTTGCAGCAAGACCATCGATGGTCCCCTATCTTTAAAAAGGCACCCCTCCCAGTATCCATGGTTTCAGGTTTCCACAGAGGGGTCCAGAACCGAACCCCAGCGGACACCAGCAGAGGCAAGCCTCACACCATTTCCAAAAGGAAAAAAGAAGATATATACAAAAATGCAACTATTTAATATTACTTATTCCTAATGCCTGAAAACTGACCGTATCAAGATTCTCAGGTTGTTGTTCATAATTAACTCACCTCTATAAATCAGAAAAGGGAAAGACCTTAGCCGTTAAGCTTATCCAGGGGGCTGTGCTGATCTCCGCGCACTGCCGAGGGCATGGCTGTTGCAAACATGCCATAAGGCACAGTGGCCGGGAGAAGGGAGACACTGGCAGGAAGACCAGCACTAGTAGAGGCTGGGTGTCTGCACCAGTTAGACAATCACCGGGAGCCAGCAGCAATAGGTTTCCTGCCAGCAATGGGGAGGTGTTCAGGGCTGGAAGAAAGGGAAGGCAGGGAGGGATGAAACTGGGTAGGGTGAGGTCAGACAGCAGGATGGTTCATACGTGGGAGGGGGGCATTGACAGCAGCAGCAGCAGCTGACACCAGGTGCTATCCTCCCACACCTCCAAGCCCTATATGAGCCTACTAGGTTCTGAGTACACCCATAGGGCTGCTGGCAGCGGTGTCATCCTGGCAGAACGGGCCGGTACGCCGTTCTGCTAGTTCCGTGGACGGGCCCGGGCCGCACCGCCTCTCCCGAGGACGGACGCGCTGTTTCTGGGCCCGCCCACCTTCCCGTGCATCCGAATTGCTCTGAAATGGAGCGATTCCAGGCGCAGGGAGGCATGGCTGGCCTCCGCCATAGGGGCGGAGGGCTGCCAATCATCCGGGCGTTCCGGTTCCTGGCACGCCTGGATGACATCACTGGCTGCTGGGGCCTGACAAAGGGAAAGGGAAATGATCGACTTACTCCAAGAAGACCTCTGGCTGCCTCCCTGGTTCAACCGTTATGGTGGCAGCCATTTTGGGATGCCACTATGGGATGGGCAGCCTGGTTAAGATTGGGCTGCCTGCCTTCTAAAAGGATGGGTCCCATTAGGATAGATATATTGTTCTCTTATTTAGTTTTCCAATAGTAATATGAAAACACACAAAAAGCCAATAACTCAAAATATAAAGACAAGATGACCCTTCTTATACTTATTACGACACTTAACTAATCTATCCAGTATCACAAGATTAATTTAACTCTTTAGAGTTATAGAAAATAATTCTTATAAATCTCAACAACTGTAACTAGACATCTGGATCGGCTTACTTATACCGTGGCATTTTGTCCCCTAAAACCACAGCTGAGTTTTCCCTTTCCAAAGCAGAAGTCACTCCAACTATCTGTATAAGTCAGAATTCATGCATCTCGAAGCTTTGGCTGCTGGATTTCAAGAACAAAACGTTGAGATGGTCTTAGCACAGAGCAAAGTAAAAGACAAGTAAAGGAAGTAAAGGAAGTAAAAGACAACATCTTGTGAGTTTCAATCTCCTCTTTCCCTTAACTTATTTGTTTGGTGAAATCCTTACAACGATACCTGGCCCATAAAAGGCTTTATCTGTATAATTAGGTAAATCCCAAGCACTGCACATACAGTCAATGTTATGCCTGCCTGCCTTGCCTATATGTTCCGTGGATAGGGAAATTTAGGGTGCAATCCTAATGTGGAGTTAGGCTGGCACAGTTAGGCCAGCCAAGTTTGGCCAGCACAAGGGCCACCGTAAGGTGTGTTTGGACCACCCTCGGAGTCAGGGAGGATGATGCACGTCTGTGTGCTGGCCTCTCTGACTCCAAGAATGGTCCAAACATACTTTACAGTGGCCCTTGTGCTGCCCAAACTTTGCTGTGCAAGCCTAACTTCAGGTTAGGATTGCATCCTTAAACTTTGATCTACCTATATCAAGCAATTCTTCCCCCACGTTCCTTATTTATGCCCTAAAACCATTAAACAAAAGATTATATACATGTATACTGTACATATATTTAAAAAAACTTTAAACTACTTCTAAGGCAAGAGCATAGAATATTTTATGAGAGCACAGTTGCAGTGCGAAAAATTGAATTCAGAGGCAATTGTGATCACATTAAGATAGCCATTTGAATAGTTATAGAGTTATTTATTACAGTGAAGGGGTGTTCTGCCAAATTGCCGGGCCACCCCAAGGGCCCCAATGCCCACCCTAGGCTAACTAGTTTCCCCACAGAGCGGCCTCAGTAATAGGCAAGAGGGAGGGGGTTCATTCACCCACTGGGCTTCTTCTCTTCCAGCAGCTTTGATTGGGATCACCAGCTGGCCAGCCTCCTCCAGACTGCCCTCATCTCTGGCTTAGCTCCAAACTACTCTTAAATCTAGCACCACAAAACCCCACCACCAAACAATAGGCAGTCAGTTTGCCCAAGACACAACTGCCTCCTCCACTTGGTGGCTCCAGGGGCGTGGCAGCCATACAACAGTTCCCCACAATGAGCTTACCTTAGCCAGTCTAGCAATCCGTCCATCAGTCCTTCAGGCAGTCAGTCCAGCCAGCACTCCATCAGTCAGTCAGTCCCAATCCATTCATCCAGCACCTGCCTGGTGCTCTCCTCCAACACCAACCAAGGTCGTTTCCTCCAGCACCTATCCAGGTCCCTTTACTCCAGCTCCTGCCTTCCACTTTATACTGAGGCCAGCCAATCAGTGGGCAGGCTTTAATTCATCAGCCACACCCATCTGCACCTGTGCTAACCTCTTCCTAGCCAGGGGCCTCATCAGCCTACAGCTGTGCTCCTGAGGCTTGCAGAGACCTTGGGGGTTAACCCTATAATCCCTGTTTTATCTGGGACAAGGGACCATTGCTGATACCATTCCCTAGCTCCTCGGGGTATCTCCTGCCTTTTCCAATACAAGGGGGAAAATCACTTAGAAGCAGTGTTGTCATTCAGGGGGAACGGCCCGGAACTCCGTTCCGCTAGTTCCACGGAGGTCCCGGGCCGCTCCGCCGCTTCGGAGGACGGGCGAGCTGCTGCTGGGCCCTCCCGCCCTCCCGTGCGTCCCGAATCGCTCAAAAACAGAGCGATTCCGGCACACTGAGGCTGGGGGGGGCGTGGCAGCCCTCCGCCATAGGGGCGGAGGGCTGTCAATCATCCGAGTGTTCCGGTAGTTCCGGCGCTCAGATGACGTCCCTGCTTAGAAGAGATTATGATGAATAATGTCACTGTTTGTTTTGATGCCAGGCCTACTTGGACTTGTTTTTCTTATGTGTAGATAAGAGGATCTTAGGGAGGGCAATTTTCAGCAAAAAATGGCACAAAGGGGAAGGATTAAGGAACTCCTTTCCTCCCCCCTCCACTCCCTGCATTGCTATTCTGCTTTGAATTGCTGCCTAAACACTTGTTTTCTATTTAAAAAAAATAGTTCCCACAAACAATTATGGCACTGCACATATATGGTATATGTGAGAAGAAAGCAGTATTTCAATAAATAAGGTGCATGTCAAAAATTAGAGGCATCTGGAACTAAGCAGTTTACTAAGCATACCGCTAAATCAATACACTTTGGAATTCATTTCCAAATTTTGAACCATCTTAAAAACACTTCAGCAGTACAAGCATCAAGTATAATTGCCATTGTGAGGCACAGCTGCGGATTTATTTATCTGAAGCATTTTTGCAATTGCTCTTCAGCCTACAAGACTCCCAGAGTGGCTTATCAAAAAAATCAATAAGCAAGTCATGAAAACAAAAAGGACCTGGAAGTTGTTGTTGTTGTTGGCTTTTCCTCCTCCCTTCTAACAGGACAGTTTGTAGTTGTATTGGTCTCTTGTCAGTGGAAGAGGGGCCCAATCGCAGACTGAACAGGATTAACAGGGGGAGATCATGGTGATACTTTTCCGTGCTGGCTTCTTCTTCCTCTCAAAGGAACCCCTTGTGAGCTACTATCATTCATTTTTATGAGATGCTGAGCTTTTCATGAGACGGAGCACCTTCTAGGGTCAGGCTATAAAGCGTCCAACAGAAATGGAAACTCAGGTGTTGCAAATTCAATGAAAAGCTAGTAATTAAAGCAATTCTATTTACCTACCCCCTTCCAAAAGCATCTTTGTATGGGATTAAACTAAGTCTGCATGTCCTTCTCCAGGGTCAATTGTACCACTTGCCCCAATTCTGCACACACCCATCCTTGATTTCTCTGTAAAAGTGTAGGGAGGTTATCAGAGGATGTGCAGAGTTGCTGTGTGGTTGTAGAAGGCAAATCCATTAGCTAGCTCTAGGGCAGGAGTCTCCAAACTTTTCTCTACAAGGGCTACATTATATATCTTCCACATTTTCACAGGCCAAAAAAAAAAAATCAGTATTATCTATTTATGAATGACATGTAAATGAATGAATAAGTTTTGATTTTTTTTGTAATTGGCATGATATGATTCAGAACAAGAGAGAAATGTGACAATTACATAGAAACAATGCCATGCTTAAACTGAGAAATGATAGATAATGAGTAACAACGTCAAACAAAAAATCTGACAAGAAAAATGATCTGACAAAAAACCAACAACAGCAGTTACTATGGGCTGGATAAAAACGTGGCAAGCAGGATGGCAGCACCTGGCCCCAATGTGAGTGGACGGGACAGCCACACTCCAGCAAATGGTAAGCTCATTTGGAGCAGAGGGAGGCGGGGGGGGGGTAATGGGCAGGGGGAGGAAAGGAGCCAGTCCATCAGGGGGCGGGACCTGCCGATGGCTTCCACTGCTGGATCCAGTGCCCTACCTTGAACTGGGCAGCCCGACATGAGGCTGCTCAATTTTTGCTGGCAAAATCGCTGGTGGTGAGCCAAGAAGCCTCATTGTGGGCAGCGGGGCTTTCCCTGGGGGAAGGGGATGAATGTCCCCTTCTCTTGAGGTGCCTCCGGCAGCTGCCTGGCTGCCACAGGATGCCGTGGTAACTGTCTGGCTACCTCTGTGCCCGCGGCAGCCAGCCAGCTCAGTATTGGGCTGTGTAGCTATATGCACCTACAGGAATTAGAAATATATGTAATCCAGACACAGGCAGCTGCCATGCACTGACTCAGATGATAAGTCCATCTAGTTTGCTGCAGTCTAATCTGTCTGACCGGCTTAAGAGCCGTGGGGCCCCATTGGAAACATTTTTGCAGGGCTCCAGTTTCACAGCCGAGACGTATATCTCTATGGTAGAACGAAAAGCAATCAAAATATATGCTTAAGAAGTATGCGTGAGTTAATAGACCAAATAGATCTAAGCACGGTTAAATATAAAATTGCATACACGAAAGATAACAAAATGTGTAGATTAATCTTTGAAAACTGAATACCGGTAGATTATTCCTTAACAGGACATCCAAAATCCAGACTATTCCAAAATCCAGATATCTTTGCCCAAGGCTTTTTAATAACTTTCTGTAGAGAGGTCTTGTGCTCATTCCCATGCATAGGCTGTAAGTTCTATTCTTTGCCCTGTAGTGTGTGGTATTGTTGAAAAATGTCAGAGACCAGCAGACACCCAAATGGGTAACATAGTAAAAAATTCAAGTGGAAGCATTTATCATTATATCTATGCAAGTATTCCGAAATCCAGAAAATCCAAAATCCGGACATCTTCCTGTCCCAAACAGTCTAGATAATGGATCATCAACCTGTAGTTACAACATCACTTGTTTTAGTGACGTGAAATGACTGAGCACCCAATCCTATCCAACTTTCCAGTGCTGATACAGCCCTGCCAAAGGGTGTGTGCTGCAGCTTGCAGTGAAGGACAATCATGGAGGCCTCCTGAGGGTAAGGGAATGTTTGTTCCCTTACCGTGGGGCTACATTGCAGCTGATTGGTGCTGGAAAGTTTGGATAGGATGGGACCTTAACAATTAATATATTTTACTAACTTAGGGTTGTTTTCAAGTTTTACTCTAGCATGGGAGGGGGCCTTAGGAGCAGGGCCAAATTGGAATAAATTGGTCCATTGGGCTTAAACCAGCCTAGGATTCTTCAGAATCCTAGGCAGACCTGAGACCTTTTAGCAAGAAATGCTGAAGGTTGAATCTGGGTCCTTTTCTAGGTATATAAAGCATGCACTTGACTACTGAGCTAAAGCTGCTCTTTGCTAAGTGCAACTGGAAGCTTGCATAAGGCACAATGAAAGAGATAAAGGCCAAGTCTCAAATTAAAATGTTTTTTTTTTAAGATGCTCAGGCTGCTCCTGCAGTTTCTAAATGTCTCCATGTGCAGAATTATAGCAAAGGTGGCCTTGAATGACTAAATAAGAGGTTATTTAGAAAGAGGCTTGTATAGGATGGGAGTGGCCGAACATTTATTAACATGCACAAAGAATCCCAATGGATTCCACCAAGACAGTAACTAGGCTGAATTACTGGGTGGAATAGATTGGGACTCTTTGGAAATTGTTTCAAAAAACAGCTGCTTACAAATCCAGGGTGTAGTGGTTGCAAATGAGGGCCCAAGATTCAGGACACAGTCTTAACCTGGAGTTAGGCTGACATAGTTAGGCCAGCAAAATTTGGCCAGCGCAAGGGACACCATAAAGTATGGTTGGACCCAGTGGTGGGATTCAAATAAATTAACAACCGGTTCTATGACATCATAGCTGGAGCCAAAAAAAACCCGAAGCCAGCCGAGGTAAGCGAGTGGGCGGGGCCCGGCCATTTAACAACCCGGCCATCTATAGAACCTGGGCGAACCCCCTGAATCCCACCACTGGTTGGACCACTTTCAGAGTCAGAGAGGCCAGCACACAGACATGCGCCATCATCCCTGACCCCAAGAGAGGTCCAAACGCACTTTACGGTGGCCCTTGCGCCAGCCAAATGTTGCTGTCCTAACTGTGCCAGCCTGACTCCAGGTTAGGATTGCGGTCTCAGCTACTGCCCAAATGCCTTATTTGCCAGAACAAGACAGGCGGCGTATTTGATTCAGAATCATCCTCCTTCTGAATGCAACATGCATTACCTGTTGCGTAGAGTCTACTGCTATAGCAACACACTCTGTTGTTCAGAGTTATGCGGCTGCACTAGGCTAGGGCACCATGGCTGAAAAAGATCCTTTGCTACCTAGGGATTCATGTGAATGACCTGAAAGCATTTTGTCAAGGCTTGACGGATGACAGCTAACATGATGATGTATAAGGAATACCTTGCAGAAGCAGACTTCTGTCGAGAAATACTTCTACATATATACAGTACAACGCCAGAAATATCTTCCCTGCTATTTCTTCCTTTTTGCTGAAATTGTCTGGGTAAGAAATATGTTTCATCAGACCGCTAACAGTGTAGTGATTTTTATCCCCTTTTTCATTTTTAGGGCAACAAATGTCTCATTTTGTAATTCTGCTGAATTAAACTCCACTGAAGGTGTCTAGTGGAGTTTATAACTTATCACCTTTCTTACATATGACCAAATTATAGCATTCCATGCTTTCTAATGGCGTTGATGAACTCCAAAGTCAGAATCTTAAACCTCTGCCTGGAAAGGGGAAAAAAGAGAGAATCCCAAAATAAAAACATACATAAGAAGGGGATGCCATATATTGTTGCACCTTCTCCACTTGCCGAAGTGATGAGACATTCTAAGGACAACACTACAATACTTCAGTTTGGTTTCCTTTAGATAAGAAAGTACTAGAAACTTAGGGGTTTTAGGCTGCAATCCTATTCAGATTTATCTGGTTCAATTGAACAATGGAGCTTAGTTCTGTGTAGGCACGCACTTAGTTACTTTCGTTACAAGTTGCAGAGCATAAGTTGGAAACATGCATTTCCAACGTGCAGATTTGCTATCTCACAGCCAGTGAGACCGGGTACCATTAGGTAACCTGAATCTCATGAATCTTGGAAGCCCTCACTAAATAGCAGGCACAGAAGTGAATAGACAAGTTGCCTGCCCTGTGCTTACCACAGGGAAAGGGGACGAACAGAGGCTCCCACAGCTGCCTAGCTGCCACCGGATACAGCAGTAGCTACCTGGTTACTGCTGCCCCCCCCCCGGGCAGTCAGCAAGTTCAGGATTGGGCTCCAAGGTGTCTTGAGGATTGGGCTGTCAAGGTATTTCCTTGTCACAGTGCAAGGAAAAGATAAATTCAGTATCCATTTAGCCAGAACTGATTCACATGATGCTTGTGATTCAAACATTTTTCCACACAAGTATTTCTTATTTACCTAAAGCTCCTTAATGCTCGTTAAAATGCAAGGCTAACCACAATCCTAGAGAAGATAGCCATGATGTGGATAGATGAGGAAGATAGGCCTGGAGGTGCTTTTTAAAAATGTTTATTGCAGCCAATCATCTGGCAAAACAGACAAGCTGTTTTTCCACTGAAAACCAGCCTGCTTGTTCTGCCAGCTCATTGGCTGCAGTGACTGCTTTCCAAACAGTTCTGGCTGTGTAGTTCTCAAGTGGTAGAGGCAACTTGAAAAAATCTGACAAGTGCTAATTTCAAGAATGAGAGAAAAACACTCTACTTACTATTTCAGTTTCTGAGCTATTTTGTAAAAAGACGAATTAGCTCTCTAATACCGTGGTTCTCAAACTTCTTAGCACTGGGACCCACTTTTTAGAATGTGAATCTGTCTGGGACCCACCAGAAGGTTTGTCATGGCTGGAGGTGCCATCATTGTGATGCCAGAGCCTGCTGCTTTCCTGAGAATGCAGCAATAAGTTGGGTTAATCATTTTCCAATAGCAAAGTGAATCAGAAAGAAAAAAAGCCAATTTATGACATTGAAACAAGCAACACAACCACACAGCCCTCCCCTTTTCCAATGTCCCATCTTCCTGTATTTTCAAAATGACTGTGCTAGGCGCTTCATGACCCACCTGAAATTGGCTTGCGACCCACTATTGGGTCCCAACCCACAGTTTGGGAACCACTGTTCTAATAAATAAATTTAAAAGATTGATAATTATATTCAGTTTAGCTCTCTACACTACAGTATTTTCTTCAGCTGCTGGAGATATTTTCTAGTAAAGTGCCCATATTCAAGAGTCAGTGTTCTTTATCATCATGTATAACTGTGAATGAAAGTCAGAGAGCAATGAAGGTAGTAGGTGAAATTCAAGCACTCCACATGAGCTGCATTTTTGGATATTTCTACTGCCACACTAACAAGCTTTTAAAAAAATCATTTAAATGTCCCCAGGCTGTCCCCAGTTGAAGAAAGTGGATACCAAGAGAAGACCACCCACGCAAGAGCAAAATGCACAGCTGAAGTCATTTCTATGGTGTGAACTCATATAGCACACACAGCACATCGCTGGAGCCCCACCTTCCAAGATATCGTTGACTCAATTCCCCACGAAAGTGTGGCCTGATGTAATTTTCAGCCTGTTTGGCATTAGTGTCAGCTCAACGCAAGACAGGACGTCTATTCAGGGCATGTTACTATAGTCTTTTGAGACTGAAGGATGCCATTAAAATGCAAAACAAAAGCTCATATGTTGCTCTATAGATGGAGTTGCTGGAAAAAGAAAGTGGATCTAAAAATAAAAGCAATGGAAAAAAGCACACTGCTGGCCCGGCCATGAAGCTGCCTGACATGGGTAGCATCACGGCAAGTGGTGGTGGTGGTGAAGCAGGGAGAGTGGATTTGGAATGCTCTCTCCATCACCACCTCTCTCCACTGAACCATGGATACAAGCTGCATTGACTCCCTTCCTGAGCATGAAATTAAGTAGAAAGCAGATCAGCCACTTCTTTTCTAGGCTTCCTCATGAAGCTGCAAACCTGGAAATGTGGGGCTTCTCATTTTATTTAAAGGGGCTGCACAAATGAAGGCACCCCTTCATTTAAAAGCACACTCCCTTTAAATAAAGCTGGGAGTCCTGTATTTCTGAGTTTGCAAAAAAGCACACCAGGGAGCACAGTAAGGGATGCTTATACCCAGTGGTGTCATTCAAATGATTTAGGAACAGGAACTCACTTTTGATTGGCACTTGTTGGGAACCCGGAACCAGCCACGGAGCCCGTTAGGATCCGGAACGCCCGTTCTGGTCCGTTCCCCCTGAATGACATCACTGCTTATACTCCTTATTCTTTCTTCAGCATGGGGTGGCAGAAACAGCAGCCGTGGACCCAGTCACTCCGCCCCTGGAAAAATAACATACTGCAAGATCCCAAGAATAAAGTGGCTGTGATCCAATCTGTGCCGTTTGAACAAAATCAGGTCCACTGAATCAGACCTTCCACTGAAGCAGGTCTCAGGGTAGATGCTGTCCCTGCAGGGAGTTGCAGTGGCTCTCCATGTTTTTCAGGTAAAGCTCTTTCCTGACCCTGTCTGGAGACATCCAGGACCCAACCTGGAACTATCCACTTACAAAGCAGGTGCTCTAATACTGAGCTGTAGTCCCATCTGCGCTTTGTGACTCTCCCATTGAGCTGTATAAGGATTAGGGAAAGTCGCTGCACTCAGGAACTTGAGAAATGGGGAAAGTGAGCATTTGCCTCAGCAACCCGAGTTCAGGCTGCTGGTGTCATGTTAGTAAGCCACTCCCATTGCACTACAGTATTGATTATCTATATGCAAACTGAGGGCGCAATCCTAACCTGGAGTTAGGCCGGCACAGTTAGGTCAGCAAAGTTTGGCCAGCACAAGGGACACCATAAAGTATGTTTGGACCACTCTTGGAGTCAGAGGCGCCAGCACAGAGATGTGTGCCGTCCTCCCTGGCACTGAGAGTGGTCCAAATGACCCACCAAACTTTGCTGGCCTAACTATGACAGCCTGGTTAGGATTGCACCCTCAGTTGCAGAACTGTTTTGGTGGTTCAAGAAGGCAGTTGAGATTTGTGATAACGAAGTTTTCCGAAGAAGAAAAATCACACACTGTTACTCGTCATGTATTATGTGAAAAAGTTAGGTTAATTTGCATGTAAAGTAAGGTTGCACTGTTAGAGTACAATAGGTTAAATTATGGGAAAGGAATGCCAGGGAATGATTTATGAGGCTCATAGTAGCCATGAAAAGGTCTAGATTTGTTATTGCAGAAAATGATTGCAAACAGTTTTTGTACGGCGATCATTGTTTTGCAAAGGCCGTTGTCATGATGGAGCATACACTCTGGAAAGCTGTGGTGGAGGAAGTGGGTAACTCTTCCATAGCACTCTAGGATTGCAGTACTAGCTATACTTACTTGGGAGTAAGGCCCACTGACTACAGTAGAATGTACTTCTGAGTAGACCTCCATAAGATTGGGATGAAAATCTTTCCTCCTAGCCATGCACCTGGAGCACTAACAAATACATGGGAAGGGTCTCAGCAGCCCATTGGCCTTGTCACTCCCCCATGGTGAATGAAGGTGCAGAGTGGGCAGGAGGCCAGAAAACAAATTGGATTGGGAAAACCAGAAGACATCAATAATCACCCCAGACCAACAAGGGTGGGGCAGTGTGTTCAGTAGGTCTCATGTTTTAAAAAGTGACCCAAGTTAAACCCTAACCTCAACCTGGTATCTTCTTTGGGAGTGTGCGAAGGTAGTAGGCTACCTCAGAATGCCCAATGCAGGGGAATGGCAGCAAGATACAAGTATGTTGTGATCTTGTGTGCTCCCTGAGGTAATTGGTAGACATATCATTGTGAAATACAGGAAGCTGGACGAGATGGGCCCATGGCCTGATCCAGCAAGCCTGTTCTTATGTAATCATGTTTGTGAACACGGTGTTTGTTTCTGAATATGACAGGAGTGCGTGAGAGGAACTGGTTAAAATAAATAGGATAGATTGTTTTATAGGGTAGTTATTTGTCATTTCACTAACTGACCCTCATATTACCATATGAAATTTAACCAAACTTAAGCTTATTGCATATCACTGTATGAACCATCTTATCTCATGCAGTCACGTTTCCAGGACTCTGGCTAGCTATACTGCCCTTCTCAATGCCTCTTAATGTCCAGATGTGTCAGTGGGTAGTTATTATTACATTATTAAATTGGAATGACCTGGCAGAGCATTCCATGGTGGTGACTGGTGACAGACATGATTTTTCCCAACCTTTATTTAGTAAAGACACAGATGAGATGTCTCATGCTAGTGTATGAAAAGCACACACATATGCGACGCACACAAACCTTTGTTGGAGGAAGAAGATTTGGAAAGAAGGCTGCAGAAGAGTCAGAACTAGGTGACAGTGCTTGGCCTCTGAAGTAAAGGGGCCTCACACCCATAACACAGACTCCTCCTTGAATTAACAACCCCTTCCTACCCAAACCTTGGTTTAATGGCTCCAGTCTTCCCTTCCTTGGTTTTTAGGAGTAGAAAGAGCTTCATCTGAGATTCAAAGTCATGAGTTCGTTCAAACCTTCTATGGGTTCAGTTGTCTATCTACATCTTTGGACATAGGAGTACTTTCAGTTTATGGCTAAGGAGATAATTATGCCCATAATTATGCAGCTCACTAGCTTCTTAAATTGTGCAAGAAGGCGTGTTGAGGTGAAGCATTCATATGGTGCCATAGTGTTTCTTGGATTCCAAGGTGAAGTATATTGGCTTCCATAGAGATGAGGCCACTGGTCAGCAATAGAGCAATAGAGCATTTTCATGCAGAGGAACCCAGGTTAAATGCCTGGTTCTCCAGCTAGATCTGGGAAAGAGTCCTAATTAAAATGCTGGCTAGCTTCTGCCAATCCGTACAAAATGGCACTAGATAGGTTTGATGGGTAGACTTGATATAAGGCAGCTTCATATATAAGGCCTTTCAAAGTGGTACAAAGCCAATGGTCTCTGCTACTATGCTCAAGACAGATTCACAGGGAGACAGTTGCAAACTATTCAGTCTTGCCTGGGTGACTACAGAATGATCATATTAGCACCTGAGGATGCAATCCTATACACCTTTTCCTGGGAGTAAGTCCCTCTGAACTCAATGAGACCTACTTTTGAGTACATGATTGTGCTGTTAAATAGAAAACAAACTACACTCATTACTGTGATTTGGGCTCATCTTTAATTATTAATCATCAGTAATAATCATGGCATCTAATTAATATTCATAAAATGTGCCAAGGTCTTAAGATAATAAATTAGTAGCACAACATTAAATGTTTCCTGTGATCCTCCACTGTCCTCATGGGTAGAGAAAGGAAGGGGTTTAGAGAAAGAAGCCAAGGACCTGAATTCTTATGCAGAGGTCTTAAGAAAACACAAGGATTTCAGATGTGAACATTTTGCCACAAATTGACATTTTATGCTTTCTTGACAGATCAGAACACTCCTTCCTTGTAACTGGGTAATGAAACACAAGGTTTGAGTCAAGCTGCAAAAGAAAACAGTCAGCCATTCACTGTGATTTTCTTACCAGGGCATCACTTTGAGACAGCTCTTTAGCAGTACGGATGGATGGGAGGCAAGAAAATTAGAGACCTGGGGAATGGTAAAATAGATTATCCCTGCTAGTTGCTAACTATAGCTTGCAAATACTCTGTTGCTCATTAGAGCTTTCAGCTCTAATAAGATAGACTCTCCTTCAGCTTCTATATGCTGAAGTGTAGTAATTAAAACATTTGAAAGGAGGTGTGGTTTTCAGTTTTTGAGAGCAGGAATCTCTTGAAAGATACCTTTTCAATTTGAAAGGTGATTTACAAAGACACATTGATACTGACTGGATGGAGCATCAAGGAAAACTGCTGTGGTCTTGAATGTGGAATTCAGCTCTTGCTAAACCCTCTTGCTTGAAGCGAAAAGGAAAATGTTTCTCCAGATGACGCTCTGTATGTTCGTTCTCAGTGTCAGGATGGAACCACATTCGGAGCAAGTGAGGAAGGCCAAAGTCCCATTCAAAATGGTCTCAGTAGACGTAGCGTTGCCAAAGGAAGCGGAGATCAGGAATGAGAATGTTTGTTAATCAAGGAAGACCAACTGGGGTGATCAAAGAGCTGGAAAACCAAGGATTGAAAGCTGTGGGCATGGGAGAAAATGGTTAAGGCAGCAAGGATCTAACAGGATTAGGAAACAAGGAAATGGGAAACGCTGCTGGACAGACATTACATCTGAAGAGCTCTCTTGGTCAGATATATATTACACACTCACCACAAGGATGCTGCTGAAAACCAAATTACACAAATTCCTTCCATGAATGCTCCCTACCCTGGCCATAAAACTTAGATCTGCTTCCCATATGGCTTGCCTTCACAGCATCCCCATTCCAGGCTCCCTCTAGCAGTTGCCAGGAACATCCACTGAGGGTGCGGAGACAGGCAATGTGACGTCAGAGAGATGTATGATAAGCAGTTCCAAATGCTGGTGCTGGGATTTTCCTAGTGCTGTGTTTAACATATGCTGACCTCAGGAGTCATTTGGCTTTAACTCAAAGAGACATCCGTTTTAGGAATAATTTGCCTCCACTAACTGGACTAAGGGTGCAATCCTAACCTGGAGTTAGGCCAGCACAGTTAGGCCAGCAAAGTTTGGCCAGCACAAGGGACACTGTAAAGTATGTTTGGACCACTCTTGGAGTCAGAGAGGGCAGTACACAGATGTGTGCCATCCTCCCTGACTACGAGAGTGGTCCCAGACATGTGCCATCCTCCCTGACTACGAGAGTGGTCCAAACGTGCTTTATGGCGGCCCTGGTGCTGGCCAAACCTTTCTGGCCTAACTGTGCTGGCCTAACTCCAGGTTAGGATTGCGTACAACGAGCCAAATCAATACATGACAGACCCTCTCAGGGAGCTTGTTGGGCACAAGCAGAAGCAACACTGCTTCTGGTCAATATCATTTTAGCAATATCATTTTAGCAACTCTCTTCTCCAGTGTGCTTTTACTTAGATCCGTCTCCCTGTGCTGATTACCTTTCTACAGCTTCCTTGATCTGATTACTGTGTAACATTTTAGGGCCAAACCATACATTATGTGTATCATGTCTTTTGGCCTCTTTTATTTTTGTTTTGTTTCAAATAGCATGCAGAGCACAGCAAAACCTTAGTAGGGAGTAGAGGACTTTAGTACTTTGCCTTTATTGTGGTTCCAATCAGGATTGTACTCCCCCCCATGCAGCAGAAAAATGGACCAATGGATTTTTTCCCCTCTGGAAATAGAGAAAATTGGCTCATAATCACTATAAAAAATAATAATAAATAGTGCATGGGTGACACAATCCCACTGGAACCATGGTGAGAGCAAAGTATTAAAGCCCCTTTACCTCCCACCATGGTGTTGCTGTTCCCTGCATGCTATCTTTTGCAAAACAAAAACAAAAAAGGAAGCAACAAAAGTTAATGCAGTTTGGCCCTTTATATTTTAAACTCCTGTTTCTGCTGTTTCTATTTCCTGGCTAATTGTTCACCACTTTGAGTAGAAGGTGGGGGGGGAAATAAATAAGTGAAATAAATAAACTGTACCTTGTGATCACAAGCTATCACATGTACACAAGAGAAACACAACCACACTGCAACAAAAAATGCGACTGTACAGGAAAGCCACACTGATTCAGAGTGCAATCCTAGCCTGGAGTTAAGCTGCACAGTTAGGTGAGCAAAGTTTGACCATCTTAAAGAGTGTTTGGACCATTCTTGGAGTCAAGGAGGATGGCGCATGTCTGTGTGCTGGCCTCTCTGACTCTGAGAGTGGTCCAAACAAACTTTATGGTGTCCCTTGTGCCAGCTAAACTTTGCTGGCCTAACTGTGCCAGCCTAACTCCAGGTTTGGATTGTACTCTCAAACAGCGGTTACACAGAGTCAACAGGGTTTTTTTTTCTCCTTTCCCTGCTCTTATGCCTTTGACAGTATCCTGATGTGCTGAAATGAAGCAGCCAAAAGTTTTTCATTGGTGAGAAACAACATTACCTTTTTAATTTCTGCATGTCAAGGGGTCATTAAAAGCACAGACCAGGACCAGTAAAACTTAGCAGCCTTATTATAAAGGCTGTCCACAAAATAGTCATTGAACCATTTGTCGAAGGTCAACAGATTCAATGGACCATGGAATGCAGACAGTTTGAGAAATGGAGCTTTCTCACAGGGAGCAGCACACCCTGCCATCAGTTCCCCTGGACTGTTTAGCAAAAGCATTCCAACTAATCTTAATTCCCATTAAGATGCATGGGAGAGGAGAGTTGACCTAAGGTAACCATGCTCCAAGGATTTGTGGGATTAAATTCATCACCTTGAATAGCACTTAGAAACAAAGCAGAAACTCAACAGGATGACAATACGGATTTGTGGGATATGGGCGACTGTTTTTCAGCTGCCGAATTCTTAAGCTACGTTGCTAATGGTCTTCATAGTGATCTCAAAGTTCGCTGAAGTATGGTCTAGGCCAGGGTGTGAAGCCAAGGCGCATTGAATATTGCTTATTTTTTAATGGCATTTTGTTTTCTTGATACCAAGAAAATTCAGAGCAAATGCACAGGTAATTGTGTCAAATCCAGACAATCTCCCCCTCTTTTAATAAAGTGGATGGTCCAAATTTCAAAAAATACATTGATAGCAGTCTGGAGTGGAGTAAGGGCACTCTCAAGGGATGCAGAAACATCCCAAATCATTTTGATTTATACTTCAGGCTGTTCCCAATTTTAAATTAGCTTTCATGTTTCCTCCACATGCTAACAGTATAGAGTAGTATACAAACAACAGCTCTCAGGGCGCAATCCTAACCTGAAGTTAGTCCGGCACAGTTAGGCTGGCAAAGTCACAAGTGTCACTGTAAAGTATGTTTGGACCTCTCTTGAAGTCAGAGAGGCCAGCACATAGATGTGTGCCATCCTCCCTGACTCCAAGAGTGGTCCAAAAGTGCTTTACAGTGGCCCTAGTGCCAACCAAACTTTGCTGGCCTAAGTGTGCTGGCCTAATTCCAGGTTAGGATTGCACCTTCAGTTAGGTTAAAAGGAAGTTAAGTAGCAGGATGTTCCATTGGCTGGTCTTCCGCCACTGAAGTTTGGGGGCACAGGGGAAGCAGTTCAGGGCTGTGTTTCAGTGCTTCGAGCAACTTACCATTGGCACCAAAAGGGATCCTCAGTGGCACATTCTCAGCATAGAATCATTGAAACTGAAATGTAGGGATGTGGATGTGGGGATGTATCCATGCAGGGGATAGACAGAGTGGATAGAGGGATGTTCTTTTCCCTCTCACACACTAGAATCAGGGGACATCCACTAACATTGAGTGTTGGGAGAGTTAGAATAGACAAAATATTTCTTTACCCAATGTGTAATTGGTTGTGGAACACCTTGCCACACCTTGCCACCTTGCCACACCTTGCTACCTGGCCTAGATGCCTTTAAAAGGCAATTGGGCAGATTCCTAGAAGAAAAGCCCATCACAAGTTGCAAGCTGTAATGGGTATGTGCAACCAGTTGCTAACCTGGCTGATTCTCCACCCCAGGGCCAGGCCCACAGATCAACTACCCCCTGTGCTGCCCATGCCACACTATGCTCAATTTTTTAACTGTCTGAGCGCAGGGGCAGGTGGGCAGGCCAAACACTGCTCACCTCTGCAAGAGGTGAGCCACTTCCCTGCCACCTGCCCCACTCCACCAGTGTGGCGCTGGGGGGGGCACTTGCTTAATGGTTGGACAGCCACTGTGTGCAACCTCCTGGTTTTAAAAATAGACTACCTTAGATTGCCAGGTGCAAGGGAGTAGCAACAGGAAGCAGATATCTTGTTGTCCTGTGTACTCCCTAAAGCATCTGGTGGGCCGCTGTGAGATACAGGAAGCTGGACTAGATGGGCCTTTGGCCTGATCCAGCGGGACTCTTCTTCTGTTCTTACTATGGGTATTAGTCTAGGAGAAGGTGAACCTTCAGTTTGATAGAATTTGCTTTGGGAATGTCCCTGATCCAATGAAAGCAGCATCTATAGCTATGCTAAGAATACTGTGTTTAATAGAATTGGGTACAAACTGGGGAATACATTTAGGTGCTATGTGTGATGACGTACATTTATGTCATGCATCAAAAGAGGCTTGAAACACGAAACTAAAAAGGTGTACATGAATCAACAGGTCCCACCATGTATATCTTTCCACTACTTATAGCTTATGCTGCATCACTAACCAATTACTAATATTAAAATGAAAATAACTTTATTTATTGCTGAAATACATAATATATCCCTAGGCAAACTGCTGACCGAGACAGATTAAGGGCTCAATCCTAACCTCGAGTTAGGCCAGCAAAATTAGGCTAGCAACGTTTGGCAGCACAAGGGCCACCGTAAAGCTCATTTGGACGACTCTCAGGAAGGATAGCGCTCATCTGTGTGCTGGCCTCTCTGACTCCGAGAGTGGTCCAAAAATACTCTACAGTGTCCCTTGTGCCAGCCAAACTTTGCTGGCCTAACTGTGCTGGCCTAACTCCAGGTTAGGATTGTGCCCTAGTAAGATTCCAGTTCAGCTGTCTTTAAAAATCAGGGGAAAATATTCAATAATCCATGTACCTATGAAATAGCACTTGGCAGGCACTGCTGCCAACCCACTTGCATGATACTGTGACAGTTTTCAAAAAACACACAATAGCTAGCCAGTAGTGCAGAAACATAATCAATGCATGTATTGAATTACTGAAAGAATATTATCCAAATTCCTGAAATGGAATCAATATTTTTCTGGTCTCAATTTCAGATGTCATTTAAGTGAAATGGAAAGGCATAATAAAATGTAAGGCAGCCCTTTCTTTAAATGTAGTAAAAGTTGCCAGTAAGAAGACAATGCTCTTCACCACAGATTATGCCATCAAGATTAAATATCAAAAGCAGGAGGTTAATGAAAATAATTTGGCAAAGGGCTTTAACATGCAACAGGAAGATGAATGGCTTATAAAAAAACCTTTTATTTGCAAAAAGCGGAAAAAGATGTTCAACCAAAGCAAATGAATGCTCGAAATTAGCACCTTTAAGGTTGCAATCCTATCCACACTTACATAAAAGGAAGCCCATTGACTATAATGGGGTTTATGTCTGAGTAGGCAGCATAGGATTGGGCTCTAAGGGCCCAATTCTATCCGGGCCAGCACTGGCGGTAAGCCCATTGGCCCAGCGCAGGTGGTAAGCCCCTACCGCTGGGGCTAGAATTGTCTTATGGCACCGTTTGCTACACTGATGCTGGCAGTGTGGGCTTATTGCATGCTGGACCTGTGCCAGTAAGCACTAGATCCTGGTGCCAAGAGGACCTGATGCCATGCTGCCCAGTGGTAAGTTTAATCACTGCCAGCGGCATGCTCGTTAAGGGAAGTGAAATTAATTAGATAAGACAGTGGTATTCAAACTTTTTATACCAGGACCCACTTTTTAGAATGACACTCGTGTCGGGACCCACCAGAAGGCATGTCATTAACCTGGAAGTGACGTTGTGGCAGGAAGTGACATCATCAAGCAGGAAGTGCTATCATTGTAACATAATAAAATGACACTCCTGAAATACAAACTGGCATTCTTGGACTGCAGCTATTGTACAACCATGAAACATCCCTGACAGAAAGCAAGATTAGGTCAAAATATAATGTCAAATCACTGAACTAAAACCTTTTTTTAAAAACTCATTTGAAAATTCAAACTATTAACATCACAAAATATAACAAGAGTAAGATCTGCAGTTTCCAAGATGGCTGCTCCCAGATTTCTGCGACCCACCTGACACCAGATTGAGACCCACCAAGTGGGTCCTGACCCACAGTTTGAATAACACTGAGATAAGCTAAGCACAGGGCCTTGACTGCAATTGCCCAAAGGTGCTGGAATAAGCTCCCAAATCAGCTCAGAAACTGTGAGCCCCTGAAGGCAGTGTTTTCATGTATTTCACAGGACTAAAATAAACAATTGGTCATGGGAAGTATCTTTTATTGGTAGGCTATAGAATTTTTTTTAATGCTCTATGTTATTATTATTATTATTATTATTAAATATTGTTTTCTTATATTGTTTTACCGCTGTGATTTATGTGATTGTAATGTTTTATTCATGTAAATGTGTGATGAGCTTAGGAAATGCAGAACAAAAATATCAGGCTGCAATCCTAGGCACGCTTGCCTGAGAATAAGCCCCATTCAAGAAAATAAAGGTGTGATATATGTAACATAAAGGTGCAATGGTGGAGCACATCCAGCCTCTGTTTCTTTAATGCATGTTGCTTGCCAGATCTATTCAGGCTTGTGAATTGTGCAAAGTATTGAAACCTCTTCAATTTATTGAAATATTGAACTCTAATAGCTTATATGAGCTGGGAAAACACACTAGACACCCATAGTTCCAATGACGAACTGCAAGGAACTTTCTTCTCTGTTGACTGCCTTGCATAGAGCCTCATTCCTCCTGCACACCCTCACTGGCTCTTTCTGATGCTCTCTACGGTCTATTAATCAGTGATTTTCAACCTTTTTTCATCTAATGGCACTCTGGCAATTCACTACAATGATCAAGGCACAACATCAGTTTTTCTGACAATAAGGCACACTAGGCTGCCTGTGGGCGGGGAGTCATATCCCCCAAAGGCCTTATTAATAAATGACCCTCTCCCAAATTTCCATGGCACACCTGAGGACCATTTGCGGCACACCAATGTGCCACGACACAGTGGATGAAAATGGCTGCTATAAATACTTTTGAAAGCAGAACTTTTGAGATATCCATGTCCTCTTGCCTAAACAACAGGTTTCTTTTGCGATAACTTCTTTGTCACATTGTTTCTCTCTGCCTCCATTTGCACCAACTTTTCATGATTGCCTGTATCAAGGTTGTATCATATTCCTTTCCTTCAGCTTTATTAGCCTCTGTTCCTGGTTTTTCTCCATCCTGTGTGGGCTGGGCCCAATGCATGCAACTGTTGCCTTCTCCTGAATAGGACAGTTCTTATTGCCCCCCTTGAAATACCAGTAACAATTAGACCCCACTGGGACATTTATAGCACTCAGGAGGGCTTGATCCTGCTGTTGCTCCTTCCTCTTTTTCCTGGGTTTAATATTTGCAGATTTTGCTTTCTGAATCCTTAAATATCAGCTTCTGAATGAATGTTTTCTGAAAGTAGTTACCCAGAAAGGTATACATTTTCTCTCTCTTGATGGTTATTTTAATCCTGAGATGTACAGGATATGATATGGTACACAGGTACAGGTACACTTTTAAATTGACAGAAGTGGAACTAAATTTGAGCTAGGGTTCACAATGATAATCCTCACTATTTCTTTGGAATGCCAAGGTTCTAACAGGGGACATGTGAAGTAATTAATCACATAGGTTCTCTGAGAATGTGCAGAGTGCATTACCCTTCAGAGGTGAATACCAAGCTTAAAGAATACACAGGATGCCTTTTTATAGGTAGGTATAGAACGTATACCTACCTATAAAAGTATAGGTATATACGTATAGGAAGTGTGTCTTCCACTGGTATACTCAAATCCTTAAAACCCCTTATACCTTGGAATATTTCTTTTCAGGAATTATGGTACGCACTAGAACAATTTTACTTTCATAGAATAGTATTAGACAACGCTTTTACAAAGGCTAAAACAAAACACCAGATGGAAAGCAGAACTAAATATGGCAAGCAGCTAAATACAACACAGAGATAAATAGAAGCAGCAGCCCAAATCTGAGGATGAACAATGATTTTATTTTTGCTTTTCACCTCAGCCGACATTTGTCTCTATATGTATCCTTGGAGTGCATAAAAAAACTCAGTGGCACATGCAAAGACAGGCACGGGTGGCATCCATTAAAGCTATTTGTCAGTTAAATTGCTTACTTTCACCTCCTTGGGACCAGACTTTCAGAGCAGCTCAGGACTGACCCAGGGCCCATTACCATGGGGAGTACGCGTGTACCGCCTGAGCAGCTGTCATGCATGGATCCGTAAAGCACATCCAACGCTGTCAGTAAGCCCTTATCGCTGGTACTGGGGTGGCCCCATGGCAATGCCACCAGCGTGTGCTCTCCTGGCCAGCAATGTGGCCATTCGGGGCGGGGCGGGGTGGGAAGGCATTCCTGGGTGGGGGAGGGGGGCGGGACCTGCTGTGACACTTGCCACCAGTTCCTGATCTTACTCGGAGTCGTGCGACCTTACTCGGAGACCCTAGCTTCTGTGACAGCTAAAAAGCCAGTGCAGGAACGAGGAGGCCCATCACCCAACCTGCACCCTTACTGTGGGGAAAGGGGATGAACATCCCCTTTCCCCACGGAGCCTCCCAGGGCTTCCTGGCTGTTGTGGGATGTAGCAGTACCTGCGGGGAGCAGGCTACCACTGCATGCCTGGGTGGTTGGTCAATTCAGGATTGAGCTGCCAAGATCTCCCAGTACAGTACTTATGATGCTCCCTCCTACCAGGTAGTTCTACTCAATAGTAGTCTACCAGCCATGACCTCTGTCACTGTTTCTTTCCTCCTGCTTCCTAGTTTTGAACAGGAAGAGGGAAAGTGTGGAGAAGAGTAGAGTGATGGGCTAGAGTGTCTCCAATATTTTCGTCCACCAATCTCCTCTACTTGCCATGTCCTGATCTGCTCTGTTCTGCTCCTCCTTTTTAAAGGACAGCAGGAAAATGAGGAAAAAACAGAGGGTGGTGGATCTCAGGCACCCCCTGGCAATCTGCCACTTAAGTCAACTGACTCCATCATCCTCATGGGTGGGCAGCCCTGGATAAGTTGGTATTAAACTGGTGTGTCGCTTTCTAGACATGCAAAACCGGATATATGGCTAGCTTAGAAATAGAGCAGAAACAACAATAGCAACAGCAGAGCCCTTGGAAGCAGGGTCCAAGGTGTGGGACAGGAAACAGAGGGACTCCCTCTCCATGCTTCTCTCCAAGGCTTTGAAGTAGGGCTAGCTAGGCATAGGGGGCAAATAGGATCTAGGACAAAAGAGTTCTCCATGTGGGGGTCCAGCCCATCCCCACCCAGCGAGGTAGGTATTAGAATGTATCAATTTCAGATTGGGATGATGAAATAAAAATATGTAATATTTCTGCATATTATTGGTTCCCGTTTTAAAAAGAAGTATACAGCCATGCCCCGGATAGGTTCCTGTCCCCCATGGATACTAAAAACTATGGATAAGAGGGAACCTATGTTAAGTATAGACCCCTGAGCTCAGTATAGACCCTTTGATCAGTATAGACCTCTTGCTCAGACCCCTGAGCAAGATGATTTTTTTTAGCAACCCATTATAAGAATAAAAGAAGAAATCATGGATACAGAATCCAGATATGCGGACCCACCTGTATTGACTATTATTCTGGGCATTCTGTAGAAATCCCTTTTCCTTTCCTTCAAACACATATTTTTGCAACCAAAGGGCAGCTTGATTGACGTTTGCATCAGATTGTTTCAGGCAAACAATTCTGCTATCACAAAAAAAGTTGCTGAAATTCTATTTATAATGTTTTCTACTGATTGTGGATGGATTGTGAAAATATTGACTGTTTATAAAAGTGTTGAACAGATGGCACATTTAATTATTGTTGAGCAATTTATTACTTCTTTTACTCACATCTTACTTTGCCCTTTGTTTTGCCTGCTTCTCCCTTCCTATTCCAGATCCAGAATATGACATCATTCCCCCCCCCCATAATAATGTGCAGTTAAAATCCCTTGGGACCCTGCTATCCAGGGCTGGCCTTAAGCCAATGTGACCAATGTCGTCACATTGGGCCCCACGTGTCAGGGCCCCCCCGCAAGAGCAGGACAAGCATATTGCCTGCACCTGCAGCTGGAATCTCTATGGGCTATAAGTCAGTGGGGTGAGCAGTGCAGCTTTACCTTGGGCCCTCCCACCTGCCCCTACCTCTGAACAGCCGTAAATGGGCTACCTAGAAGCCATTGGCAGTGACATTATCATATCATCACCAATTATTTCCATGTGCCATGCTTTGCATGCAGCATCAACAGCACTCTGCTTGGTGAGTGGGGGGCCCTGCAGGGGGGGGTGGGGGCCCCCACATTGGGCCCCACTGCTGCTAGAGCTGGCCCTGCTGTTATCTACAGAGTAGTTAGACAGCCAGTATGATGTGCTGGTTGGAATGTTTGACATGACCCAAAATGATCTCGGTTCAAAGATCTTCTCAGTTGAATAGCCCATTTGGTGATCTTGGGCCAATGTACCTCAGAAGGTTGTGTGAGGGTAAAAGGAGGGAGAAGAGCCATATATGCTAGCCTGAATTTGGAGAAAGGGTGGTGTGAAAAATGAATTCCCCATTCTTGCAGCAATGTGTATACAGGTGTGCCCCAATATCCACTGATTCGATATCCATGGTTTCAGTTAACCATGGATACCATGGATACTGGGACACCTATTAGAAAGAGAGGGGAACATTCAACGTATCTCTTTTTTTAAACCTTTTTGCAGCAAAATCACTAATGTTTCCCTATCTTTAAAAAGGCAACCCCAGTATCCATAATTTTTGGAATCCATGGTGAGTTCTGGAACAGAACCCCAGTGGATACTGGGGCAGGCCTATATACAAAGGTGTGTTAATATAACGATATATTTAAGGCGGTGTTCTTCAGCCTTGGGGTCAGGACCCCAAAGGAGTGGCAAAGCCTCAGTTGTGGTGTCACAGCAACTAATGGGAATACAAAAAGGTTGAGGACCACTGAACTAGAGCACCACCATAAAAAGGGGGAGGTATAATGTACCCCTTCAGGTACCAGGTGATTGTGCCCCAGACTGGCTCAGGTTTTTAGTGATTGTGCTAAAATAGCTTTCACTAGTGCCAGCCTTCATGGCAACTTTTTCTGCTCTCTGTAAATAGAATATTTGGTTACAGAGAACTGTATGTATACAACTTTATATGAGAAATGCTTTACAGTTAAATGTATAACTAGAAACAGAATATTTGGTTACAGTTCTGGGAGGACATTATGAGGGTAGGGAGTGGGCGACAACAGAGGGTCCCAACCCTCAAGAAAGATATACTTAAAGGAACTGAAAGCTGTATAGCCATGAATGTGTTCAATTATTTGAGAATCTGAAATGGTCAATGGTACAGACTGCACACCTGTTTCCTTTTTTCAGCTTTGAACTCACTACCTGCAGCAAGCTGAGATTGTGATCTGAGCAAACACAAAGATGACTGCAGGGCATGACTAATGCACTGACAGGAGCGGCTGTGCTTTGCATTTCTAATCTAGCCTCCTGCAAGCTGAGAAGTATGAATGTTGAAAGAGGGGAGGGGAGGCAGCAGGGTGGAGATAATGTGTAGCAGTTGAGGACCCAGCCAATGGGCCACCTAGGGACAGAGGAGGGACAGAGGAGGAGGCCTCTCTGCTGTTTCCCTGCTCCCATGTGCCATTCCGCTCTGCCCCATGCCATGCCAAACTCCATTTTGCAGCCGTACTATGGCAGAGGCAGGTGTGAAGGCCAAAAGCACTCGCCTCTCGGCAAGGCGAAGCGCCTCGTCACCCCCCTCCTTCCACCCCAGCAGCATTATGTCCCCTCTGGACATACCAGTAGGTCTGTCACCGATGTGTAGTAAATGCCATCATGCCCACTTTCTGTTCAGCTGGCTGGAGTGTTAACGACGAAGTCATGTGATGGCTGAACCTCAGTGCACTGTGATTTGCCGAAGAAGCTGCTTATTAAAGTGTTGCATCCACTTTATGGGCTGCTTTATAGCTTCGGTCTGCTCTGCTGCAGAGAGAGCTGGGAAAAACATCCGAAGGGTTAACCCTTCCATTCAAGTGACTGCCTGCTGGTAAGAAATCCTGTTTATAAGCGCATAGGAAGCACATTGGCAGAGCCTCCAGCTTCAGGCGCCTCAAATAAGGGCCATCCTGGAAGTCGGCTGTTTTTCACAGAAATGTTTTTCACAGCATGTGTCTCTTGGGCCCAAATAGCTGGATTCTACCACTCCTCTTTGTATGATTGGCTGTTGCCCACTCAGGACAATATTTGCACTCTCAGGACACTTTTCCTTTCTGATGTAGCCTCTGTCTTCTTGATGACCACCTTCCCTTCAAGAGTAAAAGAAGCAGTCTTACAGTGAGGGCACAATCCTAAACTGAGTTAGGCCGGCATAAACTAAGCCAGCAAAATTTGGCCAGCGCAAGGGCCACTATAAAGTATGTTTGGACTACTCTCAGAGTAAGAGGCCAGCGCACAGATGTGAGCCATCCTCCTGACTCCAAGAGTGGTCCAAATGTGCTTTAAACTGGTCCTTGTGCTGGCCAAACTTTGCTGGCTTAGCTTATGCCGGCCTAACTCCAGTTTAGCTTGCGCCGTGAGTCAGACGATTGGTTCCTTCTGTCCACACTATCTGACAATTGCTTGGCAGGGTTTCAAAGGGGTCCTACTCCTATCTGGAACAGATTATTCCTGGGCTACAGATTATACTGCCATGCTCACCATGTGAAACCAGCCTAACCATGTGAAAGATCTGCCCAATGAGAATTCTGAAGGTTCTCCAACCAACAGGCAGGCAAAACCAGAGGGAAAAGAAATCACACACCTGTAAAGAGGACTTGTGTGGACTACCCTTTTTCTACCCATTGTTTAACTCCTCTTACTGTATATCAGGGTAGTCCAAACCCCTCCCCCCGCACCCCGGCCACATACTGCCCCCAAAAGCCCGGTCACAGCCCACCCTGCCTCCTCCAGCTTCAGAAACGTTTAGTACGCCCTGCCAGCATCACGTCAACACCAACTACTTCCAGATTGGCATGCAAAGAGTCATGTGGCCCCCGGCTGCCGGAAGTTGGACTGCCCTGCCTTATATCGTCGCTTAGCAGCTAAGGGCATAACATTAGAACATAAGAACATAAGAAGAGCCCTGCTGGATCAGGCCAAAGGCCCATCTAGTCCAGCTTCCTGTATCTCACAGCGGCCCACCAGGTGCCCCAGGAAGGCATGAGACTACAAGATGCTTGCATCCTGTTGCCACTCCCTTGCACCCGGTACCAGTAGCCCACCACCTTTGTAAGGAGGTTGCACAATCCATCATTGCCTATAGCCCACGATGGACCTTTCCTCCAGAAATCTGTCCAATCCCCTCTTGAAGGCATCAAGACCAGATGCCATTATTTGCATTGCTTGTATGAATCCTGTATTTGGGACTGCCCATATGTTTTATTTACACACAGGTATGCAAAGCAGGTTCAGGGAGATATGATACAGGGCAACAAGGGCTTTTACCCCTTTCCTTACCCCCCCTTTTCCCATGGAAAATCTCCCACCATGCATTACGATAGCACTATTTCAAGATTGTTTTATATTCTTTATTCTGACCCTCCCCCCCCCCATATTTTTTGGAGTGGGGCTGGGGTAGGAAATTTGCTTTCCCAGGTCACCATCCATAGAACTGTGCAATTCATTTCATGTGTTTGTGTTTCTTAAACAGAAACCTCCCCCACTCCCAACTTCAAATTGCTTGTGAAAGATGGGGGGATATGTGTTTGTCTGCTGTTCAAAGAAAGAAGCAAACCCACTTCACCAGGCACGTATGAGCTCTTAGGCATGCATGGAATAGCTCTTTGGACGATGGCCATAGCATCTAATATTGTAGGACTGTAGATTGAAACTTGTGGTTATTATTGAAATTAGTATAATTGATAGTATTTTAAAGTGGCATTTTGACATGTCTTCTCCAACTGGGAATTTCTGAGTCATCTCTGCCGAGCTCTAAAGTTTCCTTTAGAGGAGACAGAGTTTTATTTTGTCTTTGAAAAGACGGATTTATTTACATATGTACAGACTGGGAAAATGATAGGGAAGGAATGGGGAACAGCAGGCGGTAGAGGCCGCCATGCAGATATGCAGTCCCAGAATACAACGGGCTCAGGAATACCCTTTCCTATCCTTTATCTTCCTTCTGCCAAGATTCTTTCTTCCGGCATCCCATACAGCCAGGGTGAAAATTCAATCACTCCATAAGTTCCCCAAGAACATAAGCATGTATTAGCGAGGCTTGGATCTCAGTCAACAATCACAACCAGCAGGAGTTGATACAGGTTGAGTATCCCTTATCCGGGCTGCTTGGGGAGGGTGTCTGGATTTTGGATTTTTCTGGATTTTGGAATAATTGCATAAATGCAAAGAGAAATGCTTCCTCTTGCTCTTTTCACCGTGACCCATATGGGTGTCTGCTGGCATTTTTGACATTTTTTCAGGAATGTCTGTACAGGTATAGCCCACAGTGTAGAGAACAGAACTTACAGCCTGTACTTGCCTGAACTGCAGACCTGACCAGTGATGTCATTCAGGGGGAACGGAGCAGAACGGGTGTTCCGGATCCTAACGGGCTCCGTGGCTGATTCCGGGTTCCTGACAAGTGCCAATCAAAAGTGAGTTCCTGTTCCTAAATCATTTGAATGACACCACTGGACCTGACCTATATTCAGCACAGTATAAGTGGCATCTGGCGGCCGCTTCAGCTGCAACCAGTGAAATCTCTGGGGCAACACTGAGCAGCCATTGCAAGACCGACCGGGTTGGGGCCAGGGGGTTAGGATCCAGAATAAGTGCTGGATCCTGTCTCCACCCCCTCCCCAGGACAGCTCACCCATGGGCCTGCCCTTTCTCGGCCCCCCTCACCCCCCCAAACTTGGGACTTATGCTGTCCCAGCACACTTTAGAAATCAGAAAGATTTCTTCCCAAGTGATTGATGTTCTTGGCCTTTCAAATGGTGTTTTAAAAAACCAAAACTCATTTTAGGCACCCCTTCTTTCCTAGTCTGCTGCTTTTATTTTCCATTTCCATCCTCTCTCCATATGCTCATTTTCTATTTACCCAAAGTAAACAGATTTATGCAGTTTACAACCTGCCGCCTTCTCATTCTGGCTGCACGTTTCACAAGGCATCATTAAATTGTAATCAGGAGCAAATAGTTCAGATATTTTTCCTTTTAGTTTCTGTCGCGTGCCTTCAATTTCATTGGAGTACCATCAGCCGACACAATCTCTGACCATCACAGAAATTCCCAGCAAATCTCTTGTGTCTCCAGCGCAATTACAACAAGCCAAGCGTGAGCAAAAACCATCTGCTGAGTTCCCCTGTGAATATTTTACTGTGGGACAAGTTTTTTTTTTCATAATTGTTTTTATTAATTTTTAAGAAAAGAGATGGGATAGGGTTACAGAAAACAAAGGAATGGGTTAAACAAAGGTAAACACATTAGGTAGGTACCTTGCAATGCATCATAATGTCTTAAAAATATCATCAATACAATTAAAAAATATCATTTCTAAGGTTATCTATTTCATACTCAATATATCCAAAATCTTCTTTACTTATAAATTATGAAATATCTTAATATTCAACATTGAACTATATAATCAGTACTAATCTTTTATTACTTTACCATTCAACATTGCATATCTATCCAATCATAAAACATTTTCCAGTATTGTTTAATCTTAATAATCTTGCCCTCTCTTAATCTTTCTGTTAAAATGTCCATCTCTGCCACTTCATAAATTTTCCCTATTATTTGTTCCATGTTCGGGGTTTCGTCGTCTTTCCATTTCTGTGCAAATAGTAATCTAGCCGCCGTTGTTACATGAATAACAATATGTTTCATATTTATATCTTGAATTTCTGTTAAAATATTTAATAAAAATATTTCTGGTTTGAGTGGAATATTGAAATTTAATATTTCTTGCAGCATTCCTTGTATTCTCTGCCAAAATTTCTTAACTTTCTGACAAGTCCACCACATGTGGTAATAGCTTCCTTCAGCTGCTCCACATTTCCAACATTTATTAGAAGTATTCTTATACATTTTTGAAATTTTTTTGAGGAGTTATATGCCACCTGTAAAACATCTTGTATATATTCTCTTTAAATGATGTTGCCTTGGTCATTTTAATGTTCATTTTCCATACTTTTTCCCAATCTTCCAACAAAATATCATGTCCAACATTTTTAGCCCATTTAATCATTGCTTCTTTTATTACTTCATCTTCCATTCTCCTTTTTACAAGAAATGTATATATTCCTTTTATATATTTTTCTTTTTCTTCTAGAAAATATCTATCAAATTCCGTAATATCCTGGTATATTCCTATTTTTCGATCTTCTTTCAATCTTGATCTTATTTGATTTTCTGACCACCAATCGAAAAAAATATTTTTCCCCTCTAATTGTTCCTTACTTAATAAGTTATTATCTTTGTCTAAAATCTCTGCATATTTTCTATTTTGGTCTTCTCTAAACCATTCTGGTTTTGAACCAATCTCTAAAGGTCTGATCCAGTTTGGGATTTTTGTAAATATTTTATATCTTATTTGTTCCCATATCCATAAGAGAGCTCTTCTCAGACAATGTTGTTTAAAGTTGCTATAAAATTTTGCTTTGTCATATATTAAAAATGCATGTAAACCAATCTGTAAATCGTATGTTTCTAATTTAATTGATCTGGTATCTGTTGGTTGAGCCCATTCTCTTATCCAATTTAATGCTGCTGCTTGATAATATAAGAACCAATCTGGAAGTCCAAATCCTGCTCTTTCTCTTGCCTCTTGTAGTAGTTTTAATCGTATTCTGGGCTTCTTTCCTTGCCAAATAAATTTTGATATTGTTTGATCTAACTCAATAAAAAAGTTTTTCTTTAAAATTATTGGAATCGTCTGAAATAAAAATAATAATTTCGGTAATATATTCATCTTTACTGCAGCAATTCTTCCCATCAATGAGAGTTGTAATTTCTTCCAATTTTCACAGTCTTTTTGTATTTCTTTTAATAACTTATAATAATTTTCTCCCATTAACATACTATTCTTACTAGTAATTATAATATCCAAGTATTTTACTTTATGTGTCACTTGCAGGTTCCATTTTCTTATTTCTTGCATGTCAGATTCTTTCACATTTTTCAATAATATCTTTGTTTTTTGATAATTAATCTTCATACCAGCTACATCTCCATATTCTTTCAAATCTTCCATTAGATATTCTAGAGATTCTTTTGGATCTTCTATAATAAAAACTAGATCATCAGCATATGCCTGTAGCTTAAATTCTTCTGTTTGAATTTTCAGTCCTTTTATTCTTATATCTTCTCTGATTTTCGTATTTAAAATCTCCAAAGATAATATAAATAATAAAGGTGATAATGGGCAGCCTTGTCTTGTACCTTGTTGAATCTGTATCTCTTGAGTTAAATCTCCATTTAATTTCACTCTAGCTGTTTGTTTGGAATAGATTCCGCTAACTACTGTCAAGAAGTGTTGTCCAAAGCCAATCGCTTTTAATTGTTTGATCATAAAGTTCCAGTCAACATTGTCAAATGCTTTCTGTGCGTCCAGGAATACTAATCCCAATTTTCTTGTAGAGTGTTTTTCATAATATTCTAAAACATTAATAATTGTTCTCAAATTTTTCCTTAATTGTCTCCTTGGTAGAAAACTTACTGTGGGACAAGTTTACATCTTTCAATATCTCTCCCCTAGTTGGGTCAGTCCATAATAATCTGAGGGTAATGGGGCACTGGAGGTTTACCAGTGGAGGTTCAGCCTTTGAGACTGGCTCCCACGGGATGAGCCAGTCACTGTATTCACACTGTATGGGTGCAGCTGTATCGGCCAGGGTGGCGGCGGTTAGTTAGGACTGGGCTGTAAGGCTGCATTCTGACTTGACCGTAAGTCCCATTGAACTCAATAGAACTTACTTCTGAGTAGACATTCATAGACTTGCGCTGTAGAACTGAAACTGTGTGTACGATCACTTGGGAGTCAGGCCCACTGAGCCCAACAAAGCCTCTTTCCAAGTGAGCCTGCATCAGCCTGTGTCCCAAACTAATCAGGCTATATCTTCTAATCAGCAATGGGATTCACAAACCACCTGGGGGAACGCTGGGCGGGACATACGCGTAATTGGCAGCCCGTGATTGGCAGCCCACGCGATTGGCAGCCCGTCTGTTCCGCCCCGCCTCCGTCCCTGCCAGCCCCGTGGGCTGGGCCCGCTGTCCCCGGTTGGCACGCCCCACCTCTGCGTGCCCAGGCACCAGGGGGGGCCCCAGGTGAGCAGGCGCCCCCTCCAAGGCCTGGGTGGCCCGCGTGGCGGCGGGGCTGAATGGACAGGCAGCCAATCGCGCGGGAGTTCCGTGTACGTCCGCCCAGCGTTCCCCTAGGTTGTTTGTGAATCTCATTGCTGCTTCTAATCCTTTTCTGCTGGGGAAGGTGGGCAGAGTCATCACCTCTTGCAATCTGATACTTTCACTGGAGGTGGTGGTGGACGGGAGCCCTGGGCCAGGCTTTGCTGCCAGTCTCCAGCAATTTGGCATAGGCATTGCTTTGTGCACGAAGATCACACTTCTGTGATAATATTCTGCATGCACAACAGGAGTTTCCAACTGTGTGAGTAGATCACTGACCTCAATAAAAGGGAATGGCATTGCCTCAGCATCCACAGAGCACCATGTTTATAGTGGAATCTCCTGAACTCTGGGCAGTACTTTCTGCCTTGAGCCCACTGAAGTTCTTCATTCCCACAACTGTTAGAGAAACTTGTCCAGAATCTGGATTATATAACCTGAGTGGGGGAAAAATTAGTGTTAAAGTATTTGGATCAATATAATTCCTCTCCATCATCCAGTAATGCCATTGGTCCATGGCCAAAACCAACTAATTCACTTTCTGGCAATTTATGAATAGATGGCATTCATTATAGCAAATTCCTAAATCGCTTTAGTAGCCATCATAATCTAAAGGAGATTTACAGCAAAAATAACTATATTGTCTGGACGCAGCAGAATAATGTAGAATAAGCAAGCTAACAAGCAACCTTGTGGGACCCCTTTATGGATGACAAGAAAACTAGAAATTTTGCTCATATTCCTTAAAGCTAATTAACAACTCCCATAACCATTGTGCACAGTAGTGGCAGGGAAGGTACTTGAAAAGCTTAAGAATGTTCCGCTTCCAAGCCACAGGCCTTATGTTCCTTTGTCACCATGTGCAGGTATTCGATTCTGGCATGCTTCAACAAATTGTTGCAGTGGATGTGCACAACCAGCTTGTGATTTGGTTGGACATCACTGCTGGAGCTGCCCTGCCTGCATTGCGAGAGTGCTCGGCTGGAGCAGGTAACCGCGCGTAGGAGGGGCTGGGGGAAGGATGACACTAGATGGGGTGGAGGGGGAGGGCTGTGGGGGTGAATCCAGAGTCAATGTTGTGTGCCAGACCCTCCCCTCTGGTAGCAGTCACCCCATCTTCTTTGTCTCCTTGGAATTGCTCAGGTCTCCCGGAGCCAGCTCAGATCTGATGAGACCCATTTCAGGGCGTGAGGCTTATGGAAGGGAAAGGGGATTTAACCCCCCTTCTTTTCTTAAACCTCCTGCTTCCCTCCCCCTCTGGACACAGAGTGCACCTTTTCAATACAGCTCCACCAAAGGGGAGTGGCCTATAAGTACAGGTGTGTGTGATTTTGGTGATATTTTTTCCAAAATTTCTTGATTAAAACAGCAAATTGCAGGGTTTTAATTCAGATATTTTAACCCCCAAAAGGTGGTGTTTTTTTTATTCTACATTCTCAATATGAGTTCTCATTTTTATTAATTTTAAATGCTTTTAAAGTGTGCTAGGTAGATGATATAGGTGATATAGTGTCAGCCAAACAGTCACAGTATTATTTCTAAATTGGAAAAGTAGTCTGTTTAAGGGCGCAATCCTACCCAGCGCTGGAATGGCAAGGCTGGCCAGCCAGCGCCATATCCGACGCAGGAGCCTCCCTGTGGCAAGGGAACGTTGGTTCCTAAACAGCAGGCGCAGATCCGAGGAGACCGCGCAGCTCGAATCACCGAATTGGGGGCCGTGTGGCCTCCTGGATGGGCTTAGTATTCGGCCCTATGGCCGAATCTGAAGCCCGCCCTCCCCCCACCCACAATCTCCCTCCCCCTACTAATTCCCATCCTGGAATGGGATAGAGCCTCCCTCGCGCCAACCGGCTTTGGTCAGTGTGAAGGAGGCTCGCTGTCAACACTGTCAGGCCGACGGTACTCATAGTGCTATCCAGAGAGCACTAGCGCCAATGTGGGGGTGCTGCTCGGAACCCCCACATTGGCACAACCGATGACGCATCAATGCTACCACGTAGCGTCGATGCTAAGAGCGTACTTGGATTGCGCTGTTAATTTCTGCAAAATATCTTGAACCCCAATATGTGAAGTTTTGGTTTTTATTCAGATATTTTAATACTAAAAAGCAGTGTTTTGTGTCTTTATGCATTTTAAACAAAAAAAACCCCACCTCTACCTATAAGCTTGTAGCCACAACCACATTTTGTGATAATGAATTATATGCTGTGTGAAAAAGCACTTGCTATAGTCCATCCTAAATCTTCCATCAATCAGTTTTTGTTGGATGATATCTGTTCTAGTGCTGTCAAGAGAAAGAGACAGTTCTCCCTATCTACTTTCTCCAAATCATAAGTGATTCACCAAGATCCAGGACTATTCAAACACAAGGAACTTACCAGATAAAATACAGGGAGGGGTTAATACCAGTTATTGTTGCATAACCTTGGACTAAGTTCAACTAAGTTGGAATGTTAACAAACCCTGTTAGTGATTCCTTCTGTTATTAATGGTCTAAGTGTAGGCCTATGTCTTAAAATTTTGGTTTCACCGAGTGTTTTGTCTGTATGCTGCAGTTTGTATATGGAAAATATAATTAAAGAGATAAATGACAACTCCACTATCCAGCCAATGTAAGCACTTTTAGCTTCTAGTGATTTTGATGGGGGAGGTTTAAGCAAACCCAAACCCTCTTATAAGACGGGCAGTGGAATTCAAGACCTGTGATGGGCCGATGCAAGTCCAGTGACAGTTCAGCCAGCGCATCAGCTTTTCTGGGTGGGGGAAGACGGGAGGGAGGTGGAGGGAGGGCAGATGGAGTGGAGGCCCATGGGTGGGGTGGCATGGGGAATGGGGAGGCTCCAGGATCTTACCTACACTGGATACAGCACAGGCAACCTGGCCCTGATTTGTTCCTAGTTTTGGCTGGATTGTGACCTATTAAGGGAGGGTATAATGGGGCACAGGGAGGGCGGTCCCACAGGCGGGGCAGCCCAGGGAAGGAACCAGGAGCCGGAAGTTATGCCGGCTCCAAACCTCTGTCCCTGGGCTGCACAGCCCCAAAGTGGACCACTGCAGGCGGCTCAGACTTGTGCCTGCTATTTTGCAGGCGCAGGTGTAAGCAGCCCCATTGGGCTGCCTGTAGCTTACCGTGGAGTAAGGGGATGAATAGCCACAATGAGCTGCAGCTGCCTCCTAAGATGCTGCTGCCCAAGTCAGGAATAGGCTGAAAATGTTTTAAGAAACAAAGGGCCCAAGCCTATTAAATGCTCCAGTGCTGATGCAGCTGTGTCAACAGGGCATGCACTGCATCTTGTGGGAGGAGGCAGTCACAGAGGCCTCCTCAATGTAAAGGAACATTTGTTCCCTTACCTTGGGCTGCACTGCGACTGTTTTAACCTTGGAAAGTTGGATAGGATTGTGTTCCCCATTGAGGAAAGAGCATTTCATTTTCTTTTTTATTCCCTGCAATAGTAATATACCAGAATCAAAATATCCTCAAGAGACAAAATAGAGAGTGTGACACTCATCCTCCTCTAATTCATGGAATATTGCAATGGAATTGTAGTTTGCACTCTTTGACAGGCATAATCATCCTAAAGGAAATGTTTTCGCTTGAATTTATTCGAAAATTTTGTTTGGCAGAAGCCAGGCCCAGAACCAGTACCAGAGATTGTCAGGCAACTGCCATGGGCCCAAAGCCCAGCTCAGAATGCTGATCCCCGAGACCACCACTATTTTCATGGCTTTCATACACTGGTAGCAGAGAGACTTTCTCAGGATGGAATCCTAACCTGGAGTTAGGCTGGCGCAATTAGGCCAGCAAAGTTTGGCCGGCACAAGGGCCACCGTAAAGCGCATTTGGACCACTCTTGGAGTCAGGGAGGATGGTGCATGTCTGTGTGCTGGCCTCTCTGACTCCAAGAGTGGTCCAAACATACTTTATGGTCAGTGGTGCAATTCAAATGAATTAACAACCGGTTCTATGATGTCATAGCCGGAGCAAAAAAAAAACAAACCCAAAGCCAGCCGAGGTAAGTGAGTGGGCGGGGCCCAGCCATTTAACAACCGGTTCTATAGAGCCTGGGAGAACCCTCTGTATTTCACTACTGTTTACGGTGTTCCTTGTGCTGGCCAAACTTTGCTGGCCTCACTGTGCCGGCCTAATTCCAGGTTAGGATTGCATCCTCAGTCAAGTCACTCTGCTGTTGCGTTCACTGAGAAATAATTGAATGCCATGTCACTAATGAAATACGAGAGCTCACAATATATATATATCCAATATGCAATTGGAAAGTCAGTTGTCCAGCTCAGCATAATGGAAATTTTTATAAACAATTTAAGACGACTGAAATGAAAAAAGAGAGGAACAAGTGATTTGTGGGTTTCATAACTGCAGAATGTAATTATTGAAAATATGTTGCCTAAAAGAAGTCAACGCAGGTATAGAACTGATGATGAAGCAAGAAGGGGTGTGTGTGGCAGAAATCCCCACACCAAACCTAGTTAAGGGAGACACTGTGAGCCACAGGTTTGGAAAAAGAAGGGTAAAAATAGATTGCCTTGAATAAGCACATCAGCAATTTGCTGACATCACTGGATCTATATAAGGACAATACTGCAAGATGCAGTCGCCACACACAAAGCGATCTACCATTTTTATATGCAAATAATGCACCATCAAGTGGAAAGGCTTTTCTAAGAGGAAAAACTGAAAGCTTACAATTTCATTTCTAAATTCAGACGAGGTTGACATTAGTAGTTTGCCCAATGTTGCATGAGAAGATGGGTTGGACAAATGAGGCTGTTGAGTATTCACTGCAGGCTATTTGGTAGAACCCAAATTTAAGCAGCTAATTATAGGGCAGAACACTGTAATCTGGATCTTGACTCTTAATTATCAAAACATTCTTTTTTAAGCAGTGAAAAAACCCTCCCCATCTTTTGATATGTAGTAGTCGTATGACCTTAGCTGGCTCAACAAGGTATGAAGCTTGAGCCTGTGCATGTTTCATCAGAAGTAAGTCTCATGGTTGTCAATTGAGCTAATTCCCAGGTAGATTTGTATAGGATTGCAACCTTAAAAAACTAAAACTAAAACTAACTAACCTGGCATATCAAAGACTTACCTATGGTTAGGGTTTTTGTGTTCCCCCCTCCAAATTTATTGATTAAAATAGCAAATTGCGACATTATGTGTTTTTATTCTACATTCTCAACCCAAGTTCTCATTTGTATTAATTTTAAATGCTTTAAAAGTGTACTAGGTAGATGATACAGGTGATATAGTAGCAGATGCAGCCACAGTATTATTTCTAATTGGAAATGTAATCTATTTTCTGGAAAATACCTTAAACACCAAAATGTGGTGTTTTGTGGTTTTATTCAAATATTTCAAACAAAAAAACCCAAGGTGGTGTTTTGTGTTTTTATGTGGTGTTGAACAACAACAACAACAACAAACCCACCCCTACCTATGGTGCCATTTCCTGGCAAAAAATTCGTAATCCTCTCTCCCAACATCCCAGAGCATGTGGTGCTGCTGACAGAGCATGCACTGCCTGTTATGGGTCAACAGGAGATCAGACAGCCCAGGAGAGGTAAGTAAATAAGGTACACCCTGATCCATCCATGATTTCCCCCTGAAATGCCTCCACTGTTGCCTTACCGGCAACAGCTGAAATCCTAGAACCAGCTCTTCAGAAGAAGGATCCCCGGGGTTAAATTCAGTCCCCTGTGCAATATCCTAAACAGCTACTTTGCGGGATTCCAGTTTTTTTAAAAAAGGATTACACATATACATAGGGTTGCCTGATACAAACTGGGGCAGAGTGCCTCTACCTTTAACCATTGTATAGAAGTAGGAATTTGGGCAGGTGCAGCTCATCATGGAAGGGTTTCAAAAGCTGCACCTGCCAAAATTCCCTTTTCTATACAATGGTTAAAGGTAGAGGCATTCAGTCCCAGTTTGTATCTGATAACCCTAAATATACAGCCCCAGTTTTGGATCGGGCTGGAGAAATCATATGCTATGTACAGCACAAGATCTTCCATTCAGTTAGGGAGACAATGCAGCCACTAGTTGAACTGGGGCATACCATATATCTCTTTCTATCAGGCCTCACCTCAGCAGGGTCTGTTCTGGGTGTTCAGTACTGATACCTAGGGATGCTGGTTGATACCTAGGGATCCGTCTGGTGGAGGGAGTGGGGAGCTTAGTCAGGACCAGAGTGAAGATCAAGGGTGGGAGAAGGCAGCTGCCTGAGTGACACTTGGAATCTGCTCTGCTACTCACACTGTTGAGTTACTCCAACTGAGGAAATAGCAGAGTCCAGCAATTCATAGGGCTTGGTGTCATAAGACTGGCCCTTGGATCATCAGACAATAGGCAAGGCAGCCTAGATCAGTGATGGCAAACCTATGACACGTGTCAAAGGTGACATGCCACAATGTTTGGGGTGACACACCAGCATTCACCAATGCCTGATAAAAACTGAATTTGCTTTACTCATTTTTAATTTTTGTAATTATTTGGTGTGTCTTTCTATAATACATGACTATTGAACCACACATGATTGGAGAGTAGTTTTAGTTTAAATAAATGAATATGAAGAAGTATTTGTCTTTTGATGGGGGGGGGGTGTTGACACACCAGCAGAATCAAGTTAAACATTTTTCCACAGTTTTGACACACTGAGCCCAAAACGTTCGCCATCACTGGCCTAGATGGTGCCCCTTCAATCTAGAGCAGCAATTTTCAACCTACTTCATCTCACAAGGCACTAATATTGTCAAGACACACCATCAGTTTTTTGACAATTGACAAGGCACATGAGGCTGCTTGTGGGGGGCTCCCATCCACCAATGGCCCTAGTAAGTTTGGTGTGCCCCAAGCATCTGTGGCATATTGGCAGACCTAGAGTTTGTAAGGCTTGTTGAGGAACCAGAACACTTGTGTCATAGAACGTAGCGGTCCAATTCTAACCAGCAGTGGTGCAGCGTGGCTGCACGGCCTACACACTAGTCAGCACTGAAACTGGGCGGGCTGGAGGTCTCCTCAGGATAAGGGGATATTTGTTCCCTTACCGTGTGTTAAGCCCCAGCCTACCCAATGGGGCTACTCAGATATGCACCAGCTAAATCCTGTGTAGGGCTTTCAGGCCTGGGAAGGGGGTTAGGATACGGTGGAGGCCTCTGCTGCTGCCCCCACCCAACCCCTCCTGTGCCTGAATTGCACCTCCCCACCCCCTCCCTGTGTCCCAAAACACTTCTTTCCTGCAGTGGCGTCTCTACAGGGAGGGCAGAGCTCTAAGTTTTGCAAGAAGCCTTACCTTGCAGTGGAAATCACTCCTCTCCTGCACCGTTTTAGCCAATCCTCACAGGGAACAGCCACATCTTGGCGTTGCTTACTGGCTACAGCAGCAAGGGAGAGGAGGGATTTACATGACAGGGTAAGGCTCCTTGCAAAACTTAGAGCTCTGCCCTCCCTGTAGAGACGCTACTGCCTCCGTTCCACCCTCCAGTCACTTCCCCCTGTCCCTGTGCTGCTTGGCACCATATTCACCAGCACCAGTGGCCATTTCCGGATTCTCGTGAGGTTGGTGATGCCTTTACGACATCCAGTGCCGGCACAGTGGCTGCTGTGCTAGCACTCACCAGGGCAGGATTGGGCGGTAAGGCTGCAATCCTATGTGCATTCACCTATTGAATTCAGTTGGACTTACTTTTGAGTAGACATGCATAGAATTGCACTGCAAGACATGGGAACCTGGCTGCTGGAGGCTCCCTTGTTGCCTTACACTTATGTAACTTTAGGGCAACTGTAGTAGCTGCCCTCATGATGGCCCTTTCACTGCAAAAACATCAAATCATAAATCACACCAGGCATATAACAAAGCTAGCTATAGTTGGGGAGGGTTCAATAATTTTTTAATGATACCACAACACACAATGGTGGATGTACAGAAATGGAATTTAGAGAGAGTGAGCAGGCACAGAGGCGGATCTACAGGGAGGGCAAAGCTCTAAGTGTTGCAAGAAGCCTTACCCTGTCATGTAAATCCCTCCTCTCCCTTGCACTATAGCCAGTAAGCAATGCCAAGATGTTGCTTTTCCCTGTGAGGATTGGCTAAAACGGTGCAGGAGAGGAGTGATTTCCACTGCAACGTAAGGCTTCTTGCAAAACTTAGAGCTCTGCCCTCCCTTAGATCTGCCTCTGAGCAGGCACATACGTGCATACGTGCAAATATTTTCAAAGAATATATTTATTCTGTTAAACATCTATATGATTTAATGGATTTTTATAAGGACGCTGCAGCTGTTTCCATAAATGAATATTCAGGTTTATCGCTGTTTCACATATGCTGTGCTGTCAAACGTTCAGTGCAAATATTAAACCGAAAGTAGTCTGGAAGCAATTTATATGTCAATGGTAACATATTAAAACAACTACGGATAAGAACAATCAAATATTATCACAACTAAGCAGTAACTTTTCTTAATGATTGTATGAAATATTTAGCAAAATTCAGTTGCTGGCACATTGAGCAAACAAGTTTAATTGGAAACTCCTTGCCCAGCTGCAAGAAAAAATGGCTCAGGGTTAACAGGTTTTGTTTTTTTAACAGCAAATCTGCACATTAAGTTATGACAGCTCGGATCCCTGGAAAAACAATTCACTGCTGTTGGAGTAAAATTATATAAATGGAGTAAGAAGATTTATACAAAAGCACCCAATGGAAGAGGCTTACAAAAGAAGTTGCTCGGGTCTCCACATTAAAAGAGACAGCAGTTCATCCATGGTACTAGTCCAAATCATATATGAAGGAAAAAGAATATTTATGGAACTGTATTTCTTTTCCATTGTAAGGAAGTGGACTACGTTTTATTTTTTTAACTGGAAGAAATTTCCTTCCAAAGAAAGCCACGTCAAAATTCCGTGCATAATAAAAGAAGACTTTACTCCCAAAAGCATTGATAATCCCTTTCCAGTACAGAGAAGAGGCTTCTTCCTCCTTTCACAGCAGCAAGTTACACATCAGTGCTTTACATGTTTTCTTTGTATACGTATTAGCCTTCTTCCTATAACTGCACGTGTGTCCGTGCGTGTCTGTGCGTGTGCATGCGCGCATGTGATTTTGTCATGGCAACTCTTTCATTACAAAATAACATTCCACTTTAAGAGACAGAATTCCTTTTGAAAGAAAAGCTTTGCAACATTATTGAAAGCTTTAAATCTTTTGCGGGAAATGTCAGTGTTTAAGTGAAAGATCTGTGTTGGTTTTTTAAAGCAACAGTAAAAACTGTTTATCTCTAACACAAAGCCCTTGATTTGGATCCCACCTCTGAATAAGAGACCCACCCGTGAGATCTTCTCCATTGAATTAGGTTGCATCTATAGAGCCAGGGATTGCTTTCTTTTTACTTTGTTTACTTTGTTAAAGGAAAAAGAAAGCAATCCCTGTCTCTATGGCTGCAACCTAATTCAATGGAGAAGATCTCATGGGTCTCTTAATCAGAGGTGGGATCCAAATCAGGGGCTTCATGTTAGTGATAAACTTTAAAAAGCAGCCTCCTTCACTCCTTTTTGGCACATATGCAGCAACGTTTGAGGCTGGTTTATTCATATTCACAGGGCTGGCTTATCTATGGGGCAGTATGCAGCTAGGAGGGTAAACCAGTGAGTACTACATGCATCACAATGTGCCATGAAAGGAGCCCCTTCACTATACTTACCATTGGAGCCATTCTGGGCAGCAACAGCAATGCACAGGCGCTCGCCAAACCTGCATGTTGACATCTCTGCCTGGAATGGCTCTGATGGTGAGAGGGAGGGGCCTGCAGTATTTACTGTTTTGCCCCTTTCTAGCTATGTTACTGCTATGAGGCCAACTGAGATGGTTGCCTTAGGTTAGCAGGGGGCAGCATCATGCTCCGCTCCTGCCTTCAGGATGCCCCTGCCCATATCCTATACTGTGCTTCTACTACGTTCTCCCCTCCTCCTCCATGTGATTAATTTAATCTACATTTGATCTTTCTGCTGAATGTGTGAACTGATGCCCTGGCAAAGCACTGATGTGGAAGTTCTTACAGTGGGCATATATCTGTGATGATGGTCCACATTCTTTACTGAGAGTATAGAAAACGAAAATGAACATTTCTTTGAGCTGATAGCTCAAATCCTGGCAAGTTTGGGAACTGGAGTCTCCTAAATAGACTGAGGTGGGAGGTATAGGGCAGGGGTGGAATTCCGTTTCCCAGGTTCCTTGGTTGGCAACAATGACTGTTCATGCAAGCGTTCTGGTCTTAAAGATGAGGCTTCACTGCAAATTCTCCATATTAGACCTCGCTCCCATTGAAGCCCCTTCTTTGAAAAGGTACAATTGGGGAAAAGAGGGCTGATGGCAGGGATTTCTGTCTCTCAGTGGAGACTGTAAGTACCAGGATGAGCCCAGGAGGAAATGGGTCTGAATTTTGGTGGATCTGTGGTCTCAACTCATAACCGTTAACAGTTAACATAATTTTCACCATCCTAGTGCTCCCCCACCCTTGCTATGAATGTAAGTGCCATCATAAGAATATAAGAAGAGCCCTGCTGGATCAGGCCAAAGGCCCATCTAGTCCAGCTTCCTGTATCTCACAGCGGCCCACCAGGTGCCCCAGGGAGGCATGAGACAACAAGATGCCTGCAACTTGCATCTTGCATTGATGCTTGCATCAACAATGACTACATTCTCTGGTAGCCATAGCAACTTTGATCAATATAAAACTCTACAGCCCAGGCCATTCCAAACCACAGTATATTGTAAAGATTCATTTGTTACAAAATCCATGTGTTGCACAATTGATTTGGAAAGATAAAACAACAGTGTGACCCAACAGTCATGCTCAACCCCATGGCTGATGGCAAAAGATACTGCATCCCTTTCCCTTCTCAACTTAGGGCTCCTTCACAGGAGAATGAGCTCCCATCTCATCTCTCTATCTCTGGGTGCAGAGATATAGTGTGGAAAAATATATGTATTAATGTTCCATGGATAGGCTGCTGATTCTATGACCATAGCAATCCCAAAATATACATGAAATAGAGGGGCGTGAGTGCATGTGTGTGTGTGTGCGTGCGAGATAGAGAGCAAGAGAGAGAATTATTAAGGTGCCAGAAGTTACATTTGTCTTTTTTTATGATGAAAAAAGAAAGTAATGTAAGTAGCTGCTTTGTCCCATGGGCAGCAGGCAAGCCTGTCTGAAAATGTTGATGTTCCTTTATGGTTTTTCCTTGCATACACTTGTTTTTCCAGCGTTCCAGAGAGTGAAAGCCGAATTGCTCTTTGGGCTTGTCCAAATCTCTTAGGCCTGCCCAGGAATGTCTCAAATGTGTTGTAAAGCACATTTCCAATGACTCAGGAGTCAGGGAGGACGGCAGATGGATGTGTGCCGTCCTCCCTGCACTGATTCCTAGACCTGTGCCAAGAAGGGAGGCGGGTGCGGGGAGTTGGGGAAGGCAGGATGGGGAGTGGGGAGGGTGGGCCGTGGACAGAGCATGGGCAGTCTGGCCCAGGCAGGGGGTGGGACTGATCTTGTTGACATAGGCCAGATTCAAATCTCGATCCCATCCTGGTCGGCCTTCTCAAGGCCCCGTGGAGTTGCGTCAGCAATTTCACTGGCACAGCTCCAAAGAGTCCTATTGGGACAGCTCTGGGTGATTCAGCCGCAACCCTGAGTTGGATATGGGGCAGGCAAGCAGGCCTCCCTGTTCCAGTGTGGGTTAGGCTTGGCCTGTGAGAATGCTCTGGTTGGCTTTTATGATGGAATTAGATGAAAGCGGCACTCCCAAGATTCTTGGATATAATTTGAGGAGACCCTTGGCTTTGCATCAGCGCTGTTTTGTGTCACAGATTGGTCCACTTCAAATCCTTGAACAATTCCATTACGGCAGCTGAAGGTACATACAGTACTTCTTCCCAGGGTCTTCATAAATCCAGCCCGTAGCAATCTAATCTGCCTCTCAGCAATGAATGATAATCAACAGAACTGGAACGTAATACTGTTGCTCTGCATTTGCTGCAATGTATCTGCTTACCTGTATTTCAATTTGGGAGATAGCAAAGCACAACAACCGAATTACAACTGAAACTCCACTGAAGGGAAGACAATAATCTGAGCTCATGCTGAAGCCCTGTTGTCTTTGTGCACTGCAGCTCCATCACAGGATATCAGAACATCAGGAAATCGAACGTACTCTATCAAATGAGCTGCGATATCTGTTTGAAGTCGGTGGCTTTCACAAGTTTAATTAAGCCCATCTCCTTCAGCCACTCTGTTGACAGTATATTTTAGAATCAAACAAAGGTGCCTTTTACAAACCCTTTGACCACTCTGTGGGTGCAATCCTAACCTGGAGTTAGGCCAGCATAGTTAGGCCAGCAAAGTTCGGCTGGGCACAAAGGCCACCGTAAAGCGAATTTGGACCACTCTCGGAGTCAGGGAAGATGGCGCATGTCTGTGTGCTGGCCTCTCTGCCTCCAAGAGTGCTCCAAGCATACTTTATGGGGTCCCTTGTGCCAGCCGAACTTTGCTGGTCTAACTATGCTGGCCTAACTCCAGGTTAGGATTGCGCTCTGGGTGACACCCTATTCTTGCTCAACATGATGGAACAGCCATCATGGGCAAGTAGTATTGTTCTCTTTGAAGTTGAACCACTCTCCACATTAATCCTCCCTGGTTATCTAGCAGCCATTTGCTTGAAATGTTGCATTTGCAGAGAAATAGTTGTGCTAGAGTCAAGCTATTTAAATATAATCAGCTTCGATTCAGGGGGTTCTAATGCTAAATAAACTCACTTTTAAACAAAGAAATGAAAATGAAATGCAAAGGAAAATGAGAATAGGTCAGAGATCCATTTGTACAAATCCCCGTTTAAGCAAAATGCTGTTGTAGAGACCCTGTTTTCGTATGGAAGGTTCAAATCAACATGAAGGCACTTGCCTGCTATTTATACAGACACCAGGAATGTGGGATACTTGTAAAGCAATGAAGCGTTTTGATAGACAGACGAGCGGAGTTTTTTGCATCGCCCCCGAGCCATAGCAAATAAAAATGTACAAATACTGTATACAGGTTCCATGCTTTAAATTCAGCATAAAACTGAAAGTTTCATCAAACTTTAACCAATACTAAAATTGGCAGTCAATTGGCAGCTACACATGTTTAATCTGCAATCAGCATAGCTACATAATTTGGTGGCTTCTGATTGAGGGCCAAATCCTATCCAATTTTCCAGCCCTGATGCAGCAGTCCCAATGGTGTGTGTGCTTCATTCTGTGTTGGGGACGTAATGGAGGCCTCCTCAAGGTAAGGGAACATTTGTCCGCTTACCTTGGGGTTGCATTGCAGCTGCATCAGCATCAGAAACCTTGATAGGACTGGGCCCTGGGATGGGCAATATGGGTGTGGCAATCTGTCAATCTACCATCTTGTGGCAATTACCACACCATACATTAGTGGGGCCACCAGTAGCCCCATGTAGAAATGTGGCTGCTCCACTTATCAAGAAGACCTACAGCCCTGTGCAGCGGATATTAACAGTCTTTGAATACCTTCCGCAGTAGGATGTATCAAAGGGTAGTCAGCTCAATAGAAAAAGAGAAACTGGAGTTGGTAGCATAGCTAGAAGCATTGTCACCACCACCACCGAAACCATCCCTGGAGCCTGGCTTTCTGGAGTACTTTATATTAAAAGAGAGAATTTTGAGAAAATCCAGCCATAGTTTTGGTTTCCGAGAGGTTTTGATGTTGAAGACAGGTGATAGGACCAGTAATCAGTGAAGGAGTTGTCCTTTTCCAAACATGCAATTATCATGACTCTGACTCCTGACTCCACCCAGGTCTCGTGGCTTCCATTATCCTTGGAACGTGCTCAGCTCAATTGCCTTGCTCAGCTCCCAAGAGACGATGACGGGGAATGTAGAGCCTCCCAAAACATAATGCCTTGAGTCAAGCTTTGTGCAAAGGGAAATGGGCTGTGCTGGGGAGAGAAGGCACCCAGTTTCCCATGACCCAGCAGAGCCAGGATCCTGGGCTTTGGTGGAGATGGTGAAGTTTGTGCAAAGAGCCCACAGTGGTGGCTCTGTTTCCTGAACTCTGCCTCAAGTCATGCAAATAAGTTCAAATTCTAAATATAAAATCTAGCAGCTAAAGAAGCAGACACGAACCAATGCCAGCAACCCTGCATATGGCTGTGCATGAAGATTCTACTGAAATCCGTGCCAGTTATGTGCAGGTATCTGTGCACAGAATTTCAGCCAACATAAACAAGGATGGTTGAATAACATCTGATCGGAATAAAGCTAGCACTGAGTTTATACTCTTGGCAGAAATCAACTGATCTTCTCGCAACGTAGTAAACAGATGGACAGAATTTTATGTACGTGTCAAGCTGATTTCTTTGAAGTGTCACCCAAAACAGAAGCAACACTTTCTGTTAAGAAAGCTGTTGTCACCCAGCAGTTGTTCCTTTCCTAACATTCATGCTAATCTTGCATCGTTTTGGTTTTGGGCCATCATTGTAACTGAGTGATGCTGCAAAAATAACCATTGCAACAAATGCTGATCGAGAGGGATGTGTGCGTGTGTGCAACTGTGTGGCTAGTCAGAGGAAAAAGAAATGCAAATAAATGACACATAGCCAACATTGCATTAGAACTATGATCTTCTCTGTCAGTTTCTTGTACAGTATTATCTTTGTATACATATCATCTTAAAACAACTTGGTTTGTAATCCTGGAAGGAAATCAATTCTTTTTTGGCAAGATCTGTGAACTCTACTTCCCACATCATAATATAACCATAAAAAGAAGCACAAGTACCTTACTCACCCACTCATTCCTTGAGGGCTGCCTTGACTTCTGCTGCCACTCTTCCTTCTCTCATTCCCTGGATTTGAAAAGGAAGAGGGGAACAGGAAGATGTCCTAGCCCACATCTTTTGTCTCCTCCACACTTCCTTTTCTGCTCCATCCTCTTCTTTCTTTTCAAACCCAGGGACCAGGAGGAGTGGCAGTGTCTGGTGACAGCCCCCCCCCCCCAATAATCTGCTGGCTGACCCCATTTGCCCTCCTAGTTTGACTGGCCCTCCATTTATGTACTGGTTGATACGTTCGTTCTCAGCTGAAGCCTCTGAAACAGTGTTTGGCCCCTTTCGTTACTTCTTTTTCCTTTCTAAAGTGGTTCCTTTTCCTATTGTATAAGAGGTGATTTTCTTCAGTAGGTACATAACCTGGTTTGAATTGCAGGGTAGAAGGACTTCCCCTTACAGCCTCATGAGCAGTGTCTGGGGTGGGGAGGAGGGCTTGTGTCTGAACAGAGATGCAAGTGTGGGCCATGGTATCTCCCCTCATTGCCATGGGTGGATGGACCAATCAGGAAGGGGCCTGGCTTCACTTCTGTGGCTGGACTCTGCCCTTCTGGGAGGCCTCCTTATGGTGAGCTTGGCTACACCCTCCCACCCAGGTCTCAGTACAAGCAGGGGCGGACCTAGTCAAAATGGCGCCCTGGGCACCCAATAGAAGTGCGCCCCCATGGGAGCCCAGGTCTACCCACCAGAAGCAGCCCCGGGTAGACCTGCACTCCCCTCGAGGGAGCCCAGGTCTACCCATTAGAAATGACCGCGGGTAGACCTGAGGGTAGACCCTCAAGGGAGCCCAGGTCTACTCGCGGCTGGTCCCAATGGGTAGACCTGGGCTCTGGAGCCCAGGTCTACCCGCACAATGTTGCGGGGGCCACTGGCACCTTCCTAGATGGTCCCAAGATGGCGCCCAGGGCTCTTGCCCCCCCTGCCCCCCCTAGATCTGCCACTGAGTACAAGATCAGTTGGTCTTGGTTGCCATTTGGGGGGGTGTTTCTCAATTGACCCGGACTGGCCAGGAGGTAGGAAGGCTTTTGCCTACACACTATGCAGTGTTTTTGTTTAACATTATGTTATACTTAGTGATTAGAGAGTGAGCCTGTAATTAGAACTGCACCAGTAGGATAGTGCAAGTACCGAAGGATTTCTCTAGCATAGTGTTTCTCAATGTGTGTCCTCACTATCCCACTTTGCATGGTCCCCCGATTGGAAGTACCACCAGAAGTAACTGGTGATGACACCAGTTGGAGGGTTGGGAGGCCAGATGCTACATGACAAACACCAGTAAGAGGGTCAGGGTGGATGGGAGGGCTTTTCTGAACGTGGAAAAGCATGCTTCGGAGCTGTGCTCACTGTGTCAAATCTCCAACCACTGTCTGTCATGTTGTGTTGCTGGTCTCACTGCCCAGCGGCAGGGATCCAGGAGTCCCCTGTTTACCACCAGCCAGCACCTCAAGCACCACTGGTGGTACCCATACCACTGTTTGAGAAACACAGCTATAGCACAAACCATTGGTTAGCAACTGGAGGAGGCACCAGTAGAGTGAGGGATTTTCAGGCTGAGAATGGAACCCCTTTCAGGGAATTCCTCATTCACTCAGAGCCCTGGATCTCAGGGGCTGACTCAGACCAGACCTCTTGACACATGTAGCTACAGTCATAAGTTAATGAATTTGTGCCCCCAATTCAACACACTCCTCCACCTTGTAACTTCTTTTGAGACTGCAGGTACAAGGTTTGACTTCCTAGTTCACCCCTTGCGAAACGGCCAGCTTCTACAAGAAAAAAAATGTAGCTTCCCTCCTGAGCTATGCCTGCTTTTCTACACCTTCTGTGCTTTAACCAGGACACCCTGCTAGTTCCAGTACTTCACCCTTCAAGAACCATTGTATGCACCTCCAAGTACGTGTTAATGATTTCTCATAGACATAGAATGGAAGTGACAAGCATTGGTGAAAATGAGCAGAAGCAGACCCGTACTGACGACTGCAAAAGAGTATGAAGAGTATGAACTAGTGAAACTTTTCAGGCACAGCCATCATCAAGTTCAGAGGTCCGTCCAACATAACAGTATGCAATCTGCAACTCAGTGGCAGAGCGCCTGCTTTGTATGCAGAAGATCTCTGGTTCAGTCCCTGGCATCTTCAGATAGCGCTGGGGAAAAGGCTTCTCTCTGAAATCCTGGACAGCTGCTGTTAGCCAGTGCTTACAATCCTGACTGTGATGGATGAATAATCTAATTCAGTGCAAGGCAGATTCCAATGTACTTATTTCATCCCGGCAAAACTAATATGTCAGATATTTTCAGCCTGATTGTCCATTGAAAGAGTCTTCAAGGCAGCTCACAAAACCAATAAAAACAGTGTAAAAATACAGGACAAGAAACCACAACATAAAATAGATGCAGCCACAGCAGAGATTTTGAATACGATGGTGTGTTTCTGGAATAGTTGAGACCTTTACATCCGATCCTTCTGGACCCAACGATTCTGAAATTATTGGGGTTGTTTGCTAGGAAACAACAAAATGTGCTCCAATATATATGGCACTGGTAGTGAGTGAACAGATTTTCCTGTAATGCACATACTGTATATAGTTAATCTTTATCATATGTACTGGTCTCCTCATGTACAGCCAACTGGACATCCTCCAAATTCAACTAGCTGCTCTATGGGGGAAGGGCTGTGCTCTGAGAAGAGGGTAAGGCAATATGCTCTTGGACAGTGCCAACGTATTTTAAACGTTTGTTTATTGAGTAATTTATCTCTGGCACATTAGGTGGTATTTAAACAGATCTGCACAAGAGGGGAATAATTGCTGTTCCCCTGATTAAGTTGAAATGCATACAGATGCATGATTAGCAGGACACAGTATTTATATAATATTCTCATATCATAAGTGGAGTAGCTGTGCACAAGAGGAAAGGCAGAGCTTATGAATCATTCATACAGTTTATGAGACTGAATGAAATCTGGCTCCTTCTTTAGCATTATTATCATCACTAAACACCCCCCTCCAAAAAAAGAAGAAGAAGAAGAAGAAGAAGAAGAAGAAGAAGAAGAAGAAGAA
>JAJKFI010000005.1:24818028-24833027 GCA_029204185.1 Lerista edwardsae
TCTTTCTTTCTTTCTTTCTTTCTTTCTTTCTTTCTTTCTTTCTTTCTATATCCCACTTTTCCATTCTGGAACTGCACGAAGCAACTAACAACATATTAATAACACTGTATCGGACAATATTAATTGGCATTAAGAATTTTAAAAAATAACTAGATACAATAGAACAATTAAAGTCCTCCTGGACAGGAAATCCTCGATGCAGGTACTGAGGGCGCAATCCTAAGCAGTGCTGGACTGGCTAGGCTGACAGGCCAGCGCCATATCTGAGGCTGCTCAGGAGAGGCTGGAGCCTCCCCGTGGCAAAAGAACATGCACTCCCTTACCGTAGGGGAGGCTCCAGCCTCCCCATATGCGCTCCTCGGATCCGCACATGCTAAACAGCAGGCACAGATCTGAGGAGACTGTGCGGCACGAATCAGGGCCGCATGGCCTTCTGGACGGGCTTAAGATGTGGCCGTATGGCCGCCTCCCAAGCCTGCCCATGTTCCTTCCCTCCCCCCACCCATAAGTGAGGCTCAGGGCGGGCGCAACGAGACTGCCTGCAGCACCGGTCTCGTTGCTTGAGCGTTGACACGGGGGTGCCGATTGGTGCCCCCGCATATCGCTCCGCCCTTGCGTTGATGCTATGACCGTAACGTCAACGCAATGGGTGCAATAGGATTGCACTGCCTGTCTTCTACCCACTCTGAACGGGGTGGCACTCCCTCTGCAAGAACAGTTGCACAGTCTGGGAGTGCTCCTGGATTCTCAGCTCTCTCCGGAGAACCAGGCAGCAGTGGTGATTAGGAGTGCATTTGCCCGACTTTGACCAATGACAACCATACTGAGTCATTCGGACCTGGCCATGGTAGTCCGTGCCCCAGAGGGGCACCGCGGGAGGGTGTTCCGGGGCAGGGGAGGCGTAGAGCAGGGGGCAGGACCAGTGGCTACTCTTGGTTCCCAACTTCCATGTAAGGCTGTGCCAGCTAAATATGTCCCCTTTTCCTGTGGAGCCTCTTGTGGCTGCCTGGCTGTCATGGGATGCAGCAGTATCTGCCTGGCTACTGCTGTGCTCCCAGGTGGTCGGGAAGCTCTGGATTGGGCTGTGACAGTGCAATCCTTTGCACACTTACCTGGGGGTAAGCCCCACTGAACACTCCTTCTGAGTTGACCTGCATAAAGTACTGTGTAACCTGCATAAACCTGCATTGTACTGTGGGCCAGATACCACACTATTTTTTTTTAAAGTGGAATGATGATAACATGATAAACCCAGATGATGAAACTGCACCAGAAAAGAACCCATTTTTTAAAAGTCATTTCAGCTTCCTAATCATGTGCTTTATAATGCCATTTATTCATTCCTTGTCTCTGGTATTCGTGATCTTTCGTGTGAGTGAGCGCGCACATCATGGCAGAGGGGGAAGGAGGGAGAGGAAAGAGAGAACACAATTGCATCTCACTGGAGATCTTGCCCAAAAGCAGGCTGTTTCAATAAGCCTAAAGTGTCTCATACAAGGGTGCACGTTCATAATGTTAGAAAAATAAATGTTGGCTTATTTTTATAAATTGATTAATATAAACTGAGCATTTCCATTGACTTCACTAAGGTTTGAATCTGGCTCTAGGTGCCGGCTCTATTTGGTGGTACACAGTGAACTGTCATTTGAATTAGCAACAAAGCAATTCGGTTGCTCTAGCAATGCACCCCATCAACCCTTGGAAGAGCTGAAATTTGTCCAGAACCAAGCAGCAGCAGCACAGTGGTTGCTGTGCGCTGGTTCGGAGCGTTACACAGTCATACCTATTAAATTCCTGTGTTCCTATCAAGTTCTCAGCCTATCATTACTAGTTTACTTACGTCAGCCATGCATCTGCAATCCCTAATTTTGCACTATAGCTAGATCTCAGTGATTTATTTTTCAGCCAACTACTTCAGTGACTCATCAACAGGAAACATAGCTAAAAAACATTTTTTTTTTTTAAAAAAGAGATGCATTTGTATTGGGGACTAGAAGGCAGCAGGCAGCCAGAAACAAGATCATTTTTCAGAAAGGATGTTTACCTACATTTTCTCTGCTGCTACGGTAACTGAAAGAGAGCATTGTTGTTTTGTTTTTAATTAAACCTTTTAGCATTCATCTCAGCTAAAGTATTGGCTTCTTAGTATATGAATATTAAAGAGCACATATACTTTAGATGCCATGTTTTTTATTTATTCATTGCCAAATGCAGGATTTCCCTCTCTCCAGAAACCATGCCTCACATTTACAACAGCACGCTACCAATGTTTCAGAAAAGAAAAGGCAGGAAGGTAGAAGGAACGAATTAACTCAGTGTGCTCTAAACGTTCCAAACACATGGGGCACAATCTAGTAACAGTCAAGACCAAAGTAGCCAAAAATCAGTGATTCGATTTCCCATTTCTTTTAAATAAAAAATCAAGTATGGTGAGGCTGCAGCACGGGGGGTTAAGATTGTAAATTCTGTCCCTGCGCAATGATCCTTCTCTAAACCAGCCCTTGCAATGGAGATTTGCCTGCTTTTAAAAGCATAAGATGACCAGTCCTTTTTCTCCAGCAGGGCAGTTTTGAACAATTGAGGGCACAATCCGAACCTGGGGTTAGGACAGCAACGTTTGGCCGGCACAAGGGCCACTGTAAAGCACGTCCCTTGTGCCAGCCAAATTTTGCTGGCCTAACTGTGCCAGCCTAACTCCAGGTTAGGATTGCACTCTGAGACTGGGGAAAATGGCGTGGAGGGAAAGGGTTCAGATTCCCGTCTCCCAGTGCTACATGCCTAATCCAGATTAGCTGCTTTTTTTAAAAAGACATTGGAACCCAGTCCTGATGAGGTGGTGTGCCAGAGGAGCATGTGCTCTGCTTGCATGCCAAGCCTTCACGCTATTGCAAAAGTGTCATAAAGCACTTTGGGATGGTGTGAAAGATAGGCACGACGATGGGAAGACCAGTGACATCCTGCCAGCAGCAGCGGCTGCACGGAGCAGGTAATTCCAGTACACACGAAGGTGGAGGGCTGGGAGGGGGTAAACTGGGCCAGGAGGAGGACAGATCAGGCCCAGGAAGGATTAGCATCATTGCAAGTTGTATCCTATCTCCCTTCTTGGACCTGATTGAATGACATGGATCATCTTGTGCCAGCAATATCACGTCCGAATTGACCGAATTATCTCCCTGGGGCACCTGGTGGGCCGCTGTGAGATACAGGAAGCTGGACTAGATGGGCCTTTGGCCTGATCCAGCAGGGCTCTTCTTATGTTCTTACGTTCATTGTGGCTGCTGGGGCTTACCCTGGGAAAAGGAGGCAAATATCCCCTTATCTCAAGGAGCCCTCCAGCAGCTAAAACTCCACCGCAGGGTGTAGTAGAGCTGGTACCAGCACCACTACATCAGCATGGAGGACTTTAGTTAGGAATTTCATTGGGCTCTTGGAAAGGTAGCAACATATTTTTAGCATATCAAGCAGGGATGAGGAGGTCTACTTTAAAATCAAACAGGTGTATGAAGGAGATCAACAAAACGGCCCCTCAGACACCATACTTGAAAGCATTTCTTATTGCCCAGCTCACTTTCATTGGGGGAATACTACTGAAAGCAATGCAACACAGTGGGGATCTCTCCCCAACACATCCCTTTCCATATAGGAATAGCACGCCCACTTTATGTGTGGCAGACATAAGAACATAAGAAAAAGTCTGGCTGGATCAGGTCAAAGGCCCATCTAGTCCAGCTTCCTGCATCTCACAGTGGCCCACCAGATGCCTTAAGGAGCACACAAGACAACCAGATACTTGTATCCTGCTGCCACTCCCCTGCATCTGGCATTTTAAAGTAGACTATTACCCTTGCACCATATGCACCTCAGTTCCATTGGTTGATTGTCTGATTGAGAGATGGAGAGCAATAGTGGCTAATAATAGGCAAATGTGAATCAAGACATTCCTGGTTTAAACTTTGCCTGTGCCATGAACTCATCCGTAGCCTTCCGCAATAGCCTTCCTCTTCTCAAATGTGGGAATAATAACCTTTACTTACGTGACACCATTGTTATGAAGACTACAACAAGAAATTGAATGTCTGGTCTACAGGAATGCATCTCCTGCTGAGGTTATATTCTGCTGCAATAACAGGATTTAGTGGTAACATCAAGATTTGTGCTTAGGAAGGCTAACACTGACCACATGAGATTGGTGAAGCAAATCAGCGGAAGACTCTGTGGGGTTTGGAACGCAACTACTACAGCTTGCAAGAGTGGTCAGCAACTCACCTGACTTTAGCACCTTTGCAGCATCAAATACAATCTAATAAAACTCCAGGCAAGAGATGCTTAATCCTTATAGCAGTGACTGCCAATATAAGCCACATGAAAATTAATAGGGCTTACAATGGCACTGAGGTCTGTGGACTGCAGCCTAAATGTCTTTGGAGAGCAACCAAATTGGTATTCATTGTTTTTATTCCGTCCAACTGCTATTTATTACTTCCTGTCTAACTTACAAATTTAAGGAGGCTGCACTTAGGACAACGGAGCTGCTCATCATCGCTTCCTTGGAATGCTCCTGTTTGCCTCTTGCTTTCTGATTTCCAGGCCAAATGCACACTTTGCGTCCTGGAACTGCCACAGTTCTCTAGTGTATCAGACACACAGCTCAGTCCTAACTAAATTCCCACGCACTGATGCAGAGGTGCTGGTGCAGGCTCTGCTGTATCCTGTGGGGGGATGTCGGCTGCTGGAGGTCTCCTCAAGGTAAGGGGTAGACTTGCCAAGTGTCCCTTAACATAAGGGACTTCCCGATTCAAGAATCGTGTCCCAGATAAATGTTGAACGGGACTTTAAAAATCCCATTCTAAAATTCAGCTGCTGTTGCTGCTTGCTGCTGCCTCGCCACAGCTAACTGCATCATTTTTCTATTGTTTCTGGTAACCATGGAGGGGTTTGACAGAAAGCAGTATCCCAATACCTGTGTGTCCCTTATTGTCATTTTGAAAATCTGGCAAGTCTAGTAAGGGGGCACTCATCCCCTTGCCCTGGGCTAAGCCCCAGCAGCTGCAATGACTCAGTTTGGACCTGCGCCAGCTCTATAGCTGTTGCTAGTCTGTGTTGACCTGGGGCCAGTCTGGGATGGGGTTTAAGATATGGCGTGCACCAGCCAGAAGATCCTGCCCTTGCCGCCAGAGGCGGATCTACAGGGAGGGCAAAGCTCTAAGTGTTGCAAGAAGCCTTACCCTGTCATGTAAATCCCTCCTCTCCCTTGCTGCTGTAGCCAGTAAGCAACGCCAAGATGTTGCTTTTCCCTGTACTGTGAGGATTGGCTAAAACGGTGCAGGAGAGGCGTGATTTCCACTGCAAGGTAAGGCTTCTTGCAAAACTTAGAGCTTTGCCCTCCCTTAGTATAGATCTGCTTCTGCTTCCCGTGCCTGATCCATCCACCTGGCATCCATTGCCACCCTCTTCCTGGCCCATTCCCCCCCGCCCCCCTCTTCCTTGCCTCCCCCCCCCCGCACCACAATTGCTGGCACTGCACTGGTGCCAGCGGGATGGCTCAGGCCTCTCTGCTGGCAAGCACAGCCTTCATACCATAGCAAAGTGCTTTACGGTGCTTTTGTGACAGCGCAAAGGTCTGGCACGTCAGTGGCATGCACGCTCTACTGGCACACCTCTCTGTTAGGATTCGGGCCCCAGTCTTTCTTCTTACATTAGTTCCGTGATTGGCTAACCAGAATGTTTCCATTCTCAGAGTCAGGGCTGGCCCAGTGCAGCCATGAAACTTGAGGAGGCCTCTGTGACTGTCCCTCTTGACAGAATGCAGCGTGCAGCCCTTTGGCATGGCTGCATCGGCACTGGAAAGATAAACATCTAGCTGTTTAGCCTCTCCGTACCAGCAGTGACTAGGCATATTTGCATTAATAAGTACACATGCTAGAGGAGAACAAGATATCATTCAATTGTGCTCGAAGAGGAAATAGTAAGTGCCAAACACTGGCAGCCCAATCCTATGCAGATCTATTCAGATTTGAGTGCCATTGTGTTCAGTGGGGCTTACTCCCAGGAAAGCATGCATAGGGTTGTAGCCTGGATTTCATAACTAAAATACACAATGGCCAGCAGCTGAAAGTGCACGGCGTTTCTGCAACCACTGTTTATTTTTCAGTTTGGCAAGTCAGGAGACGTCATAGAAAATGACCTTCTGAACTGTACTCTGTGGGTCTCATTTCAGGACAGGAGAATGAACATTTTCAGTCAAGCAGTTGACCACAGTGGAAGGCTTAGCAGGATACCACGTTTGGAACCGTGTATGAATATGATTCATTTCTTCCTCCCTTCTTGGAGAACGAGAAGAAGCAAATGGCAAAAGACAAAAAGCCAAATAATATTGGTCGAAATTGTTTCTCTGAAAGAGAAAAGCGATAAAATCTGAGCAATGGGAGAAATAAGAAAATGTGTCAGGGGCATGAATCATTTGCTACATTCAGTGTAATAAGAGAGCATCTCTCAGAACATCCTGAAGAAACAGTATTAGATCTGAACGACTGAGATCATCGCACTGTTAAAAACACAGTTGGTCAAATATGGAAATGGAAGTTTTAGATACAAAATGCTTTCATGTAACAACATTTCTGATTCAATTAAATGTGTGGTTAAGGACCAATGTATCTGTACACCATCAGGGTCCCCCCCCCCTTTTGTGCAATCTCTAGTATCAGTATGAATTCTGGTGCTTGTGTGTCTAGATAAAATACTGATGACATATACAAGTTTAGTCTACAGAAGATGCTGTGATAGTGATTCAAGTAATAGTGATTCATAATGAGCTTCAAACAGTGCAGCCATCAAGAAGGGAACAAAGAAAGAGCAAAAGACTTTACATTTTTTTCCCGTACAGGGAGTACATTTTTGTTGTCATGCATTTTCTCTCATTTAAAACCTGCCTCACCATTTGTTGAGGCAGAGGCTTTAAATGGGGTGTTAGTATGAGAGTTGAATTGAAGATTACAAGAATTGTCCTGTTGGATTATCCAAAAAATAAACCAAAGCCCATCTCGGTGGCATTCCTATGGGGGGAGGGGAGCTAAGTTTTCAGGAGCCTGAGCCAGTAGCATTGTTAGGGGGTGCGGGGGTGCAGGCTCACCAGCTGTTGCGCACGGGGTGCTGTGGTGACACCACCACCGCCCAAAATAGTAAATTATTTGTATTTGTAAACAATACAGTCATGTTATGTACCACTGGATGTGTAATTTACAGTAGAAAGCAATGAAACACACCTTGCTGAAATATCTATATTCTGTCACTACCAGAAAACACAACAGCCTTCTGTAAAAAAAAAAAAAGTGGATTTCCTTAACTCAAAACTGACCAATGAAACTGATTGTTCTGAGAGCCAATGAGGTGTTGTTATGACACAGCAGAGAACCAATAAGGCTTTAGTATGAATCAGCTCTCATTTCCATGTATCAAAGATAATACTAGAACTTTTATATAGTTTGTGAGTGTCATCAAGTTGGCCACTGGTTTTTTATTGGTTACTGATATGTTGGGCAACCTTTATTGTTATATATTAAACTATATACTGTATGTAAACCCTAGTGATGCTGCTGCATTTAGGTTGTACATATGATATTGTAATTTATTCTGTATGTTTTGGTATGGAACAGTGGCATCATAAGGGGGGGCAGGCTGCACCAGGTGACGTGCACGGGTGTGTGTGTGACACCACCAGGGACCAGAATTGCTAAAATCATGGTTTTAAAAGATATCATGCCAAATACCGTTGAATGTGGAATTTCACTCGGAATTCAGTGGAAAACACCCGGCGTGTAATATCTTCATTCTATCAAAAGTTATGGCCAAAACCCTAAAACGCCAAAATAAAACTTTTAATGTAAAAATCACAATTTTTTTTAAAAACGCGGTTTTACAGAATAATACCATCATGTTATATACCGTTGCATGTGGAATTTCATGAGGAATTCAATAAAAAACATGGAGTGTCATATCTTTATTCTATCAAATGCTATGGCCAAAAAACTGAAAATACAACTTTTTGTGTAAAAATTACGATTTTGGAAAAAAAAAATCATTAGTACGAGTCAGTTCTCATTTCCATGTACCAGAGCTAATACTAGAACTTTTAGTACAATACAATACAAAAACCTTTATTGGCATATAAAGAAAAAAACAGAACAATCAAAAACGAAAACTATCACGATCAACTCTAAAATTCTTATACTCAGGAACCATTTAAATAGGGAAAATCAATAATTAGTCGGCTCCACACTTTTGAGCCAGATTGGTTTTGACTACCTGAACAAGAAACAAAGCAAACTGATTAATATGGATAGGATCTTTCATAGCAAAAAGAAATTTCAAAATTTCAGAGTCAACATTCGCACTACACATCTGCATAAGAGGTTTTAAAAAATTTTCCCTGCCTCCAAGATGGATTGGGCAGTGGAATAGAAGGTGCTCAAGTGATCCAATTGCACCCAAATCACAAGGGCAGAGTCTTTCTGTAGAACTTTTATTAAATTGTGTGAGTGTCATCGAATTAGTCACAGGTTTTTTGTTGGTTACTAATTTGTTTGGTGACCTTTACTATCATTAAGTAAGTAAGTAAGTAAGTAAGTAAGTAAGTAAGTAAGTAAGTAAGTAAAGTTACTATATGGTTTGGGTTTGAACTACCACACCATTGCACTCATTTCACATGCCAGCAAGGTGATGCTCACCATAGGCTTCAGCAGTATGTGAATCGAGAATTACCAGATGTACAAGCTGGTTTCCGAAGAGGCAGAGGAACTAGAGATCAAATTGCCAACATTTGCTGGATCATGGAGAAAGCAAGAGAGTTCCAGAAAAACATCTACTTCTGCTTCATTGACTATGCCAAAGCCTTTGATTGTGTGCATCACAACAAACTGTGGCAAGTTCTTGAAGAGATGGGAGTACCAGACTACCTTATCTGTCTTCTGAGAAACCTGTATGTGGGCCAGGAAGCAACAGTTAGAACAGGACATGGAACAACCAACTGGTTTAAAATTGAGAAAGGAGTACGACAAGGCTGTATACTGTCACCCTGCTTATTTAGCTTATATGCAGAGTACATCATGAGAAAGGCTGGGCTGGATGAGTCACAAGCTGGAATCAAGATTGCTGGGAGAAACATCAACAACCTCAGATACGCAGATGGTATACTCTAGAGTGGTATACTCTAATGGCAGAAAGTGAGGAAGACCTCAAGAACCTGCTGATGAGGGTGAAAGAGGAGAGTACAAAAATGGGCTTGAAGCTCAACACTAAAAAAAAAACTAAGATCATGGCCACCACTCCCATCACTTCCTAGCAAATAGAAGGGGAAGAAATGGAGTCAGTGACAGAGTTTATTTTCCTGGGCTCCAAGATCACCGCAGATGGTGACTGCAGCCATGAAATTAAAAGACGTTTACTTCTTGGGAGGAAAGCTAGGCGAACCTAGACAACTTAATAAAAAGCTGAGACATCACCTTGCCAACAAAGGTTCGCATAGTCAAAACTATGGTTGTCCCAGTAGTCATGTATGGCTGTGAGAGCTGGACCATAAGAAAGGCAGAGCGCCGAAGAATAGATGCTTTTGAATTATGGTGTTGGAGAAGACTCTTGAGAGTCCCCTGGACTGCAAGGAGATCCAGTCGGTCAATCTTACAGGAAGTCAAGCATGATTGCTCCCTGGAAGGACAAATAGTGAAGCTGAAGCTCAAATACTTTGGCCACCTCATGAGAAGCGAGGACTCTTTAGAAAGAAGAAAGGACTCTTTCCTCATGCTGGGAAAGATTGAAGGCAAAAGGAGAAGGGGGCGGCAGAGGATGTGATGGTTAGATAGTGTCACAATTGATAGTGTCAATTGCAAATGAGCATGCAATTGGGCGAACTCCAGAAGCTAGTGGAAGATAGGAAGGCCTGCGTGCTGTGGTCCATGGGGTCGTGAAGAGTCGGACACAACTTTGCGATTAAAAAACAACATGGTTTGGGAGGAGGAGATCCATCATGGGGGGGGGGTGATGCGCTGACCTCCCGCTCCGGGTGACGCAAACGCTAGTGATGCCACTGGTATGGAAGGAGTTTCATCATGGGGATGACATGCTGACCTCCCACACCAGGTGACACAAACCCTAGTGACTCCATTGGCCAGAGCTCTTATGTAATGCGGCCTCTCCTCCTCACCTTCAGAGCCATTTCCAAATGGCTCATCTCCAACCATATGGTGGGAGATTCCATTGGTGGGAGATTTACAAGCTCTGTGATATAAAGAACATCTTGGTTTTAGCAGGACTCCTGCAAGACTACCTCATCAGCATTGAGCTTTTAGAAAATGTAAAAAAGGAATATCCTTTACCTGTTTCCCCCTATTACCTGCTATTAGAAACTTGAGCAGATTTATCAAGCACAATTTAGCACCTTTTATTGGAAAATGTCCTTTTAAAAAAATCATCTCAGGCTTGCCCAGGGATTGCATGACCTCATCTCTTATTAATACGCGGCACTTTTGCTCTGGCTTGCTTGTTCATAATTTCCTGGTGCCTTTCCAATTTCAGTATTAAAGATTTGGGTTAGATACTTGCTTTACTCTGGCCTTACAACAAGTCGCCTATCTCCAAAGAGCTGTTGGAGTGCAGCTGATGATGGGCCTGCGGTTGCTCTTTAAGAAACAACTTTGTTTCTATTTAAGACAAAGAACCCTGTTTGTTAGAAGCTGAATTGCTTTACATCATCATTAACTAAGGAATCATGTTGACACAAACTCGGCATCTCAGAATGTGAAGAATGTAGTTTCATCTGAAACAGCAGATTTTATCTTTCTTGAGCTACATGTTTTTTGAAAGTGAAGGCAAAAATAATTTCACAAAAATGAGGTTTGGTTCTGAAAATAATGACACACTAGGAGAAGCAGATACATATTTGAAAGAGAAAAAAACTTTTCTTGGAAACCACCTTTGCAATGTGAGTCTCATCTCCTGAAATCTCAGGCATTCTGATCATCTTAAGACAGTGTTCCTCAAACTGTGGGTCAGGACCCATTTGTTGGGTCACGACTTGATGTCAGGTGGGTCGCGAAAAGCTGGGAGCAGCCATCTTGGAAGCGGCAGATCTTACTCTTGCTATATTCTTTTGTGAGTGCTAACAGTTTGAATTTTTAAGTGAAGGTTTTTTTTTAAAAAAATTGTTTTAGTTCAGTGCTTTTATGTAATATTTTGTCCTAATCTCGTTTTCTGTCAGGATGTTTAATGGTTGTGCAATTGCCGCAGTCCAATAATGCCAGTTTGTGTTCCAGGAGTGTCCTTTTGTTATGTCACAATGATAGCATGTCTTGCTTGATTTTGTCACTTCCAGCTATGACATCACTTCAAGATTAAAGACATAACTTCTGGTGGGTTCCGACATGAGTGCCATTCCAAAGGTGATCAAAATCCCCCAAACATACTTTGGAATGGGAAGTTTTAACTTTAGCCAAATATTGATAGTCCATTTTGAGTGTTACTCCATCACTACTTATGCACAGCTAGCACACTAGATCCATAGAAAATTTCATAAACAATTATAGCAGTAATAAATTAACAGGTTGACATAGCACATAATTAAATGACATAATTTCAGCATCATGGACCTGTAAAAACAATAGCATGTTTCACAACTTTTGCTCAGCTTAAACACCAGTGGTTACATTGGCCACTGTTAGGAAAAGACCATGATTTTGCCCACTTCTGGAGAAGCAGGGAACCATATGTGTTTTTGTGTGCTGTTGTGTCAACAGCACACAAAAAAAATTGTACAATTTTTATACAATTCTTCTGTCAATGACTTAGCGTGCAGTGCCAGTTTCCATCATATTGGGAAAAAAATTAAATTCAGTTATCCCAGCAAACCTTTCTTGAAATAGTGGCAGAATGATCAAGTTGTTGTTGTTGTTGTTGTTGTTGTTCAGTTGCTAAGTCGTATCCGACTCTTCACGACCGCATGGACCACAGCACGCCAGGCCTCCCTGTCCTCCACTAGCTTCCTGAGTTCACCCAATTTCATGTTCATCGCTTCGGTGACACTATCTAACCATCTCATCCTCTGCCGCCCCCTTCTCCTTTTGCCTTCAATCTTTCCCAGCATGAGGGTCTTTTCTAAAGAGTCCTCTCTTCTCAGGAGGTGGCCAAAGTACTTGAGCTTCAGCTTCAAATGATCAAGTTACCCAGATAAGACACATTCTCCACATTCTTAACAAAAATGTGTGATCTTTGCTGAGACATCAATACACTGGCAGATACTCCGGCATTTAAAACTCAGAAGCGTATGCTCTTTATTGTTGTTTTGCACCTTATTGATTATAAGCACATACTTGCTAATTTGTATTTTCATTTACACCTATATTTTGACACCTTTAGTACTCAAAGTAGAACATTTTCTCCATTCATTGATTGCTTGACTTCTCCAAAAATGGAAAATTCAAGAACATGTTTTCGTGATGATCAATTTATGAAGATATTTTACACACATATAATGTATTATAACAATGCCTTGAAAGACACAATCTACCTGAACAAAACTTATTGAAATTAAGGAACTAGAGGCATTCCTATTGGGAGGATTCAGTAGCCTGAGCTCCTGTGTTATGCGGCCCCTCCCCCTTGCCTCCAGAGCCAATCCCAACTCAGAGAGCAAAGATCTGACCAGTTCTCTGAGCAGTGAATCACTCTGGAGGGGAGGGGCCACGTTATACAGGAGCTCAGGCTCTTGCAAAACTCAGCGTTCTCCCCTAGGAATGCCTCTGAAAGGAGCAACTTCCAGAGCAGTAACTGTGTAAGGCTACAGTCCTACACATACTTACCTGGAAGTAAGCCCCACTGACTATAATGGGACTTACTTCTGTGTAGACATGTATAGGATTGGGAGGGCCCAAACCAACCCAACTTTCCAGTACTGATGCAGCTGTGCTAATGGGGTGTGCACTGCATCCTGCAGTGGAGGACAGTCATCCTCTAGCTAAGGGAACAAATGGGTTCCTACCTTGGGGCTGCTTTGCAGCTGCATCAGCACCAGAAAGTTGGATAGGATTGGGCCCTGAGTCTGTAGCAGCAAAAACAACCAAAAGGCTTGTGGCACTTTAAAGACTAATCAATTTATTTCAGTGTAAACACAGAATGCAGTCTTGAACGTCCCACAAGACTCTTTGCTGAAACGAAGGAGGATTTTTAAAAAATTCTTTGATGCAGCCCAGCCCAGCCCAGCCCAGCCTAATCCAGCCCAGACGTTTGGTGAACGTTTTTAAGAGAGAACTGAAGCTAATATAAGAGCAGCTGCTACTCCAGTATTTCCTACTGTGTCACAGGAGGTCTGAGTTTATTTCTACCTATAGACTTTCGGAAAGACCAAATGGTGTGTAACGTGGGAGGTTCAGTACATCTAGATCAAATAGCTTGAAAACCCCACTAGACCTTGGTGAGTCCCTCCGTTCATATGAAATGGCTCATTCAGACCAGTGGGAATATTTACAGGAAACCAGGTCCAGCCAAACACTTTCTTTTGGCACATGGAAAACTGCGTGTCTCATTCTCAAGGTATTTTGGCAGTGCCTAACCGTGGTGTGTATTTGTACGCTGGCCTCTGCGTAATGAAAGCACAGAGGAGATGAATGAATAAGCGGCAGGAAAAACAAAGCAGAGAACGATGGTGGCATTGCATCAGCTTTGCAGCCATGAGTCTGAAAACGGCAGCAGTGATTTATAGAAATGCTTGTGCCTTAAAAAAGCAACCTGTCTTTCATTTAAAAATAACAAAATAGGCCATTCCAGCAGAGGACTAAAAGGGATGGCAGAATACTGGCGTTTAATGGAAGAAAAACAGCATTCTCTTTGGCTAATATTAGCATATTTTACACATTAATGTCACAAAATGATCCATGTATACCGCTTAGCCAGACATTAGCCCCCCCCCCCCGCATTTTAGCATCCAAACAAGCAGGGAGGCTGCCTGAGTCAAGCAACTGGGAACTCTCTCTGCTCTCCCAAAACCGCAAATGGCAGCTGACTCTGCAAACCTCTTGCTTGTTGGTTAGAGGAGCGGAGAGACGGCACAAGAAACACCCGCCGAGCAGAGCAAAGGGCACTTTAGCACTACTGGAATTTCATTCACAGTGCCTGGTGTGAAACAGCCTGTAGGCTTCAGCTATAGCTAGGGCATGTCGACACAGAAAAAGTCAGTCCAACAGAGTTCTTAATTCTCAGGAAGTCTGTTCAGGATCAGGCTCTAAACACTGTGGGTTCTACTTCTGATCCCCCCTCCATGTCCCACAGGTTGGCTATGTTCAGAATGAGTCTGAACATGAGTCTCACTGTCTGATCACTGGGTTTGCTACTATAATCTTTCCTTTCGTCGATACTGTTAAAGAACACTTTTCAGACATTCTTCCAATGGGGACAACATGTCAGAGTGTAGTTGAAGCACTGTTTGTTTTTCATGAGTCCCATTCACTTTGTTCTTTGGCTTTTGAATACAGTCAGTCCTCATTATCTGCTAGGGCTAGGTGCCTGGAAATCCTCACAGATAGTGAATTCACAGATAACAAATAATTGCTCCTATAGGATCAGGGGGATTAGGTGCAAAGGGTACCTTATCTGCCATCAGAAGAACCCAGCAGGAAGCTAGCAGAGTGCAGCTGGAAATGCCAAAAGAACTCTGAATGCTGCAGAGACCTTCCAGAGGCTGCAGAGATCTTCAGAATGGCACCTGCCACCGGTATGGACCTATTCAACATGGCTGGCGGATCCTTCTGCCAGCCATTTTTAAGGGGCCAGTGCTGGTCTGCAGCCTTTGGAAGGTCTCTGCATCATGGATAACGAGGACAGAGGCAAAAATAACTAGGAAAGTAGCAATTCTGCCCCTCACAGCTAAGAGAAGTGGCAGATAGTGAGGTCGCATATAAAGAGGATTGACTGCACACACACACACACACACACACACACACACACACACACACACACAC
>JAJKFI010000005.1:24833037-24859470 GCA_029204185.1 Lerista edwardsae
CACACACACACACACACACACACACACACACACACACACACACACACACATTGTGTGTATGATTTTTCCCCACTAATTGTGTCTCTACATATTTACATTTGTTTCTGTGACTGGCTGCACATGTATTCAGTTTCAAAAGTGAGCGGAGGAACTGGATCCCTCAAATGTAGAGCACAGATTGCATATTGTATGTACAATGTACAATAATGTACAAATTAATATGATAATGATGCATGAATAACTGTTCACACAGACAGGTCAACAATCTGTGTGTAGTGTACATAGATTGTACATGCATAGAGTGTAATGTGTGAATGGCTTGTCTACTTAGAATATAACAACAGCCATACTGATATTTATATAGCACAACAGCCGTGCTGGCCTTTCTTAGTCATTGGATTGCTCCTTTGACTTTAATTCAAGGCAGTTCAATAGGCAGGCTTTCTCTAAACCCTGAGGGGTTCTTACAAATAACGAAGAAATTCTATCTTTCAAGAATAACAACATTCGGATGGATCTTTCATATCAGAGGGGAGACTGCAACCCACACCCACCCACCAGCTCCCACAGCCCCCTGCATGCATGCCTACACCATGTGGGTGCCATACTCCTTTTTCTTACTCTCCTTGGAAAGTGAGAAAAGATAGGGTGGTGGTGTCTCTTCTGGTGCCACTGTTATGAATCATGGCAGTGAAGCTAGAGAAGAAGGAAGTAGCTGCTAGGATCCTGTTTTTGTTGGCTCTCCTGTTTCTTCAAAACAGGCCAGCATAGGGAAGATCTTTCCCGTCATCCCCCCCGCCCCGCCCAACAACCCATACCTCAGAATGCCAGATGCAGGGGTGTGGCAACAAGATGCAGGTATCTACTTGTCTTTTGTGCTACCTGAGGCATCTGGTGGGCCACTGAGAGATACAGGAAGCTGGACTAGATGGTCCTTTGGCCTGATGGGCCTTTGACTTCTCTTGGAGTCAGAGAGGCCAGCACACAGATGTGTGCCATCTTCCCTGACTCCAAGACTGATCCGAACATATTTTACAGTGTTCCTTGTGCTGACCAAATTTTGCTGGCCTAACTAACTCCAGGCTAGGATTGCACCCTCAGTCTAACCTACATCATAGGTAAGGAGTTGAGAACATTAATTGAGAATATTGACCATGTACATGAACTAGGATAAGTGACAGATTTTTTTTTTTAAAGGTGCAGCTAAGCACATGGTAAAGAAATCATCTGATTGCTTCACAGGGTGTCCTGTCAACTGTGCAGTTGGCTGAGAACAGAACCTGACAGCTCATTGTGACAAATGCTTCACCCTGCTCTCAGCTGCAATGCAGATCCAAGCAACTCACATCTTGAGAAAGGTTTGTCTGAGTTTGTGTTTGCCAAGAAAAGAAATTGCCTTGTGTGTTTTTTTCTCCCTGCCTCCTCTAATTTGGCAGAGGCCAAAATAAAATGAGTTAATTACCAAGATTTATTCCACTTCTATCGGAAAATAATAGTGTTGGTTTGCAACTTATTCAGGGGCACAATCAATGTGCAAATATTTGCATCATTTAATCGACTCCAGGAAAGATCACTTGGGTTGAATTTCAATAGGCCTTTTCTGCCTTTCCTCTAAGGAGTAGCCTCCTGCTTAACCATTTTCATTTCCACCACTCAGCATCTAATATATGATCTCTTAGTCTAATCACACCACTGGAACTTTGCAAGGGAGCACCTTTAATCTGACTTTTCTTCTTTGTGAAAATTTGATGAGCAATTTGAAAGATGAGCAATTTGAAAGAATCTGAATAGAAGCGATTGGTTGCAGTCTTGCGTACAGGACTCATTCATGTGTGAATTCAAGGAGATATAGTAAATATATATTTTAAAATGGGTGGAGGTTGGGTTGCATGGAGGCACCGAAGGAAAAAGAGATCCTCCTCCATTTTTCCCTTCTTAGGATAATCAATATCTCTGCACAGTTCACTGAGAGCATAGACTGAGTAGCTATTGTTATTTACAAGTAAATTAGAGGCCTCCAGCCAATTTCAAGGTTGGTAAATCTTCTTTGTCTCCAATTCCCCTAACCAGTGAAACATAGGCAGAGCTGGCTCCTGATTTTGGGATTCCCTCAGCTAACTGCCCTCCACTGGCCACCTCCTACCTGACAGAGTTGCTTTGCCACCATGAAAGCTATGGGACATGAGTTTCAGGGGTCCACAGTGAGTCCTGGCAGTGAGACCCTGTCGACACTGATGGTAGTCTTGATGCAAGTTGGTGTGTCCAGGTTGGTGTGTCCTGTGTCTCCTCTGAGGCAGGCGTTCAATGTTGGATCAATGCATTAGGTATGCATGCACAAAGAACAAACGTTTTTATTTCAAATATGAGTTGGGAGACTAATGGTCTCATCTTGTAGAAATAAAAACCTGCACTGCTACGGTTAATTTAATAACAATGGAAACAATAACATAACACTATTAACTGGTGACAATGCTGTGGTTGTTAATCGATAAAATTTGTATGGCTTTTTAAATTTAAAATTGAATAATCTTGTTGAATCCTGCCTCATCTCTCTCCCTCCCCAAACTGGATAGAGGATCATTAACAGTAATCACGATAACATCTATTTTTGCCTTCTATTACTGCTGATAGAATGGGCTGACTAGACACCTGGAGGAGTTTGGATACTGAATTCTTCTGCATGAACTGGCCTCTGACACTGTGTTGAAGGCTCTGTACCACCACCCTGGCAGAAAAACGGCTGGCGGAGACAACTAGACAAGAGGCTCCTCAGTAGCAGGATCAAAGTCAGGGAATTCCCAGGCAGACTCAAGTGGCCCAGCTACTGTCCATGTGTAAAAGACTGGTAATAGCTCATTCATTTTGGCTGGCGTTCCACTGCTTCTTTTCCTCTCTGGGCCTCAGTTTGTAGTTTTCATGGATATATTTTCTGGTGCCTCTGAACAGTGGCGTTGCTAGAGTTTGCGTCACCTGGTGCAGGAGATTAGTGCGTCACCCCCAATGATAGATCTCCTCCTCCCAAACCATACAGAATAAGTTACAGTACCATATGCACAACCTAAATGCAGTGTTGTTACGAGGGTTGGTCACCCCCAACAGGTCACCCAACAAATTAGTAACCAACAAAAAACCCATGGCCAGTTTGATGATACTCACACAGTTAAATAAAAGTTCTAGTATTAGCTCTGATACGTGGAAATGAGAACTGACTCATAATAATGATTTTTTTTTAATCGCGATTTTTACCTAAAAAGTTGTCTTTTCAGTTTTTAGTTTTTTGGCCATAGCTTTTGATAGAAAAGATATGAAATGCTGGTTTTTTTCCATTGAATTCCTCATGAAATTCCACATCTAACAGTATATAACATGATGGTATTATTCCCTAAAACTGTGATTTTTAAAGAATCACAATTTTTACATTAAAAGTATTTTAGTTTTTTGGCCATAACTTTTGATAGAATGAAGATATTACACTCCAGTGTTTTTCATTGAATTCAGGGTGAAATCCCACATCCAACAGTGTATAGCATGATGGTATTATCTTTTAAAACTGTGATTTTAGCAATTTTGGTCCCTGGTGGTGTCACCCTCCTTGTGCGCATCACCTGGTGTGGCCCCCCTGCCCACCAGCAATGCCACTGCCTCTGAAGGCTTTGTGCATGTTTGTTTTTTGCCTTGGGCAGCCCACTCCTATTCAGCACTGGTGCAGTGGGGCTGCAGGGTAAGCAATTTTTCCCCCTTACCCTGTGTTGAGCCCAAGCCTACCCAATGCAGCCTCTTAGATCTGCACCAACTAAATCACTGGCACAAATTTGAGAAGCCCCATGTTGGGTTTTCAGGCCTAGGAGAGGGGTTAGGATATGCTGGAGTCTTCCTCTGCAGACCCCCTCCTGGGCCTGAAACACCCCTCCTCACCCTCATCCACTCCAAAACACCCCAGCTTTGATCTGTCCTCCCCCACTCATGTGCTGCCAGGCAGTGAATTTACCTGCCCAGGTGGTTGCAGGTCCACACTTAGTGTCGGGAGGATGGCACAGGGCTTCCTGCCAGTGGTCCTTCCTTGCAAGTTGTCAGATAGTTATTTAGAGAGTTTTACAATGGCTAATGCTGGCTCAGCAGCCGGCGCATCTGTGCTAGTGAACTATGGAATTGGGCCCTTAATCATCTTAATGCGTATTTTAAATTATATGGTTAGCTGTCCTGGTGATCCCTGTGGAAAGTGCATGATAAACACCAAAATAAATATTTTGGAACGGAAAAGGAGAGAGCAAGTGCAACTCTGTAATGAAGGTTAGGTTCTGAAGTGGGAAACAGTCAGTATACACAATGGAAGTGTTTGATTAGTGTTAATTTCATGCAGTTAAATACTTGAATGCAAATCAGGGAATCGGCTTCATCTTTGGTTGCCAGGAGCCTTAGCTCTGGATGTAAATGAATACACACAAATCTTAACTGGTCTGACATTAATGTGGTTGCTTTTTAAAGGTGTGATGAAATATGGGTCCTGAAAGTTACTTACATGGTGTGTGAGAATACCACTGTAGACTGGTACTGGCGCATTCTGAGGTGCTAATGGACCTGTTCACTGAGTTTGGTAAAAAGGTTGCACGTAATAGTTGCTGCGGAAGAAATGATAGAGGACACAACATATGGTACAGTGACATTTTTAGTCGATGCCTGTCTCGTTTCTATCCTTCTTGGATCAGGTTGACACATTTCCTGTTTGCTAATCACTTGGATTTCTTGATGCGCCCTCATTTCAGCCCCAGTCTATGAGTTCAGGTTTCACGACTAGTATTTTGATGAGCTGAACATTGTATTTCAGAGCACTTTGGTTCATTACACTTCCCAACAGCATGAATGGTTCTCTTGTGATTAATGATTCACCAAATGCCTCTTGCTTTGTTCATTTGATAATTATTAAGGCTATACATTAGACCAAATCACAGCATGTGGTGCTGTTGTGGAGGTGAAGTCTTTGTTTGAATTCAACTTTCTGAGCTATGGCTGGTGTCGTACAGGGCACAATCCTAAACTGAGTTAGGCCAGCATAAACTAAGCCAGCAAAGGTTGGCCAGCACAAGGGACAGTATTATTATTTATTATTATTAATTGGATTTATATCCCGCCTTTCTGCCCAAAGGCACCCAAGGCGGCATTACAACACAAGACGCAATAAAATACAAAATTTAACATTAAAAAACAATTTAAAAACAGTATTAAACATACAATTTAAAATTTTAAAAACAACAAGCCCCATGGATCATAAGATATAATCAAGATATAAAAGTATAAAAACCAGCCAGCCTGTCAACAGTTAAAAGCATTTTGAAATAAAAAGGTCTTCAGCCCCTGCCGAAATGTTAACAAAGAGGGAGCAGTTCTCAATTCTAAGGGGAAGGTATTCCAAAGTTGGGGGGCCACCCCCGAGAAGGCCCTCTTCCTCGCCGCCGCCCCTCTCACCTCTCCTGGTGGCGGCACAGTCAAAAGGGCCCCCCCAGATGATCTAAGAGTACGGGTAGGATTATATGGAAGGAGGCGGTCTCTCAGATACTCTGGACCTGAGCCGTAAAGGGCTTTAAAAGTCAAAACTAGCACCTTGAATTGGGCCCAGAACAGAACCAGCAGCCAGCGTAGTCGCCGAAGCAACTATGTATGTTTGTATACATATACGAATTGTATACAAAGTATAATGTATGTTTGGACCACTCTCAGATGTGCACCATCCTCCGTTACTCCAAACACACTTTAAGGTGTGGTCCTTGTGCTGGCCAAACCTTGCTGGCTTAGTTTATGCCGGCCTAACTCCAGTTTAGGATTGCGCTCATTGTTATACAGGTTGATTCAGTATCCACGGTTTCAGTTATTCAGTCAGTGAAAGCACTGGATAGGATTGAGCTGTAAACCTTCAAAGTGCAGTGCAAATCAGTCACAACAGGCTATCAAGGAGTCTTGTGGGTCTTCCGATTGTATTTGGTGCTGCACAACATAGAGAAGCTCTGCTGGCTGGCACAGGGCAGATGCACCACTAGTGGAAAAGTAAGATTTCTTTGTAGTGACCATTGTCACCAAATACTCTCAAATGAGCCATAGCCTTTAGATTGAACAAATTCACTGTGAGTCTTCCTGCATCTCTCTAGTCATAATCCCTGCTGTTCCCTAAGCACAACAGAAAACAAAGACGCCAACCAGGGTCAATTCAGCAGTTAGAGGACATTTCAGAGTGTTTGTGTACTTTCCCCAACCCATATCCCCTTTTCAGAGGTGAACCAGGGTTTTGACAGAATTGCTGGTCATGATGACAACTGGAAATTCATCCAGAGTCATCAGGAACCCATCTAGATTTGTAAACCTCCACCCTAATGATTCCCGCCCCCGCGCCCTCCCCCCCCCCCCCCCCCCCGTGCAGAGGATTGAAGAGGCAGTGAATCTAAATCCATGACAGAGAGATCTGTCCATGACAAAGCTCCTCCACCCACAGCTCACCATCATCCTGACCAACCTGAAGCACCAGCCTGAGCTTCATTGAGAAAGGGTTACAGACAGTTGATGTGAAGGAGATGAAGTTCTGAGCCACAGCAAGTGACAGAGCCTTGGCATGGACATTCAAATCTCCCAGAACAAGTTCATCATCACCCCCTCTCCAAATAATCTCTGCCAGCACAGGAAGGGAGACTGCAGAGCAGTGGACTGGGCAGTACACCAAAGGAATCCCAGCACTGTCTCATTGGCCCAACTTCAGGTTCATATACCCCAAGTCCAGTGATGTCATGTAGAAGGAACGCGGGGGAACTCAGTTCCACTTGTTAAAATTAGGGCTGACTCTGCCCACTTCACTCCGCGGCGCTTCCCCCCTCCTCCCCCTCCCGATTCCTCTGCAAAGAGCTTTTCTTCTTGGTTGGCCGGCACTCAGAGGGTTAAAGGGAGCAACTCCGGATTCCTAGAGGGACAAAGGGCTGCAGTGGGAAGTCCCGTCCTGCACAGCCCCCTTCTTCGCTCCCTCCAGCCACACACGTGGAGTCAGCAGCCACTCTGGTGAGTCTGCAGCCCACTGGGGAGAAGGGGCATCCTGGGGGTGCAGTGGTGAATCGAGGGTGGCCCCAGAGGGGACCTGGAACTTTTTGAAGCTGCCCTCCTGACGTGCCAGGCGTAAGCGGGCTTTGGTGTGGGGAAGCGCCCAAGGGTGCCGTCCGGAGTGGTGCCGCCCCTCAGCCCCTTCCACAGGTTCCTGCCTCATTCTGCTCAGCCAGCTTTGGCTTCGAGGCTGCTGCCCCCGTGCCAGTTTTCAACTTCCCTGGCAATTTTGAATAACTCCACCTCGCCTAGCTGCGAAGACCAAGGAAAGGCTTTTGCCGCTGTCTCTCCAGTCCAGAGCGTTTCACTGGCGCTCTGGGCATGAGGCTTCTTTGGGAGACTGTCCCCATCACTATTGGAGCTGCAATTGGGGTGGGGGGAATTCTTCGCTTTCTGTTCTGTAGGCACCAGGCTCTGTACAGAACTGGCTGGCTCCGCCCACTCATTGCTGACGTCATCATTGGCTAGGAACCAGCCGCGGGTAGACCTGGGCTCCGCCAGCCTCCGGAGCCCAGGTCTACCCATAGGAACCAGCTGCGGGTAGACCTGGGTTCCGCCAGCCTCCAGCTTATGACGTCACTTCTGGTGGGCGGATCCTGACACGTGCCAATCAAAAGTGAGTTCTTGTTCTTAAATCATTTAGATGCCACCACTGCCCAAGTCAGATTATTGATGGTCAGAGTACCACAACAGAGAGATGGCATCATGACCAACCATCACAGCAATGTCTCTCTTTCCATCCCTTCACTTGCCCTTAAATATCCCTCCTCATGGAATTGCATGGCACTGCATCTTGGCAATTCTACCCATGTGTGAGTACACAAAAACCCACCCCAGGAAATGCAGGCAAAGGCATCATTTCAGGTTTCAGTTGCAGGAGACAACAAAGACATTTCAGCAAAGGGCAGGCAAGGCTGCAGTTGTGAAAACTGAGAGCAAGTATTAATTTCTGAATGAATGGAAAAATGAACCAAATGGGACCCACTCAGTCCATTTTTCATTTGTTCCAGAACGAATGCCAATGGAAATGAATGCATCATGAATCGCATTTGTTTCCATTACTTATTCATTTTGTTGTTCTTTTTAGCAATATTTTTTGCTGGTACCTGGGGTAGCAGTTCATTTTGGAGGCCACCTCCTGGCACTGCTTTTATTCCCCTTTTGCCCAGACATTGAATCGTTCAAGGCATCCTGGGATAAAATGGTGGTCTTCACTGGCAGTCAATTTTTCCTAGAATAATATTATTCTTCAAGTCTGCGTGCAGTTCTATTGATTTCAATCAATGTACTGTATAACAAATTGGGGGCTTTGAAATATGTTTGAAATGGGTTTTTCTTTTTAAACATAGGACTATAATTCAGTACCATCATAGGTGAAATTAAAACCAGTAAAATATGATGCTGCCATTTTGCTCTGCATACAGTTTGGGTAGCAGATACTGTATCTTCTAATCCTGTGAGCCGAACCTCTAACTAGTGGCTTCAAAGAACCTCATAATAATGACCAGATGTTTCCAACTTGGCCTACATAAATGATCAGAGGGAGAACAGCCAGTCCTCCTTCACGCATAAAAATCTGAGGCCAACTAGTAATGAAGAATAATGATGAAAAAGCCAAATCATTTTAGTTTATTTCAACCAGAAAATTAGGAAATAACCTAAAATGTGTGGAATATGAACTTTGGGCCTGTTCCTTTTTAGCTATGTGATACTGCATGCTTAAAAAAAATACTGTACATTTTATAGCATGTGTGTGTGTCTTTTCTGCTCCTGAGAGGGAGAGAAAGAAACTAGTCATGGGCAAATTTCTCTTGGCTTGATTTGGAATTGGCTCAGTAACTGGAGATTTTCATGATGCATGTTCTAGAAAAGATATGACCCCCCCCCCCAATGTTGTATCTCAGGTCATAATGTTGGCGCATGTGTAATGCACGGGACCTTATTTCATTGTCCCCTGAGAATTGTAGTGCCAGTAGCCGTGTGTGTGTGTGTGTGTGTGTGTGTGTGTGTGTGTGTGTGTGAGAGAGAGAGAGAGAGAGAGAGAGAGAGCGTGCCACTGTGACATACACCTTCTTCCTTCCAAAGAAACATGGAGCACAACAACCCTCCAAAATATTTGTAAAAACACTCAAGAGGATTGATCCAAACAAAGGAGATGCCAAATAAAGCATCTCATGGTGTTAGTTATGTCCACAACGTTCAGCAATAGTTACAATGAGAGCAATGGTCGAACATGGGCGGCCCAATCCTAACTTGCTCTGGAACAGGCAGACCAATTGGCCTGTGCAGAGTCTAGCCCAAGGCAGGTGCCAGCTGGAGTAGAGTACAACGTGGAGTAAGGGGATTACCTCAATCTGTGCTTGCGAATTGGCCAATCCAAATGGCCCATGTAAGGCTGACTGGGCCAGGAATGGGGGGAGGTAGGATTTGACCTGCACTGCTGCGGTTCCCACCCACCTCCTGGTCCAGATCTGCCATCTGGTCCCCTCACTCAAAAATGGCCCTTGGAACACCCTCCCACCACCCTCTCCTATCACCTACTGCGGCCTCTCTCAGCTGTCACAAACTCACCTAGTCCTGATGAGGATTCGGTACAGCAGCCAGCACGTGTTCTTGTGCCAGCCCAGCCTGCTCACAAGGAGGCGTGAATGTGTATTACGGCAGGTTCACAACACTCCTGGGCTGGTACAAGGGACATCTACTGGCCAGAGACCTCTTCAGGATTTGCAATTGCAGCTGACTTTGGATGCTTGGTTTGCTGAATACCAGACATGGACAGAATCTCACTCTCCATTTTTGAGATGGATAAGCACTTGGGGGGGGGGAGAATATTGTAACGCAGTTCAGCACCATAATATTTGGAATCCAATAATTACAAAGCTTGTTCACATTGTTAGAAAGAACTATATGGTATCTTAATAACAGAGGATTATATTTTGAATTACATGAGTGTTCTGCCAAATTCCCTGCTGGGCCTCCCCAAGGGCCCCAATGCCCACACTAGGCTAACTAGTTTCCCCTCCAGAGCAGCCTCAGAGATAGGCAAGAGGGAGGAGGTTTATTCATCCACTGGGCCTCCTCTCTTCCAGCAGCTTTGCTTGGAATCACCGGCTGGCCAGCCTCCTCCAGACTGCCCTCATCACCGGCTTAGCTCATGATACCCTAACTTGGCACCACAAAACCCCACCACCAAACAATAGGCAGTCAGCTTGCCTAAGCCACAACTGCCTCCTCCACTTGGTAGCTCCAGGGGCATGGCAGCCATACAAGAGTTCCCCACAGTTACTCCCCACAATAACCTTACCTTATCCAGTTCTTTACCAGTTAGTCCATCCAACAGTCCTTCCGTCAGTCCATCTGGCAATCCACAGCCACTTCCCTTCCTTCCTGCACCTTCCTGGTGCTCCCTTACTGCAGCTCTTGCCTCCAACTTTATACTGAGGCCAGCCAATTGGTGTCTGTTGCTGAGCAGGCTTAATTCATCAGCCACACCAATCTGCACCTGTGCTAATCTCCCTTCATAGCCAGAGCCCTCATCTGCATGCAGCTGTGTTCCTGCTGCAGGAGTTCTGGAATGAACCCCGTACTTCCTGGTTTATTTGGACAAGAGGCCACTGCTGATATCATTCCCTATCTCCTCGGGGTAGCTCTTGCCTTACAATGAGCAGAAGCCAGTTCACACAACAGAGCTTCCCTGCTCCTCTGCAGTGATTGGATATAAGAAGACCATTGTAATTAATAGCCCAATCCTATCCAAGGCACGCCACTCATACCTAAGTGTTGGAATGTTATAGGTGAGCAGCTACTGAGTCTTAGGGCACAATTCTAACCTGGAGTTAGGCCGGCACAATAAGGCCAGCAAAGTTTGATTGGTACAAGGGCCACTGAAAAGCACATTTGGACGACTCTTGGAGTCAGGGGGGATGGTGCATGTCTCTGTGTTGGCCTCTCTGTGCTGGTCTCTCTGACTCTGAGAGTGGTGTCTCTGGTGCCAGCCAAACTTTGCTGTCCTAACTGTGCCGGCCTAACTCCAGGCAAGGATTGTGCCCTCAGTTGAGTACAGTTTCTGAACTGCTTGCGTGTTTTCTAATCACAGACATCTGTGGCATTTGACTGCTGTTCAAGTCTCCTGGGTTTATTTGACATTCTGAAGCCTAGTAATTTGTATCACTAATTGCTCTGTATTCATTATTGTAATTAACAGAAACTAGAGTCTGAGAATGTTGATGTTAAGTTACTTGAGGTTTTGATATAAATTCCAGCAACTTTCTAATGAGCGAGTTGTTCAAAAACATATTTACTGCCTTCCTTTCCACCCCCCGAGTGACAATACTCTTGAGAGTCTTTGACCTTCTCCACCAATATATTTCTGCTGCTATATTTCTTGCAGCCTGGATCAGGAGTGCTTCAGTTTCATGACTCTTCAGCCTGTACTTGCTTTCCCTTGATAATTCTTCAGTGACTACCTTCTAGGACTTTCCTGATTTCAGGAAGATACAGAAACTGGAGATATTTAATTTTTCCTGTAAAGAGGGCATCATTGCAGCATCATTGGCCATAGTTTACCATACTTTACCCTCATTTCTTTTGTCACACTGGTCAAACAGGTATTGCAGGATTTCTTTATTTCCAAAACCTGCAAAACCTGTTTGCCAGTGATCCCTGTAGCAACAGCACACACAGCCTAATCATATTTCTGCCACCGGAGCCGATGCAGTCAGTCTAAAATGGTGCATGCCTGTGATGAGGGGGGAACTGAAAACATTTTTACTTACCTCCAAGTAACCTCAGGCCACTTATGGGTCTCCTCAGATACACAGCACCTGCTTTGGGAGGTTTGCAAAGAGAGGTTAAAATTTGGCATGCACCATTGCCCCTGGATCTACCCCCTCCTGCCTCCTCCCTGCCCTCTGTTCCTCCCCCTCCCCTCTCAGAAATGTCCCCGTTCCTCCAACCGCCTTCCCCCACTGCCAGCTTTCTGGTGTCTGTGGACGGTAGTCTGACCTGCACTTGCAGTCACCGGCCATTGTGCCAGTGGCCTCATTAGGCTCATTGGCGGAGGGAGTGTTCTGCCGGCAGACAAGGGCGAGAGGGCCGGCCTGGCAATGTCTGTGCTATCTTCAACTCACTGGGAAAAAATGGTCTTGACTTCAGCCACATGGTCCTTGAGAAAAGCAGGAGAACCAGAAATCAGAAGCACAGGCTATTCCTGTGCTTTCTGCCACCCCTTAGCCTCACACAAACCCTCCTGCCATGGGATGTGATAGTAGCATCCCTTGTGGGGGAGCGGTGCTACGTTTTGCAGGACGCCTTACCTTGCCGTGTAAACTGCTCCTCTCCCTCACTATCGTAGCTACTCCTTGGGGAGAAAACAACACCTCCGCATTACTTACTGGCTACAATGGTGAGGAAGAGGAGTGGTTTATACAGCAAGGTAAAGCGCCTTGCAAACTAAACACACTGCTCCCCCTCTAGGGGTGTTACTGGGATGTGATCTGCCTTCCCCCTTCTTGTTCAGCTTGAGTAACAGTGTATTTTTCTGCACAATGCAGGGGAATAATTTTAGCTGCTTAAACCTGCCTCATCCTGAGTGAGAGCAGTGGCACAGCTAGCTCAGTGTTGTCTTCACGGACTGGCAGCAGCTCACCAGCTTTGCAGCTTTCCTAGCCTTACCTGGAGAAGCTGCCAGGGTTTGAGCCCAGGCTTGTCTGTATACAAAGCTGATGCACTGCCACCAACCTCATCCTTTCTTTCTTTGGGTTGATGGTATCATGGCAAATATCCTTGAGCTTCCCCTACGTTTTCTCCCCCCCCTATTTTGAAATCTTTTTAACCCCTTAGAGCAGGGGTTCTCAAACTTTCCTGCCCTGCAACCAACCTTCAGCATGGAGCTTGGCAACCCATTTAGCAGTGACGTGATGACATCACTGCCACAACGCCTGAGTTGCTGAACGTTTGCTTCTTTAAGTGTAAAAACCTGCTGCTGGAGCCTCTGCATGGTGGTCTTCTGTCCATTTTGGGTCTTGTCATGTTCTTGTTGACAGGCAGCTGGGGCACCTTCCTGCAGTAGCTTTTTTGGATTCTGGACAATTGCAGAAGGGCACAATGCAAGAGTCCAAGTATTACATGGACTTCTTTGTATTCATAACTTGGGAAAAAAGACATGAACTCCAGTCACAGAACCCTTACGTCATATCTAGTTGGCCCAGTTCAGGCTGGAGGAGGAAGGGCAGGCAGTCATGTTTGGTCCTGTGAGTGATTCTGCTTAAATGAGTGATTTCTCATTAGGCAGAAATGAGGAAAAGCAGCAAGAAGAAGGACTATTTTGTCACTGCCGAATCCTTTCTTGAACATACGGATTAACATCCTCTTGCCTTTGGCAATATACTTGGGAGATTTACACTCCCAGTACAAAACCAAGCACTTCCCCAAATTTTGTCCCATCACCACATTTCAAAGGAAACACAAACAAGAATTTCAAGTTATGCTCAGCCTGAATATTAACATAAGTAACAAGCAAAAGGCTGTGGAACCCTCTCAGAAGTCTGGTTTACTTATTGGCATGTCCTTTCCCAAGATGTGTGTCAGGACCAAGGGTGAATATGAAGGGTGAATATAAATGTTTGAAAACCGTGTTAGGGCAGAATCCAGAACTGGTGCTAGGCCGGTGTATGTCCCTTACACCAGCCTAGTACTGTTGCAAATGTGCCGTAAGGCATGTCTGCTCCACAAAGGAAGGTGCTGGGCTGGTGCAGGGAGTTGCGTCAACCCAGGAACACGACTGTGGACAGCAGGTAAACTGTCCCTGCACCAGCCAAGTTCGGCTGGCATGGGGGCTTGAGGGGGGTGGGGAGAAGGTGGGAGGGAGGTGGAATGGGGTGGAGGGAAGGCAGAGGATGGCTTTTGGAGGATGGCTTTTGGGCAGGCTGGCCTGGGGAGGGGGGGTGGAACACAGATCAGGCCATTAGGCCAGAACCTAGCCCCCGTCCCTGGCTCAGTCGGCAGATTCGAGCAGCCCCATAGGGCTGGCTGGGGCATAGCCTGGGGTAAGAGGAACCCCGAGGTGAGCTCCAGCTCCTGCCAGACCTGCATAGGATGCAGCGCAAGCCAGCTGGCCTGCCTGCTCCAACGCCGGTTAGGATTGGGCTGTTATTTCTTTTACTCAGAAGTAAGCTCATTGCATTCAGTAAAAAGTAGGCTGTAATCCGATCTTATTCACTGGAAACAAACACCTCTGATGACAGAGAAAAGATGACCAAATGTTGCTTTTGCTATTCACTTCGACAGAGCCATCCATGTGCAGGGAACAGCAGAGAAATGTTCCTCGAGGGGACTCTCAATCGAATCAAATCAAGGAAGGGGAGGCATGCCTGGAATTGTGGGGAAGAAGCAATCATGACATAGGCACCTACTTGGGCTAAGAGCACAATCCTAAACCGGAGTTAGGCCGGCATAAGCTAATCCAGCAAAGTTTAGCCAGCACAAGGACCACCTTAAACCGTTTTTGGACTACTCTCAGAGTCAGGGAGGATGGCTCACATCTGTGTTCTGGCCTCTCTGACTCCGGGAGTGGTCCAAACATACTTTAGGGTGTTCCTTGTGCTGGCCAAACTTTGCTGGCTTTGCTTATGCCGGCGTAACTTTGTTTAGGATTGCGCTCTAAGTTGCAGTGCGCTAGAGTGGTTTCCAAACTGTTTGGACTGGGGGCTCCCTTGATCTACTGAGCCATTAGCAACAGCTCCCCATTAGGGCTGCAATCCTATGCATTGCAGAGGGCGCAGGGGTTTTTGCGAGGATTTTGTGTCTACCTTGGTGGGTTTCGGCAGCTCCCCAGAAAGCCGTGACTCACAGGGAACTGCTGGACTAGGGAGTAGTGCTCAAGGTTTCATGGAAAATTCCCAAGATACATCAAGGAGAGGTCACAGGTGAGGGCAGAGCATACACTATACATACATAGAGTTTCACATCTAATTCCTGGAATCATCAGTTCAAAGAATTCAGGCGGCCTCAGGCAGTATAGGACAGTTCTTGACATCCTAAAAAGAAGCATGTGCCCATTATCTCAAGGCTGAGGGAGACTAGGCAGAATCTCGCCATTTGTTGCCAGCATTTCTCCCTCACCTTTCCATATCCAGCAAAGAGGCAAAACTCTCCTTGACCGTACAGAGCTGTAGCCCAATAGTCCAAAAGCCTAACCCTTCACTAGCAGCACCTCTCTAGGCACGCCTACTCAGAAGGTAAGTTCCATTGTCTTCAATTAGCCAGGAACGTTTGTACATATAGGATTTCAGCCTGAATGCTTAATGTTTATGGCTGGGGATTACGGCAGCAAAGTAAATGCAGTGTTTATGTTTCCGAAGCTGGGTAATGGCGTAAAGCTTATCTAGACATGAGTAAGATGACCAGCCAGAACCAATTATGAATGAGCCCCATAAATAGACCAGCCTGGTAGCACCCTCATTTGTCAGCTGTGCCTGACACATGCAGTCCCTACAGTGGCTGCAGTTTGGAAGATCTTCTTTGTGAAAGAAAACCTCGGGATAGGCCTTTTTCTTAGTGTTTAAACAGCAGACTCATTCCTGTGGTTATCCTGTGCTTGTGATTTGGCAGCTCAGGGCAATTTCTGGTGGTGCAAAAGCTGGGCTGCTGTCATGCGCTGCGAGGGTGGCTGCAGCAAGCAGCATGTGCAGTGGCAACTCCCAAAACCACTGTCAGCCCCAATATATTGGTAGTGGAGGTGTGCCATAGGTAGGGAGGGGAGGGGGAGACTAGGGGCAGATTGGGGAGGGCAGGGCTAGGGAGGGAGAGGGTGAACCTGCAGGGCACCAATGTGCTCCTGATCCTACCCCAGGCCATCCCAAACCTTTTTGCTACTCAGACATCTGCCAGCAAAACAGCTGGTAGAGGTCTGAGAAAACCCATAGAGCAGTGGTTCCCAAACTGTGGGTTTGGACCCAGAAGTGGGTCGCCAGCCAATTTGAGGTGGGCCATGAAGCACCTAGAGCAGCCAATTTGAAAATATGGGAAGATGGGATGTTGGAAAGTGGGAGGGCTGTGTGGTTGCTCTGCTTGTGTCAAAGTTGTAAATAGGCTTTTTTCCCCTTTCTGGTTCACTTTGCAATTGGAAAATGGCAGAGAAATACCCCAACTTATTGCTGCATTCTCAGGAAAGCAACAGGCTCTGGCATCACACAATGACGGCACTTTCGGCCATGACATCACTTCTGGGGGACAGACTCCTGGACAGACTGTCATTCTAAAAAATGGATTCCGGTACTAAAACGTTTGAGAAACACTGCCATAAGGATCAGGTAGCCTACCTGGGTAACTGGCAGCTGTCTGATCACACACCCTCCCCGCCAATGCTTGGATACGGTGTTGCTGCATCTGCGCCAATGGTGGGGAATAAGATTGGGCAGTAAATGTAATAAGCAGCCACTTGATGGATTGTAGGAAATAGACCAAGTGCTCTGTGTCTTTTTGGACCAGTGGTTTTCTCATGAAAAGAAACATAAGAAGTGCTGATGATATTCAACATTTAATCGTATCCAATGTATATTTTATCAAAGGTGGCTTTTAAAAAATAAACACAGAAATATCTAAATAGTGTAGTGTGTACTTAGGTCCATTTATGTGTGTACTTGGGTCCATGGTCAGTCTTAAAGTAACATGACAATAATTTTTAAATTTCACAATGCTTTTCACTATATATAATCTACTTTAAATGTGCACAAGCAATTCACATCTCATGTATCTAACACTACACTATAGCATTTAATATTGCTTATTAAATTGAAATACATAATACTTAACTATTGCTATACATAACAATGACTACCAGTCACCTGCATTTTCTTTATAGTAAGGAGACAAAAATAATTGCTGGTGGTGCCAGCACTGACTACTAAAAAAGGAGTGTATTTTCCAACTGTAAGGCTCTTGCTGACAAGAAATAGCACAGGATGATGTGTTCTGTTCTAACTCTGGATTGATTCAAATTGATGCAAAACGTGTATCAAGGAATTAAGAATCAAAGCAAATAGGTATCAATAAGAATTAACCAAGTTTGCTTCCAGATCCAAGCTTTTAGATAATCCTTGGACAAAGTCTTTGATATACCGTTTAATCATCATTATGCGTGCCAATTAATGGTCCAAGTAAAATAAGACCTTTCGTTTAACCCATACATTTAGCACTCCCTTTGTTTGTTACCTTGTTTGTAATGCTGCAACCTCAGCTGAATATTGAGATACCAGAATATTTTTCAAATTAGAAAATATACTACTACTACAGTATGTATATACTGCTTTTCAACAAAAAAGTTCTAATATAAAGCCACAGACAAAAATCAAATAATTAAATGGCTCCCTGTCCCAAAAGGACTTGCAATCTAAAAAAAATGTAGAAGAAACACTAGCAAACCGTCACTAGAAAAGACACTGCTTGGGTGAAAAGCACAGTGCTTTTCCCCTGCTAAATGTAAGAGGAGAACCACTTGGAAAGTATCTCTTGCCAATTAGAGGTAAAATACCAGCCCTGCATTCATTTTCAAAACAGGAAAGTACATGTAAAATATATTGTAATGTGATGTATCCACAGATGTAGGAATGAAAGTTGGTGTGCCCATTCAGAACATAATTCTCCATTTCAGATTCAAAGACCAGATCAACTCCATATCCACAGGCTGAAAATGGAGAGCCTTCAGCAAATCACAATCATTTACGTGTATGCTGGCACAATAAGTAAATCAGTATTTTTCTATTCTTAATATAGCTAACAAGCAGCAAACTGGGAGCTATTAGTACATATAGCTAAGGGAGCTAGTTCAGTGTAATGGTAAGAGCTCACATGAACTGTGAACTAGAACTGAATACAACATACATGATGAATTATTTGCCTTGGAGATTGAGATATCAGAATAAAGTTGATGCAAAAGTTCAGGAAAATGTTTTGTGTTTCCTATAAGAGCCATATTTGGCTCCAGCACTAATTCACCATACATAACGCAATATCCAAAGCAAGGATTTTCAAATTTGTACTATAACAGTGATGTCTATGTAGTGACATGCTAGCATACAAACCGAGAAGCTTGGTGTGATTTCTGAAAGCTGCCCCCGTGAGCTAACATGAACTTCCAAATACTTCAGAACTTTAAACATGAGCAGCCCCACATCAAGGTATCATGTCTCTTGGAAATTTCTTATTGGTGATGGGGGAAAGCAGAGTAGAGTAAGCAGCGGATTTTCCTCCTTAGGGCATCACCTTACGGGAACCTCCCTCACTCAGGCTGACTGCTATTAACAGAGGACACATGAGGCAGAGGCTTGGTAAAGAGGCAAAAAGAAAAGTTTACAATCCCAGCCAGTGCATATCTACAGCATCTGATTAGGATCAGAGGTACACCAAACACTTAGAAGGCAAGGCCCTATAGCTGCATTGCCGTGCATAGAGGTATGCTTAAGATGGCGGGGGCATCAGAGCCCTTTATATGCACATCTTATCAGCTTGGTGGCCAGAGAACAAAAGGGACGTGCTCAGAGGAGAAAGGAAGGAAATAAGTTCAAGGCCACACCCCCGCAGGAATCACAGAGAGGACAGGTAAGAAGGGTCTAGGTCATAGGACACCACATTATGCCCCCTTCGGACATTAGACTGCCCCCTCTAGACAGCAGACGGAGTTGTGCCAACTCCAACAATGTCTGTAAAAGCTGAATAATGGATCCTACCTTGCAACTTCGACATTTCATGGCACTTGCAAAATTACACCAATTAAGAAAGGGCTGGCATTGTATTCATGACTTCAAAAGAGGAGATGGGTGTTTGCAATTCTTTAAGGATTAAGAAGATAAAATGTTCAGTTGCTAAGGAAGAGTGGATCGAATTATTCTGCGTTGCCCCATTTAAAATGGATTAGTCATCCCTCTTCATATTGGTGGCATGCATATCACATGAAGGAAACATCAGCCTGCTAGAAGAATATTAATTGTACTAATGGCCCATGAGGGTGGGTCTTCTCAGCAATATATACCACCACCAAAACGCTCACCTAGATCTCTTAATTAACTAAAGATCAGCCTCCCCTGTATCATTCCTGCATTCCAGCATTACAAAGGGTGGCAAGGTCAACCTGGAGAGTAATTATATTCATTTATATGACACTTAGCTGGTGAGATAAGAGATTGTTGTTAAGGATCACAATGCTTCAGAATGAAGATGGAAGCAAGAACAGATTCTGTAAAGTGCTGGTGGGGCTGGTTTGTTTGTCCCGTGAAGCTGAAACTTGACTCAGACCACCTTTAAGTTCTATACATTAAAAGTGCAAATGCTCACAATTGCCATCTAAACTGGAAACCCTTGCCCCTGTCCTAGGTGTACAAGAGCTGATTGATATAACATAATTTGATAATAAGATGCACTCTCTGCATTGGCAACAACATCATTTTATTTCATATTCTGCAGAGCAGAATGGCACAGAGTAGCCCTGGATCCAGCTAAGCACTGCACCGATTAGACTTCAAGGGTCAATGGGTTTCCCATTCTTGGACTTTTCCCTGTGCCCTAATAGTCTGTGCTTGCACTGAAATAATAACATAATCTAAAAGGTTTTTGTTTTACTTCATTGGCAGCCAAGGAATCATTCCTGTTTCAACTCACTCTGGGCTTGCCTGTTGCCTGAGATAAGGACCCAGGCTTTGCAAAGCCATTGCCAAACTATACTTTACGTGCGTGCAAAGTCTGCATTTTATCAGATGCTAAACATCATAACATCAAATAGCCGAGAGAGGATAACGCCTAGAGCTCTGCTCCAAGGAGCTGGTGATTTTTTTCTTTTTAAACAGCTTCTTGCCCCTTGTTTCGCTTCCAGGTGAAAAGGGAGGAGATCTTTGAATAGGACACATGGCATTATGATAGTCTTGCTAGAAGGGCAATGCAAACAGGATAGCTGAAGAAAGACACTAGGGGCGCAATCCTAATCTGGAGTTAGGCTGGCACAGTTAGGCCTGCAAAGTTTGGCTAGCACTAGGGCCACCATAAAGCACATTTAGCCCACCCCCGGAGTCGGGGGGGGGGATGGTGCACATCTGTATGCAGGCTTCTCTAGAGTGCTCCAAACATACTTTATGATGTCCTTTGTGTCAGCCAAACTTTGCCAGTTTAACTCTTCCGGCCTAAGTCCAGGCTAGGATTGGGCCCTGAAAAGGTTTAAAAATTCCATTACACACAGCTGACGTCAAGGAGAAAATTAATGGCAGTGAAAACAGAGAGCAAAATTAGTGGACCACTTGCTTCTTTCATCAGATTAAATACGTGCCATCTCAAAATAGCAAGTGTACGCAAGTCTCCCAGGAAAATGGTCAACCTCCAAAGGAGAATATCTTGGCCAGCCATGACACTGATACTGCCAAAGTAGTTGAGTCAATGGAACTGTACACAATATTTGGAGCAATGTTATCGCCAAAAGAAACAGGGCTTTTCCCAGTCATAAATAACATGTGAAAAATTAGGTCATTTTGCATTCATATAACACTCTTTGAGAACCTGTGTCCAAATCTTAGTAGCATCATTCATCTTCAGTTATTTGTATTGGTGTGTTTTGAGCTCTAATTCTCCATGATTCATAGCAATCTTTTAAAATGTACACACTGTCTTGCCAAAGCCCCTGCTCCAAACTTTCCTCCCAAATGCTATGCCCGCTTAGGCTACTTAATCACCCCAATACAGACAGTCCTGGCAATATCTACAAACTACCAGACCCCAGCACCCACAGAGAGCTTGCCCCACCCAGTAGCTTGCCTGTAGGTATCAATCCTTCAATAATGGCCAATCCTCAGTCCAATAGTCATTTATCAATCAGTCAAGCCAGTAAGTCAGTCCATGTATCAGTTCACCACACCAGTCCAGTAAGCCAGTCCATTGTCCAATCCGTTAGTCAAGCAGTAGTTCAGTCCAATATGTCAGCAAAACCTCCACTCCTTCCACCGCTCTCTCCACAATTACAACCCACAGCTTCTCCTTCCTCCAGGTGCTCCATATATCCCTGCTACAAGCTCCTAAGTGGTTGCAGCTGTGCAGCCCAGTCTCTGCTACCTCCCTGGTGTTAATCCTGCATTACTTGAACCAAAGGTTACTGTTGGCACCATCAACTGCCTCCTCGGGGTGATGTTCCGCATTTTCCACTACACATGCCTATGGAGTCTCAAGAGGCTAGCTTTTCACATTACTGGTTAGCGATTCCAGTAGCGCGTGCCCTTCCTAAGCATGTATTGACTATACCAGTGGTTCCCAAACACCAGTCGGTCGCAAGCCAATTTCAGTAGGTCGCGAAGCACCTAGAGCAGCCATATTGAAAATATGGGGAAATGGAATGCTGGAAAGGGGGAGGGCTGTGTGGTTGTTTTGCTTGTGTCAAGGTTGTAAATAGGCTTTTTTCTTTCTTATTCATTATGGAAAAAAACCCACTTATTGCTGCATTCTCATAAAGCAGCAGGCTCTGCAGTCACAATGATGGCACTTCCAGCCATGAATTCACCTCTGGTGGGTCTCAGACAGCTTGTCATTCTGAAAAGTGGGTCCCAGTGCTGAAAGGTTTGAAAACCACTGGCATATACTGTACTGATAAATTTGCAAGTTTACGAGAAAAAAAAACACATTCTGTAACATTTGAATGTGAAGACATTTCACAGTTTCAGAAGACGTTACTGTAGTTGCATGTGTAGTAAAGCATTTCTCAAACAGTGGGTTGTGTCTGGTGGGTCCTGGGTTGGGCCCTTCCACCCACCCTTGCATTCAGTTGGCTCTAAATTGGAGCCTTCTGGGTGCAATTGGATGCCACACTGGCCCTCCGCGGGCCTTCAGAAGCAGCTGGAAAGTCACTTCCAGTTTACTTTCAGGTTTGTGAAAGTGACTTCTGGTTACTTCCAGAGGCCTGTGGAGGCCTTCCCCCAGAGAAAGAAGTGGGTCATGGTGCCTTTTGCCTCAGAACAGGTGGGTCATGGTGGGGAGAAGTGAATAAAAGCAAAAGAATAGAATAATGTAATCAAGAAGGAATGTACTTTTCAGAGGTTTGACAATTAAGAACAAAATCCACATGAAACATGAACTGGACGATAGTCTGCAAAAATGTATGCTGAAATAAATTTGTGGGTCTTTGAGGTACTACAAGGCTCTTTGTTGTGTTTTGGCTCAATGAAATGTCACCAATTAAGGGCCCAAGCCTGACTAAAGGCTGCTCACAGAGTAAAGCAGCGCTGGTACAGAGGAACATGTTCAACATTATCCATAATGGCGCGCGCGCGCACACACACACACACACACACACAGACATTCAAAGAGGCTCTTCAGAGCGACCGTAGTTGCTGTAGTTCTGAGGTGTTCCAAGGAGTCCCATGCAGCGGCTGGGGACGTAACTAAAGTATTTCATTGTGTATCTCTCCCGGTCATCCTGATTGCCAATCAGCATGCAGGATGCAGAGACTGCTGTGCTAGTGGCTCTGCACCCTGCGCACCTGCGTGGGATAGGATGGGGCCATGAAAGTATTGGCATTTCTGTGATAAGTGACTCTTTTCAAAAAGTCTGAAAATAATCCATCCCTACTGAAGTCAGTAATAAAATAGCAACTGATTTCACTGGAGCTCTGTCACTCTTTGCTTCAAAAAAATAAAGAAATTATTAAATGCAAACACTTTTCCCATCTGAAATTCAATATAATAAGGTATTTTTTGGTATTTAAAAAGGATCCAAAGGCTCTGCTTCTGGCAAACTCTGGACTGAAAAGCACACAGCACACAGCAGCGCCTGCTTTGTGCCACCCTGAAGAGGAAGTGGCTGGTGAGCATCTGTGTGCCAAATGGGCAACCTTTCAGACGGCCATTTGTGTTTGTGCATCCAGTAAGAGTGTTCATTTTCGCTACTGCAGATGGAAAGGCGGGATACAAATCTTTAACATAAATAAATACTGGCTTCTTACTGAAAGTGTGGCAGGTGGAGAATGAAACGGGCAAACTCATGAGCAAGATAATGGTTCTTGTCTTGATGTCAGATCTGATAGCCAAGCAAAAAACAATACTTTAAAAATCTTTTATGGCGGCAGAAATAGCGTGAAGCTGATGAACTGGAGTTCCATTTCTCCCTTAGAGCTTCTTGGCCTCTTAGGACTGGCAGTGCAAGCCAAGAGGCTCGTAGGACCAATGCATGTGCTCTGTGTCAGCCCAGCATAAGGCACTGTATCAGCCCAAGTGATGCTGGGCCGACGCATTCAGCACCATCTGCCCTGCTGCGTCAAAAGCGGGTGCAGGTAAGCGACTCCCACACCAACTGAGTTCAGCCAGCACAAGGGGGGCAGGTGGGGTGCGGAATGGGGCTGGGGGAAGGTGGTCCCATGGGTGAGGCAGCCCAGGATGGGGCGGGGGAGGAGGCTGGATCAAGCAGTTATGCTGGATCCAAATCCCCATTCCCAGGTCGTGCAGCTCCAATTCGGGCGACTGCAGCCCGCTCAGACTTGTGCCTGCTAAATAGCAGGTGCAGGTCAAAGCAACCCCATGGGGTGGCTGGTGCTAACCACGGGGAAAGGGACAAACTTCCCCTTGCCCCGTGAAGGTTCCAGCAGCCTCCCAATCTGCATTGTATAGGATTGAGCCCTGAACCTTATTTGCTTCAGAGAACTGAGTGATGTATATATAGAATGCTACTCCCCTTCCCATGAAGGTGTTTTTGCCCAGCTGACCAGTGCACAAGGCTGGGGGTGGGCTGGGGATGGGCTAGAGGGATGTGCTTGCCGTGCTTGTTTTGCCTCCCTTCTGTCTGCTAAGCCTGGGTGAGCTTGTGACCCAACCCATCTCCCTTTGGCTTAGAGCACAATCCTAACCTGGAGTTAGGCCGGCACAGTTAGGCTAGCAAAGTCTGGCCGGCACAAGGGACATCGTCAAGCGTGTTTGGACCACTTTTGGAGTCAGGGAGGATGGCGCATTTCAGTGTGTTGGCCTCTTTGAATCCAGTTGTGCTCCAAACATACTTTATGGTGTACCTTGTGCTAGCCAAACTGTGCTGGCCTAACTGTGCTGGCCTAACTCTAGGTTAGGATTGTGCCCTTAGTTTAAGATTAGCTGGTTGCCATTCTGGAGGCCAAAGAAGACTGTTTTGCTCCACTCCTGATTAGCTTTGGGAGTTGTTTTGCCTACCACTGGTGGTTCTTAAGGTGGATTTGAGCCATGAAGGCCACAACTAGCAGGTGTAGTGTGGGACAGGGAGTAGGAGTAGGGATCTAGGGTCTGCCAAACCATTTTCTACCAATGATGCATTAGAGCAACATTGGTAGAAATGCAATCTCCAGCACATCATTGGTCAAAACGTTAAGCAAGGAAGAGCTGAAGAAAAACCAGACCCATTCCTAAGAGGCTGTCAGGCTTGGGGATGCAGACTTGTGATGTTTGAGCTGGAGCTGTGCAGAGATCAGGTGTGTGCCAGCCCCATGGTTTTCTGTTTACCGTCAATGCCTGACCTTGTATTTTCATTTTAAATTGACATCTCATTCCTGCCAGAGAAAGCTCTAAACAAAATGACGTCATCTCAGTAAAACAAGGAAGAAAAAGATGCACAAGTGGGTTACAGTGCAAACAGCTATGCAGCGAGGTTGTGGAAGCACAGCCAAGTCCCCTGTGCTCAGCTGAATCATGCACCCTGCCACAGCAATGACAAGAAACAAGATATGATTGATAGCGTGATGCTGACTGGCTTGAGATGAGATAGGAAGATGAAAGTGAGCAGCCTGGAGTTGGAATTCATCCTGCCGATGCTGGCTGCAGCGTTGCTCACACATGTGCCTTTTGGTGTCTTTGGAGATGCAACACACATAGGATGATTTAATCTGGCAAGCTTTTAAAACCTAAAATAAAATAAAATCAATGTTTCAAAGATTTGCAGTGATACGTTTATAGAGGTTACTTTAATGTCAGAATTAGTATGCATTCTTGTGTTTCTTTGCTAGCTGGTTCTGTCAAGTACCTGCCAAAAGCAGCTCTGCAGATAATAACCCGAGGCACTGCATAGCAAGTTGCTTGTGAGTTGTTGGTGTGTTTTTTTTTTTTGCACATTCTAAGCTTGCTTGAGCTATAGTTACTCCAGTTCCACTATGTCCTTTTGAAGATGTGGTGGCCAGATCTGGATAGCATACTCCAGATGTGGCCTCACTATCTATCAGTAATATATATTTATCTGAGGTCAGTGACATAATGCCTTCCTTGGTGATGTAATTTCCTTTCTCTACAAGAGAAAAAGGGCAAACAATGACAACTGCACTCAGAAAAATGCCCCAGTTCACCAATGAGAGAGAACTCAGAGAGCAGTCCTGGACCATTAATTTGCCTTTATGCAATGCAGCTCCTAATAGAAAGACATAAGGCCAGTTCAAGCCCCTCCTCCCCAGCTCACATTTGCCCAAGATGGCAATTTGGCATACACCCCCTTTGCTGGATACCACATATGTACCCTCTCTTTTTTATTTCAGTCAATGGCTGCCCACTGCCACTCTTCCTCCTCCTCTACTTTGTGTTCTCCATTTTTAAAAGATATAGCTTGGGGAACAGAAGAGCAAGTATATGGTGGAGAAGAGAGTTGCAGCCTAGAGTGGCGATCTCCAAAATGGAGAAAGTTGCGCGCCTGAAAGGCTTTCCTGGTGTCAGTGGCACTGATAGTTCTGCTGGAGAGTCTCTGCAAAGTCCCTCTGATAGCCCCAGTCATCGCACCAGCCAGCCGTATCTGTCCGGAAATTCAGTGCAAAGAGGGTTAGGATTCAGTGTGAATGACGGCTGGCAAGATCCTCCTCCTCCCACCCCCAAAGTCGCCCCTGCCCTCCCTGCCCTGAACTAGTGTTTTCTTTCAAGTGCGTGGCCAAGTGGCTGGGCACCTCTCAGCTGAGCTCCACACAGCATGGGGCTTGGCAGCCCAGACATTTGGCAATGACCGATCATCTGCCAATGTCTGAAGGTGACAAGCTGCGATGCGGCTGGCTGCAGATGTGGTCGTCCCTGAACCAGTGAAGACCCCTTAGGTGACACAGTGCCCAAGAAGTTCCCAAGAACCATGACCACCCCTGCTGCCACTTCACTTGCTCTGGCCAGGCCTGCGGTGATGGGATTTATGATGGCAAGTGGTACTTACAATTAAATGGCTGGCATATCCAATGCAGTTGGCAGCAGTGCACCGTGGTGCTGCCTAGCCATTTGCAATGGCGAGCACTGCTACTGTGAATGCCCAATGGGATTGCCCAATAGGAGCACAACAATAGGATTGCACTGTTATTTATTATTATTATTATTATTATTATTATTATTATTATTATTATTATTATTATTATTATTATT
>JAJKFI010000005.1:24859480-24922619 GCA_029204185.1 Lerista edwardsae
TTATTATTATTATTATTATTATTATTATTATTATTATTATTATTATTCTCATCCTGGTTTCCTATATGGAATGCTGCTTTTCACAAGTGCTGGGTTCATATTTGTTTTTCTAGTGAATGTGTTCCCTTTTCTCGACTCATTAAGCCCATGTTTCTAATATTCTGCGGAACAGTTTTAGGTGCTGAGCCAGTCACTCAGTTCCATAACAACTTTTAGAACGGTTTCAGGCAGCGATTCTTGCATGTGTAATATTCGTACTCTCATTCAACGTCTTACTCAGCCTGTATCTTTGTAACACAAAAGGCAATAAAATGCCTTGTTTCCTTAGCATGGTCTGGTGCAGTGGATAGAATGTGGGAAATCCTGGTTCAAATCTCCTCTCAGCAATGAAGCCCACTGCCTTGGACAAGTCACTCTGTTCTGATGGATCGAGCAGCCCCATGTCAGGCTGCCTGGGCGAGGTTAGGGGACAAGATCTGGCAGTGGAAGCTACTGCCGGATCCCACCCTCACAAGCCCACTCCTACCCTCCCTCTGTCCAGTACTCCCTGCCTCCCTGCCTACCCCCCCCCCAAACAGGCTTACTGGCGGCTGGCACTGCTGGAGCGCTGTCCATCCGTCCACTTGTGTTGGGGTCAGGCACTCACTGAGCACCGCCCCAGCAGGAGCGCTAAGGTGTCGCAGGCAAGCTTTGAGGCATGCGGGCAACACTTTCAGCCAATGGTACACAGGTGCCATTGGCGATAGGGCCTTCTAGATTGGGCCCTAAATTTTCCTAATTTGAAGTGTGACAGATGGTCTGCCGGTCCTGTCACCCATTCAGGAACATTTCTGACCACTAGCCTCATTTGCCTCTTTCCCTTCTTCCACACAACGTGTCCCCTCTGCAATGTGTACTGGTACAACAAAAATCTAAGCTAAATAAACGTCAGGGAAGTCTGACTCCTACGTCTCTCACACCTTCAGCAAAACATGCTGCCGTTATCTTCTGCTTCAACTATTGTAATTCATTTTATTTTGTGGCCACCTTTCATCATGGGGAAGCCACAGCTGGGTCTGATAGATAACAGCATGCTACACACTATAAATCTTTTGCTTGATTCTTATTGGGAAGAAAAAAAGCTAAGGGGAACACAAAAAGTGTACACATCCATTCTTTTTCAACAGCCAAGCAAAACGAGGCAATTCATCGGCTAGCCAGCTTCCCGTCTTCTCTCTCTCAAAACCAGCTGAAGAATGGAAGGGCTGCTCACAAGCAAGCAGTTACTCTTGGGAGGAGATGTGGGGAAGAAATGCAAGCACTCTCTGGAGACGCACAATTGGACAATCCAGGATGATCATCACAGCCATTAAGAGACAATGGAAGAACCATTACTAAAGCTTTTGAAGTGATAAATGGCTGTAGTGGCATTTCCCCAAAATGATCAATAACTGGTCTGTGGGTGGAGAAAAGTGAGTTTTCCCCAAGCGTATTGCTTTAAAGAAGGAAGATACTAGAAATAAAAGGAAAATATCTCTTTCCAGAAGAAAGATAACAAATATTTATTAACCCCCAACATGAGCAACAGTTGTTCTAGAGATGACCTGGATAATGTGACCCAGTGTGGCTGTAGTCCTATGCACACTGACTGGGGAATAAGCTCCACTGAACTCTCAGTAGGCCTTACTTTTGAGTAAAGGCACATAGGATTGTGTTGCAAGCCAGCCACAACTCACAAACTATGCCAACCTGTGAGTTGCGAACCCAGCCAATGGGCTACCCAGGGGCAAAAGAGGAGGAGGAGGTCTGCCCCCTCCGCTGTTTCTCTGTCCCCATGCGCCACTCCACATCACCCCCACGCCATGCCAGGCTCCACTTCGCAGCTGTACAATGGCAGGGGAGCCATACGGGGGCTTTGCCGCTGCTTTCCTCCCATCCCTGCAGAGCTGCACCCGGGGCTCTTGCCCCCCTCCCACAAAAGGGTAGGACTGCAACTGCAACCCACTCAAAAGACAATGTTTGTTCATATTCAAAATGTGTACCCCATCCTTCTTCATTAGTAAGGAAGTCCAAACACCTGACAAAGGCAATGATTTTTTTTAATCCAAAAATGAAATGAATACAATATCAAAAAACAAGCCAACCATCCATGGCAACAACAGAACACAGCACAGCAGCCGTTTTCATGTTCAATGTTGTCAAAGAAACAGCTTCACTCCAGTGCAAAGACTTTCTCGAAAAGACTCAGATTTTGACCTGGTACCTAAAGGCATTCAGTGGTTGGGCTGGTGCATCTCCCTTGGGAGGGAACATTACAAGACCAATACCACTGCTGAAAAAGTCCTGCTCCTAGTAGACATCACCTGAATCATACTTACAGTGTAACCCTATACCTGTTTATTCAGAAGTAAATCCAACTGTATTTAATGTGGCTTCCTCTCCGGTTAGTGTGCGTATCAGTGGGCAGCCTCCTCCTACCCAAGTTCTCCCATGCTGATGTAGCTGAATTACCTGTGCTACATCCTGCAGGGGTATTTAGCAGGCAGAAAGTCTCCTTCCATCCCCTTGCCCTGGGGAAAGCCCCAGCCACCACTGTGGGTCAACTTGTACCCATGCCAGCTAAATAGCTGGTGCAAGTCTGCATTGATTTGTACAGGAGAAACAGGCCAGGGAAGGGGGACAGGATAGGGCATGTGCTGGCTCTGTCGATCCCACTCCCGCACCCCCAGGCTCCATCTTCCCATACTCCATTCTTATTGCTGCCATTTCCATTCCCATTCCATTAGATCTGAAACAAAATCTTGCAAATGTCCACATTTCATCCATTTTCAAAATTTCAAATTTGGGTTTTGATGCCAGCGTTTGACCTGGAACATTTTTCATTTGAAATTTGAATCAAAATCTGCCATCAATGTTTGACTTTTGATTGGCTACATGAATGAATCAAGTTAACAGTGCATTGTCTAAATTCTATTCTATTGCAAGTCATTATCAGATACTAATTGCTGTCCGATACTGTCAATCTGCGGCTGTTCAGCTCTACATAAATGCCAAGTGTACGATCAAAAAAATGACTGCTTTCTGCATGTCTTCTGTCAAATAATGTCAAACGTTGATGGTTAAGTGGAGACACTGTCAGATACTGGATGCTACTAAAAAAATGGTTGGATAGCTAAAATGAATGCTGAACATACCTTATTCATTGAATATTAACTTTCACAGAATGCCACGTCCACCTCTCAAACACACAAGAACTTCCCTCTATCCACTCTATACATCCCATGCATAATTTTGTACATCTCAAACAAGTGCCCCCTCAAACGCCTTTTTTCTAGATGGAAGAGTCCCAAATGCTGCATATTTTCTTCATAAGGAAGGTGCCCCAGTCCAGTAATCATTTTCGTTGCTCTCTTCTGCACCTTTTCCAGCTTCACAATGTCCTTTTTGAGATGTGGCGACCAGAATTTAACTCTATTGATGCTTTTTCTTCATCTGTTTTCCATCTTTCTTCTGAAGACTCAGGAATGGTTTTTTCCTGGTCCTCTGGCTCAGGACCAGATGCAAAAATGAAAAGTATACCAAAATCAAGTGAGTACATTGCGCAGTTCACGTGCTACCTCATTATTTGCATAACAAGTTTACCAGAAAGTAAAGATCTTTATTCTTGTAGTCAATCAGGTGTAATTCACACGAAGTGTTTTTAGAACTCTAACTGCAATCCTATGCAAGCTTCCTTAGGAACAAGCCTCAGTGGTAGCTAAATTTTCTGAGTAGGCATGCATAGAATCAGGCTGCATGGCTGTACACATACCTATGAGTAAGGCCCACTGACTGCTGTGGGACCTCTGAATTGGAGTGCATTGATGCAGTCCTATGCTCACTTACATGGGAGTAAATCTGATGGGAGTACCAGACCACCTTATCTGCCTTCTGAGAAACCTGTATGCGGGTCAGGAAGCTACAGTTAGAACTGGACATGGAACAACCGATTGGTTTCAAATTGGGAAAGGAGTATGACAAGGCTGTAGTGTGTACTGTCACCCTGCTTATTTAACTTATATGCAGAGTACATCATGAGGAAGGCAGGGCTGGATGATTCACAAGCTGGAATCAAGATTGCTAGGAGAAATATCAACAACCTCAGATATGCAGACGATACCATTCTAATGGCAGAAAGTGAGGAAGACCTAAAGAACCTTCTGATGAGGGTGAAAGAGGAAAGTGCAAAAATTGGCTTGAAGCTCAACATTAAAAAAACTAAGATCATGGCCACCACTCCCATCACTTCCTGGCAAATAGAAGGGGAAGAAATGGAAGCAGTGACAGACTTTACTTTCCTGGGCTCCAAGATCACCGCAGATGGTGACTGCAGCCATGAAATTAAAAGACGTTTACTTCTTGGGAGAAAAGCTATGGCGAACTTAGACAACTTAATTAAAAGCCGAGACATCATCCTGCCAACAAAGGTTCACATAGTCAACGCAATGGTTTTCCCAGTAGCAATGTATGGCTGTGAGAGCTGGACCATAAGAAAGGCAGAGCGCCGAAGAATAGATGCTTTTGAATTATGGTGTTGGAGAAGACTCTTGAGAGTCCCCTGGACTGCAAGGAGATCCAATCGGTCAATCCTCCAGGAAGTCAAGCCTGATTGCTCCCTGGAAGGACAAATCCTGAAGCTGAAGCTCAAGTACTTTGGCCACCTCATGAGAAGAGAGGACTCTTTAGAAAAGACCTCATGCTGGGAAAGATTGAAGACAAAAGGAGAAGGGGGCGGCAGAGAATGAGATGGTTAGATAGTGTCACCGAAGTGATGAACATGAAATTGGGCGAACTCAGGAAGGTAGTGGAGGACAGGGAGGCCTGGCGTGCTGTGGTCCATGGGGTCACGAAGAGTCGGACACGACTTAGCGACTGAACAACAGCAAATCTGATTGAACACAATGGAGCTTCTGAGTCAATATGCATGGGATCAAGCCATGAAAATCACTTTTAAGACATCTACAGATGCATCTTTTTTCAAGTATTCAGTTTGCCCAACACCCGCAAGCCAAATGAATGTTGCTCACACACTGATCTACAGACCTTCAAAACCTATTTAATTTGAGCATACGAAGCTGCCTTACTCAGACATTGAGTCAGACATTGGTCAATCTAGCTCACTATGTTCTCTGCATTGGACATCAGATGGAGGCCTTTCTCACCCCTATCTGAACCTGAGATCTTCCTTGTGCAGATAATCTTCTCTGCTATTGAGTTATGACAACCCCTTCCGAAAAAAAGAATGCAAGGCAGGCAGGAATACAAACATATAGGTTGTGAGCACTTCAAGAAGTGAGTTTATGTTTATAAATGACCAGCCATATGGTGAAAAGGGGCATTACAAGGTCATGGTTACCGAGGATGCTGCAGAAGTTTGGTATTTTGGTATTGGCATTTTCTTCAGTATTAATAATCCACCCTGGTGGATGTGAAATAAATAAAACAAAAGGCAGCAAACTAAGAACCACCTCAACTGCTGAAAGTCAATAGAAAACCCAGACTATTGACAATAGCACTGAAATCTGAGATGAGCCAGGGTAGTTGAAATTATGTGTTTGCCTCCTTAACAACTATTTTAAAATCTTCTCACAACCTGACACTGCCAAATGTTCAGGCAAGCAGAAAGTTTAATAGTCACTCCTTTTCTGAGCTGATTAGCTAAAAAGTCTTCTTAATGATTATGCTTCAATTTGCATCATTACGGAAATGAAATATGCTCCGATTAATGGCTCCATTGATTTTCCTCCTTTGCTAGAATCTGTTTTTTTAAGCCTGTAATGCTATAAACCCTGTTTCTTCTAAAACAAAATGTTTAATGAATTGGCACTTTAGGGACAATTTCCAGCCTATGTTTAAAATTCTTGTTGTAAAGCTGACTTTCCTAATGTCTTCATTGACAAAAATTAAAATTAAGCAAATGCAATATTAATATTAATATTGTTATTGTTATTAATAGTAATAATAGACTAGGAAAAGAAGAAGGTGACAATAATACAAGTAGCAATATCAGGAGATGCATGAGTGAAAGAAAAGGAATTTGAAGAGATAACAAAATACAAGGATTTGCAAATTGAAATAGAACAGTTATGGAAGAAGGTCACCATTGTGCCAATCATAATAGGAGCATTGGGTGCAGTCCCAAAGAGACTTAAGCAACATCTGAAAACATTTGAACTCACAGAAATCTCGGCTATGCAGCTACAAAAGGCAGCCCTTTTAGGGACTGCCCACATACTGAGGAAATACCTCTGAACATCCCAGGCCCTTGGGAAGGACCTGATGCTTGGAGTATACCGTTCACTACACCTGCAGTGGCTGTGTGAAACAACAACATACATCATACATCTTACGCAGATACTTGGACAACTCTTAGGCTAGAGTTGTTAGAGCTTGAATTGCCAACAAAAGACCAGTCTGTGATATTTGTGATCTTTTTATCATTTTGACTGTGTATAAGTTAATAATAATAATAATAATAATAATAATAATAATAATAATAATAATATAATTAGTACAATTTATTGGGGCTTTATTCAGTACTCGATGCATGTTCCAAGTGGGGCAGTTACTTTTGGAGTTGCTTTGCTGACTGGTGTCAGCAGTGTTGCCAGTTTCTGGATGTTCCACACTATACCTCATCCTCGCAATGGTTTCATCTGCCTTTTGTCGTACCAAACCGCTGGATCTCTTGACAATGCAAAAAAGGCTTCGGTTCAAAGATTCCTCATGATATCTTTGCAAAGCTAACATTTCTTTCACGGCTTGCCAGGGCTTGTGCTCCTTTCTGATATCTTGCACAAAGAAGAGATGCTGATGCACTCTGGCTGCAAATGACAGGATCCTTCCAAGCTAGTGGTTGCATATACATGGACAGGCAAATTCTGAACTGATGAATCACATTTAAACTCTCTCTTAAGAACAATAAGATAAAGAATGCAATCAAAAATATTCTGGACATAGTGGATTGCCAGTGTAATTCTTTACTGAATGGTGCTGGGAGACCACATGAGAAGGCAGTTGTCTTCCAAAGAGGATGTGAACCTCAAATCATGGCCAAAATCTCTGATCTGATTTCCCCAGCAGGATCGCAACACACTATTTGTCAGAGAATAGCATTTAGATCAATGGTTCCCAAACTATGTGTCAGGACCCACCAGTGGGTTGCAAGCTAATTTCATGTGGGGTCATGAATCTCCTAGAGCAGCCATATTGAAAATATGGGGATGCTGGAAAGGGGGAGGGCTTGTGTGGTTGTAAATAGGTTTTTTTTCCCTTTCTGATTCACTTTGCTATTGAAAAATGGCTGAGAAATAACCCAACATTGCTCAATCTCAGAAAAGCAGAAGCTCTGGCATCACAATGATGGCACTTCTGGCCATGACATCATTTCCAGGTTAATGATATCACTTCCAGTAGGTCCTGAACAGATTGTCACTCTAAAACATGAGTCCTGGTGCTGAAATTTTTGACAACCATTGATTTAGATATTTCAGATTTCATTTTTTTTTTAAAGAAATGCTTCCATGGGATTAAAGGAAACTAAACAGTTTAGGAAAATTTAGGTTACAGTCTTAACCTGGAGTTAGGCTGGCATAGTTAGGCCCAATCTGTAAATGGCCCAATCTGTAAATGGGCCAAAATGCATGCAAAATCCTAAAACCTCAGACTGGAACCTGGTGGAAATGGCCCACCCCGGGTACTCCAAAGTTCCCGGACTGCCTTTCCTGCAATGTGCACACCCAGCTCTGAGAAAAACTGCAGTCATACCTGTGGTTGGACTGTGTCCGAGCTTGGGACTGGCGCAGTTTACGTATAGGACTTTTCAATGCATTTTGGCCCATTCTCAGAATGGCATCTTGTAAATGGCCCACTTCTGGTACTCGGAGTTTCCCGGGGTTTCATCCTGGCAATATGCACACCTAGTACTGTCGAATCCAGTTGAGAGGGCTTTCGTTTGAATTCTTTTGATTTGATATGGTAAGTGCGCTGGACTAATTGTATGCCAGCCCTTAACATGCTTGGTAATGGACTAATTCAGAAATGAGATGTTTCACAATGGCTTGAGGATGCCATCACTAAATAGCATAGCTAAATACACTATTCAGGGTGCAATTCAAACAGGTTGGTAGGCTGTGCCGGTCCGCAAGTGTCGCAAACGTACCACAAAGCGCATTTGTGCCACCCTCAGAGTCATGACATGAACTGCCCTCCCTGCTGCAGTCCCAGCACCAGGTAAGGCCGGCCGTATCTTTGATGTACTGTACTTCTATATGTAATGAGCTTCTATTATAGCGAGGTTTCAACAGTGGTGTCATTCAAATGATTTAGGAACAGGAACTCACTTTTGATTGGCACTTGTTGGGAACCCGGAACCAGCCACGGAGCCCGTTACGATCCGGAACGCCCGTTCTGGTCCGTTCCCCCCAAATGACATCACTGGGTTTCAAATAACTTCAGTTTGTCCTTCCAACTTCCTCCTAGCAAATCCCCTCATTTTCAGTCATTTCTTTTGAAATTAAACATGATTTCATATCCTGGGCTTTCTGGACAACTTTCTCCTGACATATACAATATATTGAATTTCAATAGCGCTGTAGTAGTCACACTTCCTAGCTGGTTAAACGGCACATACATCTTGCACCAGTTCCTGGAAAGGACACAGGATTAGATCAAACATGACCAACCAAGAGGAACTATTGCAGGACACAGCCATTTATTGAATTTGTTTGCCTGTTTGTCATGACCTGGCTACACTTTTAGATTATGCAGGGTGCGGGTATCTATCATCTACAATACTTGAGGTCATAATTCACTAATGCACTACATTCTTTCTTGCCTCAAGAACGGCAACAGAATTACTGCAGATTAGCAAGGCAGGAACTGTAGAAATGTAATTATCTTCTATAGAGCTAGAGCAATGTCATTAAGGGTGCAATCCGAACCTGGAGTTAGGCCGGCACAGTTAGGCCAACAAAATTTGGCTGGCACAAGGGACATTGTAAAGTATGTTTGGACCACTCTTGGAGTCAGAGAGGCCAGCACACAGACATGCACCATACTCTCTGACTCTGAGAGTGGTCCAAACGCACTTTATAGTTGCCCTTGTGCCAGTCAATCTTTGCTGTCCTAAATATGCAGGCCTAACTCCAGGTTAGGATTGCACTATAAAAGTATGGGAGATGTAGGCATGCGTAGTACGCAGGGAAATAAAGCAACACAATAATAATCTCTCAAAAAATGCTTATATGCTATTTTTAGTAGGTTGAAGATAATATTTCTGTGTAAGTGGAAATTAATTTCCAATGTCAAAGCAAACACACAGAACAGGTTAAAATGAGAATGTGAGAGGGATTATGCACCAGTGGTGGATAAAATGATAAGAAATACATTTCAGCAGTGGCATAGCTAGGTCATTTGGCATCTCAGGCCCCTAAATTTTTGACACCACCACCACAAAATTATTTACTTATTTTGCATTTTATACCACCCATGCTTGATAGTGTAGCATGGAGAGCTCTCGCCTATGAAGTGGCCAAGAGTCGGACGTGACTGAATGGATAAAACAAACAAATTCTACCCTTTGTCCCAGGAGTTCAGTGTGGTAAGCATGGTTCCTCCTTTTCTTTGTCCTCACAACAATCCTGTGAAGTAGGTAAGGCTGAGAGGTAGTAATAGTCATGACATGAAATGAATAATAATAATAATGGCCAGAAAATAAATGTAGCTAATATTTCCCCACAAGCAATGGATGAATGTTGGTGCCCTCTCCAGCCATTGGTCCCCAGAGACATACTGCACATGGTTCTCAGAGACCATGCACATGGTTCTCAGAGACATACTGCCCCTGCATCTGGAGATTCAATATAGCCATCATACATAATGTTACATAAGGTAGTTGTATTTTTTTGTTTTGTTTTTTTGGCCATAACTTTTGATAGAATGAAGATACTACACTCAGGTTTGTTTCATTGAATTTCTTGTGACACTCCACATTGAACGCTATATAACATGACAGTATTATTCCTTAAAACTGCAATTTTCACAATTTTGGTCCCTAGTGGTGACACTCCCCTTGGGAGTGGCACCCGGGGTGCCTTGCCCTCTGCCCCATAGTTAGTTATGCCACTGCATTTCAAAATCCAAATCTAAAACTGCATCAGAAAACAAGTTTTGTGTGGATTCTAGTGCAAGTGTTTTCAAATTTATGTCCAATCTATTCTTCACAGGATTTTAAAGTATCACTTAGATTTATGCTTCAGCTTTCCTGAAATGGTATTTGATCAAGCCCTCATGATTTTCTTGAAAAAACACTAATGAAATGAATGGAAGCTGTTATCTTTGGTGGATTACTCTCCAAATCTATAATCAAGTTCTTGGCTCTGAATTAAATGTAGAAACAAAAAGGGACAAAAAAAATCTAACTGGTGCAGACTATGCACTGAACAGACCATATTTCAGTGTATATCCTTCATGAAATCAATAAAATTGTAAACAAAAAATCTGATAATCCTAAATTTATTACTATAGGATAAGACATGGATTCATTCCTAATCCTTTATTGTTGCTCTGAAAAAAAAATGGCACAAATTCAGCTGACAAAGAAGTACATTACCTGCTCAGTATAACTTGAAAAGCAAGATTCTTTGGTGAATGTTAGGGTTTTAGTGTCACGTACCAGTCTTTCAAGTTGAATCTCTGAGTCGTTTATGCCACGATCTTCCTGAAACTCAGTGGAGGCAAAAACTATAAGGAGTGGTGAGAACAGTTACTGGGAGGCAAATAAGGTTTACTCATGTTGCTAAATCAGAAGCAGCTCAAAAGATTACAGTAGCTCTTGTCTCCACTCAGTGCCTATCTATAGTTGTAAAATGTGGAAGGAGACAACTTTTACAGGGCTATCACAACAGACGGTTAGATGAGACTAAGGGAAATATAAAGCAATGGTTAGACGTCTTTCCATCAACAGTATATAGATACATAAAGTATTATTGATAATTGCTGCTCTCTAATGGTTTAGGCTCATATAATCAGAGCCAAGTCATGAGCAGTCAGTATGTCATCAGGGATGAACGGAGCCCCGAGTGCGCCCATGGCAGTGTGATGAAACCGCGCCCCCAGCACGTCGCCCCGCCCCATGCATTGCCCAGCCACGCCTCCCTGCGCCCGGAATAGCTCCATTTTGGAGTGGAACGGATGCCAGGGAGGGCGGGCAGGCCAGACAGCGCTGGTTAGTCCGCGGACTCCATGCAATGGTGCCCCACTGCCCCGCCGCAGCCGGCGTCCATGGCTCGTGCCACCCCGGGCTACACCCTCCCTCCGCCTTTGTATGTCATCTACAAGTATGAAACTGTAAAAGCATCCATGATGAATTAGTCAATAATTTGCGTCAATCTCTCTTGATAGTCCTTGAGTAAAATTGCTAGTAACTCGGGCACTTATCTTTATTAGGCTGGAATCCATTCAGTTGGAACTCACACTTCTCTGGTGTATTTTTCATTTGATGTTACAATGAAATCTGTTGAACTACTCCAGAAGCCTGAGGAGTGAGCCCTCCAGCACTGGCGGTATGAGTGTACCCCCCCACTGACGTAACAAATGTGCTGTAAGGCATGTCTGGCGCGGGCAGTAAGCTCTCAAGAACATTAGAAGAGCCCTGCTGGATCAGGCCAAAGGCCCATCTAGCCCAGCTTCCTGTATCTCACAGCGGCCCACCAGGTCGCTGCCTCTCTGTGGGTGGGCCGAAGCCTGTAAGTCCCTTGAAGTCCCATCGTAGTCCCTCTATGCCTGCCTCTGCTTCTCCAGGTCCGCAACAAAGGCCTCTAGGGAGCAGACGCATTCCCTGAGTGCCTGGAGCTCCTTGCACCGAGGACACACCCATGACTTATTCCCCAGAGGCATATAGTCATACATGTGGCACTCTGTGCAGAGCACTGGATAGCCCCCACCCAACTGCTGCTTATGCCTCTTACTGCTCACACTGAGCCAGCGCCATCCTTGTGCACCCAAAGTCGGCAAGCGGTAAGTTTTACCCTTGCTGACACAGAGCATTCTCCGCATAGGTGGGGTGGGGGTAGAACTGCATAAGGAAGGTGAGGAGCAGGGGTGGAACTGGTGGCAACCTGCGCTGCTGGATCCTGACCCCCATGTCAGGCCACGCAGCCCGACATAGAGGCGCTTGCCTCTGCACCAGCAAAATAGCTGGCACAGACACAAGGAGATCCATAGCCCACCCTGCGCCCTTACCCAGGGAAGGGGACAAATATCCCCTTCCTCTGAGAAGTTCCAGCAATTGCCTGGCTGCCACTGGATGAAGCAGTAGCCATTTGGGTACTCAGGGCTGGCTCTAGGGGCCAATGTAGGGTATTCCCATGGGGGCTCCCATCTTTCCCATGGGGCGCCTGCTCACCAAGAAAAGCGCTTGTGGTGCCACGCACAGTGCCTGGAAATATTTGGTAGTGACATGATGACATCACCACCAACTGTTTCCAGGCAGCCAATTTCAGGCCTTTGGGAGGCAGGGACAGGTGGGAGGGCCCAAGGTAAAGCAGCTCTGCTCACCCCACTGACTTCCAGTTCATAGAGAGGCAGGCTGCAGCAGCAGGCAATATGCCCGCTGTGCTGGTGCTGGGCCCCCCAAAGTGTAGGGCCCAATATGAGGACATTGGTCACATTGGCTTAAGGTCAGCTCTGTGGCTACTGCTGCGCCCACAGCAGCTAGGCAGCTTGGGATTGGGCTGCCCATTTGTAATGCAAAATGTATGCCCACCATCCTATGCCCACCAGCCCATGGAACGCAAGGCTGTTCATGGAGCATGAGCTACATGCAATGGTGTGTGTTGTGTGTGTGTATGGGGGGGGGAGGGAACAGAAGGTGCAGGAGAGGTAAAAATCTCTCTATAAACCCTTTATTTTAAATAATTTAAGGGCACAATCCTAGAGCGCCCTTAGGCTGGTGCATGTCAGTTGTGCAAGCCTGGGAGTGTTGCAAATGTGCTGTAAGACATGTCTCATCCACTCTGAGTGGCAGATGGGCACCAGCCTGTGGAGACCGGATCTGCCTCTGTGCCCCCACAGCGTTTTGGGGCATGGGGAGGGTGTTGGCTGGCCCTCAAGGGGCGGTGGAGACAGGATCCAGCTCTCATGCAGGATCCTAACCCCTGTCCTCAGCCCAGTCAGCCTTGCATGGGCCTCTCGGATTTGTGCCTGTGATTTCACTGGCACAGATTCAAGAAGCCCTACCGGGGCTCCTGGAGCTTACCCTGAGGCAGCCTCTAGCTGCGTCCTTCACTGCACTGGATACAGCACAGTATAGGACTGGGCTGTAAGTAAGTTTTTGTTTATTTTCCCTATAGGCCTCCACTGGGTCTTCTCAGACTTACTTCAGTGTGGAGACCACAGATAGAACATCCTGTGAATTGAATGAGGTGAGTAAAAATCCTGCTGCCTGTGGGCAAGCAAATCTGTGGGTGGCAAAGATTGACTGTACCTCTCTCTGTCAGCCTGACTTCCTGAGTTACCTTTGCTGACAGGTGCATACCTTGAACTTCTTGCTCTTGATTATGTGACTTGCGGATGGAGGATCCAGGTTGTCGATCTAAAAATGATTTTTATCTCATCCAGGTCTAAGATACGAACTGGTTTCTTATAAGTAAAAACGTCAAGCAGTTGCAAGATGCGATTATGCCTGTGCAATCAGATTTAAAGCTTATCTTCAACGGAACAGACATTATACCAGAACATAAAACCACTTGTCAAATGTTGTCCCTATTGGTTTTAGTGCAATGACTTTGGCATAAGTGAATTTCTATTTATGTTTGTATTAGAGGAGTAATTTGAAAAATGCTCCTCTAGCACTCCAGGAGAAGCTGCAATTTGATGGTCGAGCACATGCTTTGCCTACAGACAATCTCAGATTTAATCCCTTGTATTTCCAGGTAGAGTGGGGAAAGCCCCCCACCCCAAAGCCTAGAAAACTGATATTAGTCAACACAGACAATACTGACCTAGATATATCAATGGTCTAACTCTATATAAAGCAACTTCCAGTTCTTCCCTTTTGGAATAACTAACTGAAGATTAGAACCCTAAGATCTGTACAGCTTTCCAACTTATTTTTTTGCTTCCTTCCACTTACTCTGCTGCTTCCTCAAACAATATTTGTTTCCCAGGATTCTGTACTAAGGGAAGCTTAGAATGAGCCACTAATGAGAATTTAGCAGACACCATTAATGCAATGGAATTTAGCAGGCTAAGATTAAGCGAGTTTTACTACAACCCTTTTAATCCGCTGCCTGTTAAATTCAATTGAATAGAATAGTCCCTGCCAAGCCAACAAACAGAAAATTCTGTAATCAAAGCCAGCAGATTGTTGTAAAGGGATCTGTTTCCCAACTCTAAAAAGGAGAAAACGGCATATATGATTGCTATTAGTTAAATTGCACAGTAATTACGATGTCATATGGATATTGCTTTCTAGTAGAAAAATGTAATTTTGTGGCTCGTCATTTAAAAAAGAAATATGGAAAAAGCCATAAAAATATTTAATTTTTGTGGGTGAGGACCATCTGTTTCATAAGCACAGGCTTACTTTGAAAGAGTACTGTCCTCCAATTTTAGCTTCCCACATGCATTTACAGTGATCTGGGAGGACACAAAAATCACAATGCGATCTATCTAAGCAATCAGCTTTGGGAAAACATAACCCCAAGGTTCAATTTCTGTGTAAGGAGGATGTATCCATCCTTGCCTACAACACAGTACCATTGGGGAAAGGAAGCAGCTACCTTTGTTTTTGGGAAGAATTACAAACCCAGGAAACCATTTTTGGCTCGAGGGTTACCAAGCATTACAAGCCTCCATCACAGCATTTGTGAAGTTGAGAATACAGAGGAAATCCTAGTACTGGGTAAACTGTTTTGATTAGGCTCACCTTCCTCTTGCCTATAGCATTTGATGAGCCAGACGCTACATAAGTGCCCAGACTAGTGATCTCAGTAACCCAATATCAGTCCTGAAGATGTGATATGCATACAACAATGGAAGGTGTACATTGGAGAGCCCTCCATTCCCCGATGGTCATGGAGGACTTGAAATGCTCCAAGTTATGGGATTTCCAGACAATGAGGATGTCCATCTTGAAATTTGTGATTGTCCTTATTTCCCTGTGAAGGAACGGACCCCCTTCCTCCATTTTTTATATTTACGTTTGTAAAACAGCTGCCTGGAGTGGCTGGAGAAATAGTGTTCATTTTAGTTTCAGTTTAGCTCAAGGCAGAAAGGTCAAAAAGTCAACCCAGGAAACAGAAACCAACATTACTCATCCAAAAACTGCTATACAGGGGTTGAGGGAATAGTAAGCTAAAAACACTGCTTTGGAGATATAAAACTGGCCATCTGACTGGTTAAAACCTACAGGAAAGGGTCAATGCTTTGCTAAATACATTGGGCTGAGCCAGAAACTGCTGCTGTTTGGAAAGTGGGGTGAAGGTGGGGGTAGTGTAAAGGCAGAAAAAGACAACTACAATTGGAAGAGGTGCTCATTGGAAAATAGATTCACATGTGAATATTGCTTTAAATTGAAACCTGGCTACTCTGTTACTCTATGTGCTCTTATAATTTTTAAAAAATGCTTTTTTAAAACATTTTTTTCTCAACCCCTCCCCAATTTTTTAAAACAATTTAAGCTCAACCCTTCCAGCCCTCTTTACTTACTCAGGCTTAACCCCTGGCTATCCTCCTGCATACATAACAGTACAAATCCTTTTTGCAGTTATGTCCTAAAAAAGTAGCCAAGATGTTTTGTAGGCTTACCACAAACCGAGCAAATTCTCTTTCTGCTCCCTCTGAGGTGGAGACAGAATTCTTCAGTAACAGAACTCTGAAGGGGGAAGTTGCCTCTTTGACCTTTGAAAGCCATGTACAGAATTGAAAAATAACCATATACAGGGAGCCCATGTTATCCGCAGGTTTGACATCTGTGGATTTCAGTATCTGCAGATGCCGAACCAGCCCTGCCTCCAATCCCTTTGAGTTGTGCTGGTCTGGAAGCATTCTGAAGTAAAGCCTGCAGAGGCCACACGTGTCTGCCTGTGGCCTCTGCAGGCTTTGGCATGAAGCTGGAGGCATTTAAAGGTGGTTTCAAGTTTTTGGCAAATACTCGAAGTCGCCTTTAAATGGGTATGGGCAGCTTTCTGAGTCCTGCAGAGGTTCTGGGTCTGGGTCTAAGCCTTATGATAGTGCTGACATGCAGTCCACATAGATAAGATAAAATATAGACAGATGGTTAACTGATGGCAGCACATATTCTTAATGCTTTGAAGAATAAGCAGGTAAATTGAAAAGGAAGAAAACAGCGCTTCAATGTTCCCAGATGGGAGTGGAAAGTGTTACGCAAGGGAAGCTAAAAGCTTGCAAAAAGAGAGCGGAATGCTGTTGCCAAGTTCGCACATAACTTCTTGAAGTGATAAATCTACCATAAGTTAATCCTTGACATATCCACTTATTGTAGTGAATATTTCATTTGAATGTAGCTTTGACTCTGTGAAAGCTGGTATTTCTCACATCACAGTCAGTGGTTTTTCTTTGGCATGGAAAATACTGTTTCTCACATTTACCTGTGACTGTGCATTCAGACGAAATAATTCTCCTCATGAAGCTGACTTGGTAAAAATCACCTCATGATAATTTGGGTGTGTCAAATAATGTGAGTACTGAGCATTAAACGGACAGCAAAATTCTCTAATGCTAAGATGCATAAATATGTTAATTGTGAAATATATTTTCTTTTTGAGCTCTTCTGTGCCACAAGAGGTGTTTCTTCTTTCTTGCCCTAGAACACCTGCAATGACCGATGCACCATACCCATGGCAAATTCCCCAATTAAATGGCTCGGGGCATTCTCTATTTTGCTACATACACCAATAAGTCATGAGACAAGGAAATGCATCACAACTTTACTGAACTTCCAGTGATCCTAACCAGTAGTGGCATCTAGCCGGTACGCTGAGCGGGGCGTACGGTTGAGCGGCAGCCCACCCGTTGCGGACAGCTGGCGGGACACAGCTGTCCGCAACGGGTGGGCTGCCGCTCAACTGTAAGTCCCGCCCAGCGTACCGGCTAGATGACACTACTGATCCTAACTATGCTGACATGTGACTCCCTTTGACAGCGCAATCCTATGCATGTTTATTCCCACTGTGTTTAATGGGACTTACTCCCAGGAAAGTGTGTATAGAATTGAAATCTCAGTGTGTTCTCCCTTTTTTTTTTTTTTCAGATGATGCCACCCTGCTGTAAAGCCTCTCGTAGCATTCCCAGCCTAGCACTACTGACTCCTTCAGGGAAACTCTGGGCCCAATCCTATCCAACTTTCTGGTGCTGATGCAGCTGTAATGCAGCCCTGAGGTAAGTGAACAAATGCTCCCTTAAGGAGGCTTCCATGACTGCCCACCACCACCACAGAATGCAGAACACCTTTGGGACAGCTACACCAGGGCTGGAAAATTGGATAGAATTTGGCCCTCAGAGAGTTGCATCATCTCCTTCAAGTCAATCAGCTTTTAAGGTCAACTTTGCTGTCGTTGCTTAAAGAACCATTTTCTACCAATGATGCATTAGAGCAACATTGGTAGAAATGCAATCTCCAGCACATCATTGGTAGAAAATTTAAGAGGGTCTTACTCCAACATCCTCAAGCTTGGCAGCCTCTGTAGATTGATTTTGGGCCCTTTCAACTAATACATTTGCTTTATGGAGCTCACCAGATGTCCTATTCTTAACATTCCTTTTGCACTAAACCTACCACAAGAGGGGGCAAGACTAGCTTAGTTTTGTCAGATGGGATGGGGTGAAGCTGACTGTATTATTCATGATCCCTTTCTTAATTACTCTTAGCATGGACTCTGCTTTAATTTGTCCTTTACTGGTTTGGATTAAATTTTTGTATGAAACGTAGGTAACCTACTGCAGGAGCAACATCAAGCAAATAAATCTGAAAGCCCCCCCACCCATTAGTCTTGGGGTTGTGATGGATGGCTCATTGAAAATGTCGACCCAATGTGTGGCAGCAGTAAAGAAAGCAAATTCCGTGCTAAAGATCATTAGGAAAAGGATCGAGAATGAGACCACTAATGTTATCTGGCCTCCATATACAGGAAATCTATGGTGCAGCCGTATTTGAAATTCCGTATGCAGTTCTGGTTGCCACACCTGAAGAGGGATATTGTAAAGCTGGAAAAGGTTCAAAGGGTAGTAATGAACCCAATCAGAGGAGTGCAGCACCTTCTTTATGAGGTAGGCATCCCTGGACATATGCGTCCATTGGGGGGGGGGGCATCCCAGTTATTTGCATCCCATTATAACTGGGCAACAAACCCCACATTGTACATCCTAAACCTCTTACCCCAGCGCTAACCTTGCCTTTGCGTTTTGAAAAGAAAATAAGTATATCTAATATGGATAGACATATATGGGGACACAAATGTCCAGGATGCAAAAAGAAGGGATGCAAAGTCGCTGGTGCAGGTCCACATAGACCTATGCACATCAGAAGAAATATAGTACAGGCATTCTCTGTTTTTAAGCAGGTGGGGGTAGGATCAGAGTACAGGGCATATACTAACTTTTTCCACATTTTCAAAAAGTAATGATTAATACAGTCTGATAATTTTACCATACATACAATTCATCCTTTTTCTTTTCTTTCTCTTTTTTGCCTTCTCACCCTTTCCACTGCCTTTCCTCAGTTACAGTATAAAGAACCTCTGATCTTTATAGTATTGGCACAATTTATGTATGCTTAGCCATGTATGTAACAGACATATTTTCTACTATTTTAGTGTGTAGGCTATATGTAACTTATAGACAAGGCCAACAGACTTAACATCTAGCCTGAGTCATTCGTAATTTTGTTACTATAATGCTACGGAATGAGTTGTTCACGAGAAAGGTAGCCTTAAATATAGGCCACTAAAAATAACATATTTCGCAAGGATGGGTAAAGGTTGAAGGGGCACAATGTCATGTTACAAAGCTGGTAAGGAAACTTGTTAAAAATAAAATTGGCCGAGTATTAGGAAGTGCTTATAAATAGAGCCGTTCTGTTTATAAAAGGCTCTCCAACTCAATTCCTGCCTGTCTAGCCAGCTGCCTGATGGCTAAATCATTCCAACTACATGTCACTCCATGTTCGTTCCTTCAGCGGAATAACTTCAGGTCGACTAACTAATCCTGTTGTCATTGGATTACGGTAAGAATGAGGGCATGCCAGCACAGCACCTTTGCAAACCCTGGGACTTGTGCACAACTGAAGCCGGATCCACACAACCAAGGTAAGTGCAGCTCACCAGCTGTGCATTATAGCAGGTCAGATGCCTGACAGATGGGAGCTTTAGTGTAGGGCCATGCAAAGTGACTGGTAGGCTGCATTTGCACTGGTGACAGGGCCGTATTATCCATTAGGCTGAGAAGGCTGAAGCCTAGGGGCCCCACAAGGACTACGGCCCATTAAGTTGGCATGTCTGGGCATCATCCTAGTGCATGGCTCTCCAGATCTGGGGGCCTGGGGCCCGCCAACTCTCCAGCTGTCAAGAGACTACAGCAAGCCTGACCTTCCAAAGGCAAGGCTTGCAGAGCTTGGTAAGAACCACGTGGGGCAAGCCCCACCTCCAAGGATTGAGCTGGGATGCATGTGGAGGCTGCATCACTGACATGTGAGCCTGTGTCCGTTTGTGAATTTTTCTCACCTTTTGAGACAACTTAGAAGTGCCTGACTTTTCTGTGTTTCGCCACTCAGATTTCTGCCTGTGTTTCTGCTGTTTTAGGGGTGTGGGTGGTGATGGGGAGTAGATAATTTATTGTATTGCTTTCCTGAAGAGTTTTGGAGGGGGCCCAAAATACCTGAAAGCCTAGAGGGCTGGCCATGGGTTAATAAAGCCCTGTCTGGTGAGTCACAAGTTGTGTGACTTGGCCCAAGTAGACCACCTGCTTGATCACACGGCAGATCCCGGGATCTGGGTTCATTGCAAGGATTTGGGGGGATTATTTGAAAAGTTTAGCTGGTTTACAGCTCAGTCCTAACCTTCTCCATGGCCTGCATTCTATACACTTAAGGAGCAGGCTGGAAGTCACCTCAAATTTAATGACCAAAATGTTTGGTCCAGGTTTTTCTTCCTTGTCAGCCAGTGTGGCAGTTTCATTTATCTGCCTTTTTTAAAAATGGCAGGAGCTCACTTCCACTAATACTATTGAAGTCAGTTTCATGCTCATCTTCTAAGGGCCTGTTCTTATGCTCTGCCGGAACCGCATGGTACAGGGGCGCTGAAATGAGGCAAGAGAAGCAGCCAGAGGTCTCCTCAAGGGAAATCAGTTCTCTTCCCTTGTGTAGTGCTCCAGTGGCCCTGACTCAGAGCTACATCACATAAGAACATAAGAAGAGCCCTGCTGGATCAGGCCAAAGGCCCATCTAGTCCAGCTTCCTGCATCTCACAGTGGCCCACCAGATGCCTCAGGGAGCTGCGCCAACTATTTAGCTGGTGCAGAACAGAGAAGACCCATGTAACTTGGGAGGGTGGGCAGGATTCGGTGGCAGCCTCTGCCACCATCGCCACCCCTCTCCCAGGCCTGAAACTCTCACAGACAATACCAGAATCAGGACATCTATTAAAATTGGCTGACCGAGAATTAGAATAGACAAAAGAAAATATTTCATTATCCAATGTGTAATTAATCTATGGAACTCCTTGCCACAGTATATGGTGATGGCATGCAGCCTAGATGCCTTTAAAAGGGGACTGGACAGATTTAAGGAGCAGAAGTCCATCTCAGGTTACAAGGCATGACTATATGCAACATCTGGGTTTTAGAGGAAGCCTATTTCCGAATGCTAGATGAAAGGGAGCAGAAACATAATATAGATATTTTGTTCTCTTGTGTGTTCCCAGAGGTATCTGAGTAGCCACTGTGAGATACATGAACCTGGACTAGATGTGCTCTTGGCCTGATCCAGCAGGTTTCTTCTTATGTTCTTAACATTGCTTTTACATTATTCTAGGTTTAAATGAGATTTTTTTTAAAATGTTATTTACTTGCCGCTTTTCATCCGTGCATCTGGATGTGGTAAATCCAGGCTCTTCCTTATGACTAGGAAGTCAGATACAAACAGCCATAACACTAGATTGTTAACAGCTGTGTGTGATGGGTGCTTTATGCATATGAATTTTCATGTTCAGGCACATACTTGGTGCACAACACACCAGGAAGCTTCACATGGAAGCTTCCTCTCCCAAACAAACTGCCTTCCCCAGTTGTAGACATAGCCGATTCTTCACCCTGGGCCCAGATCCACAGATCGCTGCTCTTCCTGCCACCTCCCCGCCCCCTGCACTGCCCCCGCCTTGTCCCCAGCATCCATGAACCCTCCATTTTTGAGCCATACAGATGCAGGGGTGGAAGTGTGGGCCAAACTCCACTCACATCTGCGAGAGGCGATCTGCCTTTGTGCCACCCCCCTCCCCCGCTCCACCAGTGCAGTGCCAGGGGCAGGACCACCACTGCCTTCCACACAGAACTTCCTGTTCATTTCTTTCCCAAATGTGTACAGTACTGTTTCAAACACATTACTCAAGGTTCTTACTAATTAAAACAAAACAAGTGATACAAATAAAATACGTTCGATCATCAGATGAATATAAGGAGACTTTAGCAAATGTAGAACGCTGAAAATCAATGCTGCATTGGACTCTTTTTATGTGATGCGCCTGTGTGCACATGCACAGAGAGCACACACACGTGTGAAGCTTGAGAAGAATTTACCTAATAACAATGGACCTGCTGCTGCTGCTGCTGTTGTTTTTAACAGATCTGGTTTTCTCTTTGCATATGTTTTGTTGAAATCTTTTATACACAGCAATTGCATATGCCCAAACACCTGATTATCTTAATTATATGTTTTGGACATTTTTTTTTTTAGGCTATTCAAATACAAGCCTGCACCAATCACTAAAACACTAAATAGAAAATCTGTAGGAAATGCTCACTTTATGGAATTCTTTCTGCATATTTACTATTTGCAGGGTGCTTGTATGAATTATGCAGCGCTTGTCGTGCAATGCACAATTTGTACAGGATCCTGGTCAGTGCAGCCTGCATTTCTCAAGCATAAACATACTTTGGGCTTCCCCTAGACATTTCTCTGGCAGGAAGGACTGGTCTACCCTCGTGTGGACCCAGTCGCATGTATTATGCTGGTGGAATGCACATTTTTCCAGCATAATGCGCCCATAGGATTGATTGGGCCATAAGTCTCGGGGTTCTCGGGGCCAAACTAGATGAGACAAAGGCAGGTGCTTGTTTCTTTTCTTTGCGTCTGCCCTGTTACTATATCAGGTTGGAGGGGTGATCTTACTTTAACAGTAAAAAGAGAGCACATGGGAGAAGGATTCTGAACCCACCCTGGCATGTTGAACATACTCAAAGTCTTCAGCTCCAAACATTTTTCTCCAGTTCTTGCTCACTTCTGATATTGACTTGCATAGGGGGAAAGAACTTGGATTAATTTACTGCAAGGAGGTAAGACAGAGGAGGAAAGAGGATTCAAATGGCCTCTCCTGTGTGCTCAGTCTACTATTGAAGTAGCACCCTATCCCCAGCTATTTATATGAATGTACAGATTAAGAAAGGTGAATGACTGATTTGGTTTGATCCTTTGTCTGAGCTGCTTCTTTTCATGATGCAGGTATGGCTTACATGCTTTAATGCTTTTCCATTCAAAATACTGCACCCTCCAGAGAAGTGGATTCGAGTCCAGCCTGCTCCTGAACATGTTCATTTCTGTGTGCAGGGAATTTGATTTCCATGGGTGAGCGCACTTTCCTGAGGGTAAGTCTATGCATTGTGACAGAATAAAATGACACTCCTGGAATGCAAACTGGCATTCTTGGACTGCAGCAATTGCACAACCAAGAAATATCCCTGGCAGAAAGCAAGAGTAAGACCAAATATTATGTAAAAGCTAAAAATAAAATTTAAAAAAGACCCTCTCTTGAAAATTCCAACTGTTAACACACGCAAAAGGAATATAGCAAAAGTAGGGCACTCATTCTGGCTGGCCGAGTCTGGAGAAAAGAAGGCAAGTATTGGATGCTTTTTAACACCTATTTTTTTAATGTGCCCTTACAGAAGATTCACATGTGTTCTGGGTCCATTTTGGGGTTTGTTTGTTTCTTCAATTTATGCCTTGCAATTGACCTGAAAGTAGCTAGCAACAGCATGAAACAAAACAATTTTTTAAAAAATTCAAAACACAATAAAATAGAAAGAACAATACAAGAAACTCAAATATTCTGTAGTTGGTTTGTGGTTTTTTCCTGTACTTTATTGTGTTTTGAACTCTTTTTATATTGTTTGGAAATCAAAACCATCAACAAGATTACCAAGAGCTCTGCTGATCCAACAATAATCTGATTCAACAAGCAGTCCCAATGTGAAGCCAAGAAAATATGTCTGCAAAGGTCACTTGTAGGTACCCGGAATCTGCTGCAGAAGGGAGTCTTGAAGTCTGGGGGCTATCATGGATAAGACCCCGCCCTGTCAATCAAAATTCATGTCTATCATGTCAATCAAAATTCTGTATGTGATGGCATATGGAGCAGGCAGAATCATTTGGCTACAGACTGTCCTTAACATATCTTGGGCTCAAGCTACTTCTTCCCAGTTTGGAACATCCTTCATATTGGTTCTGAAATCATTGTTAATTCCTTGTGCAACAGAACTGCATAAACTACGTAATTGCAACTTTCAGTAGATCCATCAAGGTGATTTAAATTCTGTCTTGTTCTGTTTGAATACCTATTTGAAACAAGCCCATTGACTCTTGTTCTGCATCAGGCACACTATCATGAGAAGGAAGCTGCAGAACACACACACACACACACACTATTTGAGTTAGTAGAAGCACATGTTATCCCTGCAGAAGACCATTTTATTGTGTGCATTTCAGGCCTCTTCTACAAGGAACTGGGGTTTAACTACTGCCTGTAACCGTTTTACAAGTTTTGTCCAGTATATGTGATAGGAAATATTGACTTTGTGGTAACGTTATATTTGCGGTTGCTGATTCAAGCAAAATGTCAAGGTTACTATATGCTTGCATGGAAACTTTTAAAGAAAAACCGTTCCTTTATGCATAGCATTAAGCTCTGCATTGCAAATACTGTAATAAAAACCACTGCTGTGGGGGTTGTCTCTCTGTAGTATGTAAGGCGGAGAAAAGAACATCTGTTACAACCAGTGTTTCAGGAACTTTTGATCTGAGTGCGTGCGCGCTGCCAAAGCTAAAATGCAATTTATTTCTGGTGATCAATTTAGGGCTCGATCCGATCCAAATTTCCATGTAGTTGTGCCAATGGGGTGTGTGCTGCATCTTGTAGTGGGTGGCAGTCATGGAGGACTCCTCAAGGTAATGGAACATTTGTTCCTTTACCTTGGGGCTACATTGCATGGGTAGAGGTGATGATGTCTGTGTTTAGTATACATATTAACCCCTGCTAACTGGGCAAGAGGCACTTTTTCAAGTGGTGTCCTCTTATATTTAGCAGGGGGAGAACAATTGTCCCTCTTCACCCCAGCACAGTGTCTTTCTTGTGGCTGTTGCTGGTGGTGTTCTCCATTCTTTTAGATTGTGAGCCCTTTTGGGACAGGGAGCCATTTAACTTTAATGTTATTATTTGCCTGTAAACCACTTTGTGAACTTTGTGTTGAAAAGCGGTATATAAATAGTAGTGATTGATTGATTGATTGATTGATATTGCAAACTACGTATTTATGCCAAGTCCCATTATATGTGCTGAGCAAGGGAGACGGCAACATCTGTACTGGAATGGCAGCCACTCGCTCTTATGGACAAGCTGCGACAAAAAGGGAAATATGATCAACAAAGTGAGTTTGCTAAGTGGGCTGGTCTGCTCCACTTTCACAATGGCAGTACAACAGGCTGGAATCCACAGGTGACTCTTTCCATGGTCTGGAGGTGAACATTCTCTCCTTCTGTGAAAGGCCCAGGAAGGAACACCTGCAGAAAGTCTCCTGTTCACTCCCCCAACACTGCCAGGAAGGACAATGAAAAATTCCTGCCTGAAACACTGGAGAGCCACTGCTAGTCCGTGTAAATAGCAGGGCCCAGGAGAAGGGGGTGAAGGTAGGGTTAGTAGATACAAACTGGGGCAGAGTGCCTATACCTTTAGCCATTGTATAGCAGAGGGAATTTGGGCAGGTGCTGCTCAACATGGAAAGGTTTAAAAAGCTGCACCTGCCCAAATTCAGTCTCCTATACAATGGCTAAAGGTTTAGGCACTCTGTCCCAGTTTGAATCTGGTGACCCTAGGTAAATGGGGGTAATGTGTACCCGGGCCCAGGGTCAAAAAGGGGCCCAGGAGCTAAAGGAGGGCCCCCAGAAATTTCCCAGGTTCTTACATTTTTCTATCTCACCCAGACAGGCTGTCCATGCAGGATGCTCAGAGCACTACCACAGGCATGCGGGGGCAACTATTGCACTGGGCCCAGGCATGCATATTATACTCCTTAGCACAGTATCAAATCTGGGAGGAAACTGACCAGCTACAGTAGCTCTTTGGCTTGTGGCTCTGCTGACCATGAAGGATCATCTTGGGGCGTAGGAGCACAGCTGCGGGACTACACCTGCTGCGTAAGTAAATTTTGGTACACACAGGATATTTTCCATTCTAGTGTGTACCTAAATATGACAATTCTAATTTTAATGGTTTTTTTATATTTAAAATGTTTTCAAAAGAATTAGGAATGTGCTTGGTTTTCTGTTTTGCTGTATCTAGTTGCCAATGTCACATGGGCAGGTACACCAGGGTTCCACATTGGGAAGCCCGGTAACCCTGGGCCCCAAAGATTATTCTGGCTGTTATACCCTCCTGCTTGCCTGTTCTGCCAGCCCCCATTGCCAATCTCCCCACTCTTTTTATCCCCTCCCCCTTTGGGAAGGTCTCCCCCAAAAGTTGTACCCCCTGATAAAATAGCTGTCAGATAAAATAGCCTCCATGAATGTTAAGGCGATCACCCGAATAAACAGAGTCTGCAAAGCAGCCCAAACGTCCTCAAGTCTGTGGGAGAGACGAAGGAGGTAGGAATGAGAGCGGGTAAGACCAGTGCACCTTGTGAGCCGGGGGGAGGTGTTGCCTCCCGATGAAATGAATGTGACAGGGACTTAGAACTGAAAGATTGTGCCCCCTCCCAACATATATAAAATAACATTTCTCTTGAATACCATTCTCAAGAAAATCCAGTAAGGTTGTAATGAAGTTCCAAGTCTGGCAAAAAGAAAATGATATGCCTCTGGGCATTAATCAAAGAAGAGCAAGCATGTTCTTGATTTATCAGTAAAGGAGCCATCATTTGATGGACTCCAGCATTGCTTGCTGTATTCTCTGTTGAACTCTTTTAGTCTCAACCACACAGATTTCTTTCCCTTATAAGGTATCTTTGAGCTTCAGGAAGAAAAGCCATTTTGAAGCTGAGAATAATTTACAGTGACTCAATGTTTAACTTCAGACAAGTAGCATTGTTCAGAATCAGTCTGTGAATTCTATGAAGTGGACCCAAAAAGTGAAAGGAAAATACAGTATCTGATAGCAATGTACTGTGAATGCCTGCACAAGCAGTGGTGTAGCTAAGGGGATGCAAAGGGTAGAAATTGCACTGGGCAACAAGCTTTAGGGGGGCAATAAGCTGAGCTTGACACTAGTGGCCAAAATGTTGAAAACCGTGGTGAGAACATGGATAATATCGTGTTACATATCATTGGAAAGATAATTTAATGCTGAATGCAAAGAAACAAACTGCTTTGGAATATCTGTATTCTCTTAAACATTATAGCCAATTAACCCCCAAACCTTTATTTAGTTACTTAGTAAATTAAATTTGATTTTGTCGTGGGGAGACGCTACAAAATCTTCTTTGCCCCAGGTAGCAAATGCCTTAGCTATGCCACTATGTGTAAGAGTTGGCATGTGAGCTAGTACAATGCTATAATGAGGAGGTTCTATGGCATTTTTCAAAAAAATTTTTCCTGTGCAAGAGGATTCTTGCAGTCCTGCACTGCTGGAACTTGTCCTTAATATAATGGCTATCGCAAAATACAACACCCTGTTTTGTGCAGCCAGTCTGCTGCTGAAAGCCTAAATAATATCCCTCAAGCAAATTTCTCAGTTTGCCTGCTGCTGGCCATGATGCTTCTTCTCTGCCAAGGACTTTTGAGAACAAGTTTCAAAGGCAGCACCTGAGCACCCTGCTGATGATATCACTGGTCCTCTCAGGTCCCCCATCAACTACACAGTTGCACCCTTCCTCAACAGCCTTCAGCTGAATGCACTGCAACATATCCTGCTGTTACCCTTCTCTGGGAGACCCAGATGCTCCTAGAGCAGAGATTCCCAAACCAATGGGTCCCCAGCCAATTTTAGGGGGGTCGCAAAGCAACTAGAGCAGCCATGTTGAAAATATGAGAGGGGAGGAGGGGGAAAAGGGGGAGGGCTGTGTTTTGCTTGTGTCAAGATTGTAAATGGGCATTTTTCTTTCTGATTCACTTCGCTATTAAAAATGACTGAGAAATAACCCCACTTATTACTGCATTCTCAGGAAAGCAGCAGGCTCTGGCATCACAGTTCCGTCTCATCTGGCCATGACATCACTTCTGGTGGGGTCCTGGACAGACTGTCATTCTAAGTAGTGGGTCCCAGTGCTAAAAAGTTTGAGAACTACATTCTTAGTGTGATGGAGTCATTTTATTTTATTTGAAAGATGCCACACTTCAATCACATTTCCAGCGCAGTTTTACCAACCTTGTTCTATGCATTCAGGCTCTCTGGATGGGACACTATTGGAGGCATGCTCAGATCACTGATTCCCCAACATGTCTAAGAGTGTTGCAGTGTGCTTGACATTATCCATGCACCAGGCTATGAATAGATGGAAAAGCCTCAGTTGAATCCTCCTTTCATGCATGGCTGTGTATGAGGGATGGATAGGGCCCCAGATTTAAATTTATGTTTTTCCAAAGGCCGAGTAATACTAAAGGTATCTGCCTGTCTGTAAAGAGATACTCTGTATTGTGCAGTCCAAACAATCCATGCTTTAGTGGCTTGGGTTTCAAACCTCCAGTCATCCTTTGCTTTTGCTAAGCAGATTTCTTCTTTCCTGACCTTGACTCATTGCAACCGTATCTCTGCACTTGTCTTGCTGGTCATGAAAGACTACCTGCAGCTGCCTTCTGTGGCTGTCCAGGACGTCATTGATCTGCCGTTCTCTTTGCAGAGCACGTTTCTATTTGACGACAGCTGCTAAATAGAATCATTCAGTTTGCATTCTCCGTGCCTCATATTTTAAGCAGGCTCAAGAGTTCTGGAACTAATGAAAATTCGGCGAGAACTGCTTGTTCATTAGAAAAAGGGGGAAATGTTCTGTAAGATCCTTGGCTTTCTGGGATGACTTCAGTTCATTAAGTAACTCCACATCTTGGAATTTTATCTTTCCTGTTAGCAGTGCAGCTTGATATGAGTTCTCGCCTGCAAAGCTTCTGCCTGACATGAATTTCACTCACAAAGATGCCCACAATGTCAAATTTAGATTCTGAATCTCTTGAAAAACAAGGGCCAAGATGAATTTGCTGAGAACTTTGCTAATAGCTTCCAATGAACCTAGTTGCTTTTAATTTTTCTACTAAAGATAAATCTCTTGGCTTTTGCTGTCAGGAATCAGTAAAGGACAACCTAGGTTATATTGGTTAATATTACCCCCCCCCAGAGGAGGAATAATGGCTGCTGCAGCTCTAATTGAGGGCACAATCCTAACCTGGAGTTAGGCCGGCACAGTTAGGCCAGCAAAGTTTGGCTGGCACAAGGGACAACCTAAAGTATGTTTGGACCACTCTGAGTCAGGGAGGCCAGCACACAGACGTGCACCATCCTCCCTGACTCCGAGAGTGGTCCAAACATACTGTACTTTATGTGGTCCCTTGTGCCAGCCAAACTTTGCTGGCCTTAACTGACAGCAGTGACTGCTGCTCTGGGGCAAAAAGACCACAAGCTACCGGAAACTGCCCTGCAAGCTACTAATAACTTGCAAGCCCCAATTTGCCTACCCCCTGTGCTTCTCTCTGCAGGGAACTGTAACGATGGTAGTCTTCATCTGTTGAATTTCTGTCTGTCGCTGCCTGTAGACATGTTGCTTTTAAAGCCACACGAGCTCTGCTGGAAAAAGAATGGCTTCCATCCCATAATGCTAACCTGTTTGCTATGCAGTTCCACAAGCACTCGTAGGCAACAGACTCCTTCCTAGAGCAATTCGATAGTTGTAAAGCATTTTTGCCATTGAATAAGGAAAGACAATCTTTGTGAACATGTCAAGCAGTTTAAAGCAATGGTTCAAGTGATGGATTTGACCCAGCTAAAAATCTCCAGTCAGTCATGAGGTTCACTTAATGACCTTGGGGTAAATGGCAATCCCTCGATCTCTGCTTGAGAGAAAATGCTACAGTGCTTAGTTTTGACTGTTGTGCCTATTCTTAAATAATATTTTGGTTAATTAATAATTAATGACACCACTCATCTTCAGTATATTACACAAAGCAAAGTGAGGATAGTGAGCTGCTGCTTTGCAGGAGACTATAATGGATAAAACAGAAGCCGGGTTACTGACAATTTAATGTTTATTCATGTGTGCTATACTGTATATACTATATCAATAGCCTCCAGGGAGACCCTCTCTGCAATGTATTGGATTGTCTTTATTGATATTAGACTTTCCAGAGTCAGCATTTTCCACTTGAGGCTGTCTCTTTGCTTCATATATATCCAAGCAACTTCCCCCTTTCTTTTTCTTATGATTAGAGTTGGTGTCCATTACACTTACTGGTAGTAGCGTCAACTCCATGGGTGCCGGTATGCTGCTGGCACCCACAATAATTTGCAATAGGTGCTCAATACCCACAATGTTGGGCACCACAAAGAGTGGGGCACCCCTATGTTTGGCGCTGGGCCGGAGCGAGCTCAGCCCAGTGGCGAACAGGCCTAGCCGACAGCAGCATGATCGAGCCAATGAGCTCCTTCCCGAGGCATCGCTGCGCCTCAGGAAGCAGCTCATTGGCTCGCCTGCTCCAGCCTTGGAAGGGGGCAGGGCTGCCTTGCAATGCCTAGACGCGATGCAAAGCAGCCACTTCCGAGGCCGGGGCGATGACAGGGGGCATGGCCACATCAACGTCAGGGGTGTGGCTATGTCAACATCATGGGTGTGGCTATGGGCACCCTCAATGTTGACGGCAAGTCCGCGCCCTTGCTTACTGGTCAGGATCTGAAAGGAGACATTGGCATTGTCCAGGCACACACTGGTGTTTTAAATGTGTGACCGTCCTACTATCATCCTCGCCCCTCAGGGGCAGCCCGTCCATTAGGCAAGGTGATGTGGGTTGCATCAGTGGTGGACTGCAGGGTGGGGGTGAGATGGCAGTGAATTCTGGGTGCCCTTCACCCTCCTTCCACCTCCCTCCAGCGTGCTGCAGACCCCTGGAAAAGGTGCAGAAGAGAGCAACAAAAATGATTATGGGACTGGGGCACCTCCTTTATGAAGAAAGGCTGCAGCATTTGGGGCTCTTCAATCTAGAAAAAGGCACCTGCGGGGGGCACATGACTGAGATGTACAAAATTTTGCATTGGATGGAGTTGATAGAGGAATGTTCTTTTCCCTCTCTCACAGCACCAGGAGCAGGGGATATCCACTGAAATTGAATGTTGGGAGAGTTAGAACGAATAAAAGGAAATACTTTTTTACCCAACGGGTAGTTAATCTGTGGAACCCGTTGCCACAGGAGTGGGTGATGGCATCTGGCCTAGGCACCTTTAAAAGGGGATTGGACAGATTTCTGGAAGAAAAAATCCATCATGGGCTATGGGCCATGATGGGTTGTGCAACCTCCGTACATTAGTAGTAGGCTACTTCAGAATGCGAGATGCAGGGGAGTGGCAATGAGATGCAGGCATCATGTTGTCTTGTGTGCTCCCTGAGGCATCTGGTGGGCCTCTGTGAGATACAGTAAACTGGAATAGATGGGCCTTCTTATGTTCTTATGTTCTTGACCTCATTCATCCACTGTTCACTTGCTAAAAGGAAGTAGAAAATGGCTAATACACCTTCTTTCCATGTTTGTCATGCGGTTTCAATGCAGAAGCTAAGCACTTCCAGTTTGATTTACAGGGACTTTGCAAGGGAGACCCTGTAAATTTACTGAATGAGGGTCTGGGCTGTGGGAGGGGGGGAATCCGGCGCACACCAGATACTATCCCCCTTTGCTGCAGCCTCCCTGCCCACTTTCTCTTGTCAGACGTGCACTAGCAAATTAGCTAGTGCAGGTTGAAGCAGGCCCATAGTGGAGCAGGAGGCTTACCAAGGTGTAAGGGAATTTAAATTCCCTTTCTCCTTTGAAAGCTCCTGATCTCTACCCCGCCACACACACACACACCTGTTGGATCTGCCCCTGCTGCACATGTTTTTGGTGCGGCTGCACCAGCAGGGGGAGGGGGTGAAAGGATAGGACTGACCTCTCAGACTTTTTATTCCTGGTGGCCATCCTTAATGGAATGATCAGAGCCAGAATTTGCATGAATAAAATGTTTTAAAGGGCTGCATACTGAAATGGGGAACTGGGGGGAGAGGGAAAGAGAAAAGATCTTTGTGCATAATGTCAGAGTTGGATTGGAGTGCTGCAGAATGCATGCTTTGTTCATCTGTCAAATTGGCCATAACTCCCAGTCCTTGAAATTATCTAATTGTATAATATTTTCAGTTACATATCTGGCTTAGGTCTTCTTTAACCCCATCCCTCCCTTTTTTCTTCCTTCCTCATCACTGGGGATGAACTGAAAGTTAATGCAAGTTAACTTTGGGTGATATATTAGAAAGCGCTGGCAGAGTTAAAGTTGAGCATCTATTTTTGCTGAGGCCATTAAGAGGATGAGATCATACTGCACTGCCATTCACATCATGCTTTCTGCTATGCACAAGACATGTACCGGTTCCAACTCTCTCTCCTATTATTAAGATGAATCAATTTGTCATTTCCTTTGTTTCTGAGTTCTTCCTTCCACCATGTTGGACTCTTCCTTATGCAACCTCCCCAGTCCTGAACAGAGATCAGGACTACCATCTTGGATTGGGTGATTGGAGTAGAACTACTGTCTTCACCTCGGCTCCGGGCTATTTTGTCCTGCTGCCAAGCTTTCAAAGTTATCTAAGAAGCCTAATGCAGTGTATAGTTGCAAGGGGGGGGGAGTCAAAGGTTGGCTAGGTCAGGCACTGCCTGAGAGATAATACCCATCAGAGGGTTCACCTGACTGGACCAGCCCCTGAAGCCTCAGTACTGGTGGGGAAAGTAGTACCCAAAGTGGCATGGGAAATGGTGAAGGAACCCCAGGGCAGAGCTTTGAGCCACAGCCACCCTTTGCAGTATGGCAATACAGCAACTTTAGAAAATCTGGAGACATCCACTAAAATTGAGTGTTGGAAGATTTAGAACTGATAACAGGAAATTTTTACCTAGTGGGTAATTAATCTGTAGAACTCCTTGCCACAGGAGGTAGTGATGGCATCTGGCCTAGGTGCCTTTAAAAGGGGATTGGACAGATTTCTGGAGGAAAAGTCTATTGTAGGCCCTAATGGGTGGTACAACTTCCTTACGTTAGTAGTTGGCTACTTCAGAATGCCAGGTGCAGGGAGTAGCAACAGGATGCAGGGATCTTGTTGTCTTGTGTGCTCCCTGAATCATCTGGTGGTCCACTGTGAGATACAGGAAGTTGGACTAGGTGGGCCTTGGCCTGATCCAGCAGGGCTCTTCTTATGTTCTTAACTGCCCTCATTTGGTAGCCCCTTCAGTGCAGACAAACATGAATTTGGGCGAACTCCTGAAGTTAGTGGAAGACAGAGGCCTGGTGTGCTGTTGTCCATGGGGTCGCAAAGAGTTGGACACGACTTGGTGACTCAACAACAACAGCAGCAGCTGTAGTTGTTATGGAACAGCTGTAGTGAACTGTAGTGATATGGAACAGCTTAGTGGGACAGTTTTTTGCATCACTCAAAATCTCTTCCTCAAAAATGTCTCCCATAAGCTGCCTCAAGGAAAAATAATAAGCATATTGTTACATCACTGGACATAATCCCATGATGCAGCAGTCCCCCTATTGTAAATGAAGTTGCTGTCCTGGAGAGGAAGCAGGAACCAGAGGAAACGGAGAATACAAATCCAAAGCAGTCAATATGGGACTCATTAGCATTGTTTTAAAACCATGAGGAAACTTGCTGGAGCCAGCCATTCAAAGGCTCATTCAACAACGATGAATTATTTTTTTAATGGGCTGGAGGCCAAGAGAAGAAGAGCTGAACTGGAATGTGAGATCACTAACAGGAAATCCCATCAGCTAGCCGAGTTCCATTTATGTTATGAGGAATACTTAACATATGAATTTTTCATGATGCTCTAAATTTCGGAGCTTAGCTTGCTCTCTCGCTCTCTCCGTAGTATTGGCACATTTATTCAATCAATACTCTGGTTCGCGTTTCCATGCACTCAGTTTATGTGTCTGACTCCATCCACTTATTACTTGGAGTCTTTGAGCCATATCAACAGAAGCAACGTGAGATTGTAATTCAGTTCTCTGAAGCATTGCATCATCATCGATCATATTTGGTTGTCAGAGACTGAAATACATTAAGCACCGCAACCCAGAGTGAGAAATTGAGAGAAATGGAGGCAGTTTTAGAGGGGACGTGCGCTTGCGTGAGTGTGTATGCAGACATGTCATGTAGCGGGTACGCGAGTACCCGTTCCTAGGATTAGGGCTGGCCTCGCCCATTTGCCCACCCACTTGTCGACTCCGTCAGCACTCTGCTCCGCCCCGCCCCCTGCAACGTTTGAGTTGCCTGCACGTTTGAGTTGCCTGCATGTTCTCAGAGCCAGGCAGGCAGCGGAGCGAGGGAGACTGAAGGCGGCAGCAGTGTGAGCAGGTAGGCTGCCTGGGGCTCCCTCCCGAGGAGGCGCGGTGGTTCCTGGGGGCAGTTCCTGGGTTCCGGCTATGACCTCACTTCTGGTGGGCAGGCCCCGATACAAGTGCCAATCAAAAGTGAGTACCTGTTGCTAAATAATTTAGATGCCATTACTGTGTGTATGTGTGTGCATACGCAACCCTGTGTGTGTGGTTTGCTTTCAATCTTGTTGACTGTTTCTGTTCTCTAGTCAAGTGGCTATGGGAATGTATCTGTTCCATTATCTTTGCTGCTGAATCAAGAAGTCCACCAAACTGGATGAGGAGAAAGTCACAGCTTGTCCATCAAGACATTCTCAGTATTATCATTAAGAGTGCAATCCTAAACTGCGCTGGAATAGCGAGGCCAGTGGGCCTGTGCTGAATCCAGCTCATCTTCGGAGTGCTGAGTAGCCTCCCTAAGACAAGGGCACATTTGCGCTCTTGACCCAAGGAAGGCTCCAGCCTCCCCTATGGGTTCCTCAGATCTGTGCCTGCTATTTAGCAGGTGCAAAGCCAAGAAAGCCATGCAGCCTGAATCAGGGCCATGCAGCCTGGGGACAAAGGCTTGGGTGTGGCCTACCGGCTACATCCCAACCCCGTCCCCCTCCCTGGGCTGGCACACCTACAGGCTTGCCCACCCCCACCCAGTTTCTCCCTCCTGCTTGGCCAGAACCGCTCTTATGCCAGCCAGGTTTGGCTGGTGCAGGAGTGGTGCAGCAGCATCTCAGCCGGTGCCCTTGGGCTGACACTGCTGCTAGCATTGGCCCAACGGCACTAGCACCAACACAGGGGTGCTGGCTGGCTCCCCCACATCGACGCTAGTGATGTTGGGCCGGCACAAGCACGTAGTGTCGGCCCAAGGATTGCTATTAGGATTGTGCCCTAAGCCTATTTATATACCGCTTTTCAACAGTAGTAGTTCAAAAAGCGGTTTACATAGTAAAATTAATCAGTCAATGGTTCGCTGTCCCTGAAGGGCTGACACTCTAAAAAAATACAGAAGAGACACTAGCAACAGCCACTGGAAACAGTGCCATATTGGGGTGAAGAGGAAGTTGCTCCCCACCCCCCCATTAAATAGAAGCAGTCACCACTTTTAAAGTATAGTGAGAATTCCACAGAGGTAGATATATCTGGCTCAGAGAGCTCTGACTATCAGAATGCTAGTCATTCATGTAGCAAGAAATCTCTTCAGTGCTCCTGACTTAAAGGGAAATGAACAAATTATGTGGCAGTTGTAGCTGGTTTCCAAAGTGAATGCATTCCAAAGGAGCCTTCATAATCGGTACGTCTGTGGCCAGTATTATCTGTTGAAAATTAAAACCAGGGCTCAAAAATCTGGTAACATTCTTGAGGTGATGTCAGTTGTTTGGATGGAGCATTGCCAACCCTGTCCTTGTATTCACCTTGTCCGCTGGGAGAGTCTGCCACCCCTGTGTACAGCCATTAAGCCACGTGCTGGGGTCACCAAGGCACTGCTACCAAACCAGCCACTGATCCCATACTGAGCACTACAGTCAGTAGGTAGGCCGCAGCCAGGTCCTATGATTACTTATGCCTCTCCCAAGGAAGTCCTCCTGGTTGCTGGGGCGACAAGGACATCAGGGAGTCAGATTCTGGGCTCGAAAAGGGGCAGGGTCTCATATGCCCATAAAGCAGGATACAGTATGAAGGGTTCAGCGATGAAACAGTAGGAGCAGGAGGCAAGGCTGATGGCTCTGTCTGACAGTCACTGGAGGAAGCATTTGTCTGAGAGTGGGTGTAAATGAGTGCTGTATAGCCCCCTCTCCCCTTCAATCTGAGGCAACAGTGGAAGGGTTTCTGGGTTGATCTGCAGGATCATTCCTGGGTGGATGGAGAAGGATGATAGAGGTCCAGCAAGGTACTACTGTGAATACAGCAAGTGAAGGAAGCCCCTGCCACACACCTGTGCCAGGGGCTGTGGAGCCCCACATCAGTTTATCCGTCTACATTTAGGCCTGTTCCTCATATCAGTTTGCTACAAAAGGAGTGATATGTACTTTATAGTGCTTAAGGTGCAATCCTAACCTGGAGTTAGGCCAGCACAGTTAGGCCAGCAAAGTTTGGCTGGCACAAGGGACATAATAAAGCCCATTTGGGCCACTTTTGGAGTCAGGGAGAACATGGCACACATCTGTGTGCTGGCCTCTCTGAGAGTGGTCCAAACATACTTTACGGTGTCCCCTGTGCCAGCCAAACTTTGCTGGCCTAACTCCAGGTCAGAAATCTGCTCTTAATGACTGTCAAATGGAGATTACGAGATATGTGACTCCCACTCCTAATCCTAATCTGAAAGGGAAGAGTCTGAAAACAATGCAAGCGTGTTCAAAAGAGAGGCACCAACAGAATTCATATGATGGTGATAATTATCCTTCCCTTCTCCCTCAATGGTGCAGCCATTCCAAAAATGTATGCGCTGTATCCAGTGGGGCCGGGATGGGGTGGGGTGTGAGGCTTTAGCAGGGAATGGGGATTTAAATCCCCTTATTGTGGCATAAGCCTCCTGATTCACAATGGGTCTCCTTGTTCTCACTAGTGCAAGCCCAAGGAGAGAAAAGAGGCAGGGAGTCTGCACAAAAGGGGAATAGGATCCAGTGCCCCCAATTTAAGAGTTGAAAAATGGCCAGCAAGGAAAAGGTTAAGCACACACACACACCTGTCCCTGCTTCCCCAGTTAAAATTGTAGCTTTCCAAAGAGGCTTTTCTTAACAGGAAAAGTCTGGTGCATGATCATGCTGGTGCATGTAATCCTTTGAGCAACAAAGGATTCCTCTCTTACAGTACATTCTTCGCATCATTGATGGATTCCTATTTCAACAAATACAGGGGAATGAAATCTCATAGTTTAACTGCTCTTGAGTAACAAGCAGCTACACTGTACTGTACTCCATTGAATCAGCTTGCTCAAATAGATATTTATAGGGCCAGAGCAGGGAACTTTGTTCCACCGTTCCATGTAAAGAAAATTCTGATCTATCATTAATTAAATTTGCTTTGCACTTATGGCTAAAATGTGGAAAATGATTTATGCATGGCCTTCAAACTGCCCCACATAAGCATGACAATGAAATACTAGTTTAATTTCTTTTAGGGTAGCTGGTAACCCTTCATCATGCTCAATATAGGCATATAATTTTTTCCGATGTGTATATAGTTTTAGCTTTCTGACAACACCTTTTCCCCACCATGCTGGCAGTCTGAAACGTTCACTATATCGCTCATATCTCCTCAAGGGACTTTTTCCAATGAATTATTTTGATGGCTCTTTAAAAAAATGATCTGTTACTGTATGAATTTGGTAGATAGAAACATGATAAAGGTGTATACATTTCTTCTTCTAAATTTAGAAGAGGAAATACACAACAATGAATTTGGCTCATGTTTAAGTGATTACCTAATTTAATGAAAACGTTCCTCAAAAGAAATACTTTTGTTTTCCAAAAATAGTAAATGTTCACCAAATTTTAGACCACCTAATAATCCTACAGTGATAATCACATATTGAGTTCTCGTCATTTGACAGTTAAGTATTTGACAGTTAAGAAATGTTTGTCTCCCCAAAACAGTAAATTTTCATAATATAACCCAAACCTTGTGTTTGGGGCGTATAATTCTGCTAGCTAAATAAAAGAATAGTACTGTTGCGTAAATGTCATGTTATACATTTACTAAATTTGGTATAACCATGGTTTGTTTTTGGACCACAATGCTAGGGGCTCACAGTTTAATTTGGTAAGCATTTAATTTGTCCCCAATGAATTTTCATTCCTAAATGTTTTCATTGTTCTTCAGTTCTCCATATCAAAGAGTGATTTTTTTTGTTCAAGATTCAGTGATCAAAAACTTAATTAAATTTTCACAGAGAAACAGAATGAATTCTTTGTCATATTTCACTGCAGATGATGTGAGGCATATTCTAGAACCAGCTTTTTCAGAGAGAGCGTCTGAAGAACCAACAGTGAAATCCTGTGCATATCTACTCGGACACCAGTTCCATTAATTTCAGTGAGATTTACTCTCTGGTCAATGTGCAGAGGATTGAAGTTTTGCCAGAGACGATGTTTTAGTGCTAACTGAGAAACTAAAAATTAAATGGCCACCAGGTCCAGATGGCATCTACTCAAACTCTCAATGAACTCAAATGTGAAATTATTGATCTTTTTTTAAAAAATGCAACTTAAACTCTGTATCCTTTCTGGAAGACAGCCAATGCACCAGTTTATAAAAAGAATCCAGGAAATCACAGGCCTCTTAGTGTCTGTCCTGAGAAAACTGGTGGAAAGCCTTCTTGAAGCTGGAATTAAATTACAGAAGAGCAAACCACGTTGAAGAATTATCACAGTTTCTGCAAAGGGAAGAACTATATCACCACCCTTTTAGAGTTCTTTGAGCATGTCCACAAGCATGTAGACAGGGAGACATTGTAGTCCTGCACTTGCAAAACATGTTTGCCAAAGTCCATCACCAGTAATACACTCTTACAGCACAATCGTATGTGTGTCTACTCAGAAGTAAGTTCCATTGTGCTCAGTGGGGCTTACTCCCAGGAAAATGCTCATAGGATTGCAGCCTTAATCCATTAGCAGATTTATCACCATTATCCATTTTATCATTGGAAAAAAAATCAAATCCTCCCCTTTCAATAAGACTGTGTAGGTGTAGGAAGTTTCATGCAAAATGTCTTGAATGAAATGCATTGTATCGGACAAAAGCTGGTGTTTTCCTTTACTCAAAGGAGCTGGATGAGATGGAGAGAGTTAAATCAGCCTGCTGAAAATTCATGACCTCTTTAACATGTGACCTTTTCTTCTGAAATCATCATCTGCCATTCTGCATTATTAATCCAGGCACACTCCTCTTTAAAAGATTGGTGCTGCCAAGGTGCTGCCACGGTCAGCAGCATTTAGGAGAAAGGGTGGGCAGGAAGGCAAGAAGGCCGTCAAAGCAATGAGATGTTCTCCCTTGGAATACAGAAGTATTCATTGGGAGAGGGGATGACGATAGGGATGCAACATGTTTGATCTTTTTGGTCTTACGTTCCAACAGGCAAATCATGGGCTTCTTCCATTTGATTGAAAAGATGTTTTTTCCTCCCCCTCACCAAACAGATTACCTTTCTTTATCCCTGCTAATGTTCATTAAGGGTTTGATGTTCAAGAAATTTTATTTATTTATTTATTTATTTAAGAAATTTTTACCCCGCCTTTCCTCTGCCAGGGCAGATGTCCAAGGCGGCTTACAATATTAAAAAAGATAAAAATAAAGTATAACAATTAACATTAAAAACAGTTAAAAACAGTATTAAACAATAAGCAATCAAGATTAAAAACACAAACAATTTAAAAACAATTAAAAAATAAAATAAAACACAAGCCCCGTGGATCATAATAACCAGCCAGCCAACCTGTCAACAATTAAAAGCTTTTTGGAATAAAAAGGTCTTCAGCCCCCGCCGAAATGTAAACAGAGAGGGAGCAGTTCTCAATTCGAGGGGAAGGGTGTTCCAGAGTTGGGGGGCCACCACCGAGAAGGCCCTCTTCCTGGCCGCCACTCCTCTTACTTCTCCTGGTGGCGGCACAGTCAGAAGGGCCCCCCCAGATGATCTAAGAGTACGGGTTGGATTATATAGAAGAAGGCGGTCCCTCAAATACCCCGGACCCGAGCCGTAAAGGGCTTTAAAAGTCAAAACTAGCACTTTGAATTGGGCCCGGAACAGAACCGGCAGCCAGTGTAGTCGCCGAAGCAGCGGCTCGACAGAGTCAAACCGACGTGCCCCAGCAACCACCCGAGCCGCCGCGTTCTGTACTAGTTGTAATTTCCGGACCGTCTTCAAAGGCAGCCCCACGTAGAGCGCATTGCAATAATCTAATCTTGATGTCACTAGGGCATGGGTCACTGTGGCCAGGTCCGCACAGCTCAGGTACGGCCGCAGCTGGCGGATCAGCCGAAGCTGAGCAAAGGCTCCCCTGGCCACCGCCGCCACCTGGGACTCCAGGTGTAGCTGTGAATCCAGGAGAACCCCCAAGCTGCGAACCTGCTCCTTCAGAGGAAGTGCGACCCCATTCAGAGCAGGACGATAGTCCAATACCCGAGCTGTGGATTTCCGAACCAAAAGCACCTCTGTCTTATCCGGATTTAATTTCAGCTTGTTCGCCCGCATCCAGCCCCCAACTGCCTCCAGACAGCGATCCAGGACCTCAACCGCCTCCTCAGAATCAGGGGGAAAGGAGAGATAAAGTTGGGTGTCATCAGCATATTGATGGCACCCCACTCCAAACCCCCGGATGACCTCTCCCAGCGGTTTCATGTAGATGTTAAACAGCATGGGGGATAAGATGGAACCTTGCGGCACCCCGAACCTAAGAGTTCGGGGTGCCGAACAAGAGTCCCCCAGCACCACCTTCTGGGATCTGTCAGCCAGGAAGGAGCGGAACCACTTCAAAACAGTGCCTCCAAGCCCCAACCCATCCAACCGACCCAGAAGGACACCATGGTCGATGGTGTCGAAAGCCGCCGAGAGGTCCAGCAGGACTAACAGGGTCGCACTTCCCCCGTCCATCCCCCGGCGCAGGTCATCCACCAAGGCGACCAAGGCAGTCTCCGTCCCGAACCCCGGCCTGAAGCCAGATTGGAATGGGTCCAGATAATCCGTTTCCTCCAGAACCCTCTGAAGCTGGGACGCCACCACCCGCTCAATCACCTTGCCCAGAAATGGGATATTGGATACTGGCCGAACGTTGTTTAAATTTGAGGGATCCAGGGAGGGCTTCTTCAGGAGGGGGCGAACCACCGCCTGCTTCAAAGCAGGCGGGAGCACCCCCTCCTTCAGAGATGCATTCACTACCCTCCCCGTCCACTCGGCCAGCCCTCCCCGGGCAGCTCTAATTAGCCATGCCGGGCAAGGGTCGAGCGGGCAAGTAGCAGGTCTCACACTCCAGAGAATCCTGTCCACATCCTCAGGCTCTACAAACTGAAAAGAATCCCAAATGATAGGATAGACAGGTTCCCCGGGGACATCACTAGATCTGCCCACAGCAGCGTCCAAGTCATGCCGGATCTGATCGACCTTGTCTGCAAAATGTCGAGCGAACTCATCACAGCGAGCCTCCGTGTGCTCCTCCCCACCAGTAAGGGGGGCAAGATGTAACAGACTGCGGACCACACGGAGAGCTCAGCCGGACGGTTCTCTGCAGACGCAATGGTGGCAGAGAGGTGAGCTCTCTTAGCCACCACCACTGCTCTAGAATAAACTTTCAATTGGGCCTTAGCCCGTGTCCGGTCAGATACGGCACGAGTCTTTCGCCACCGACGCTCTAGTCGTCTGCTCTGCTGCTTCATCGTTCGCAGCTCCTCAGAAAACCAAGGAGCCGCTCTGATTCTGCGACTGGGCATAGGACGCTCAGGAGCAATCTCATCCAGGGCCCTGGCCATCTCCATATTCCAGAGGTCCACCAGGGCACCGGGTGGATCTCCAACTCTGGCAACAGGAAAATCCCCCAGAGCCCTCAGGAATCCATCTGGATCCATCAGCCTCCGAGGGCGGATCATAGAATGTGATCCCCCGCCATTGCAGAGGTGAGAAGCCGCAACAAGCCTAAATCCCACCAGACAGTGATCTGTCCATGACAAAGGAGTGATCTTAACCTCCTCCACCTCCAGATCACCATCAACCTGTCCCGCAGTAAACACCAGGTCCAGCATGTGTCCCGCCTCATGTGTCGGGGCAGATATTTTTTGAGACAGACCCATGGTTGCCATGGAGGCCATGAAGTCCTGAGCCGCAGATGTTGCCGGGGCCTCGGCATGGACATTAAAGTCCCCCAACACCAGAAGGCGGGGGGACTCCAACACCACGCTCGAGACCAGCTCCGTCAGCTCAGGCAGGGAGACTGCTGGGCAGCAAGGCGGGCGGTACACCAACAGAATCCCCGTCCTGTCTCGCCCCTCCAACACAACGCGAAGGCACTCAAACCCGGTGGACTGCTGAACAGGGTATCTGGTGAGACGGATGGAATCCCGATAGACCATCGCAACCCCACCTCCCCGCCCCTGTAGCCGTGGCTGCTGCAGTACCCGGAAACCCAGTGGACAAATCTGGGAAAGATTAACCCCGCCCAGCTCATCCAGCCAGGTCTCCGTGATACATACCAGGTCGGCTTTCTCCTCCAAGATTAAATCATGGATAAGAGAGGTCTTATTATTCACCGACCTGGCATTCAGAAGCAGCAGCTTCAGACTCAGGGGACTGTTGCCAGGATTTCCAAGGGTCAGAGGGATGAGGGAAGGGCCAGAAAGAGGGACAGTCTGTCTACGACTGACCCTCCTTCTCCTGTAATGTCCAGCCCCGACCCCACCGCCATATCTTCCGTAACCCGTAACTCTGCTAATGGTGGCCTCCCTCCTTCCCCCCTGAGCTCCCTCGAGGTGTCAAACACATAATTCCGGCAGGAGCGACCTACAAGCCAACCACCAGCACAAATACAAAAACTAAAAAAACACAGACACACACACACACACACACACTCCCACCAACAACCGGTGCAGCAGCCCTCACCCCACTCCCACTGAGGCTTGGGCTGCTGCAGGCCTCTGCCTCCCTCTCACTGAGGCAAAGGCCCTCACTCCTTCCCTCCCTGCCCCCCTCTCACAGAGGCAGGGATAGCCTTCCACTCCCTGGCCAGACTCTCACTCCGGCCAGGAAGTTACACTCGTACAATCACTCACTCAGTTAAAAGGCTGGGGTTGGCTTGTTGACTGGCGACTAGGCTCCAACAATAAAGACGTGGCTGGAGCGTGACGATCCACAGGACGATAACCCAGGAGGCAGCCAGGACACAGCAACAGCAGCAGATGGTATAGGCTCCCGGCTCAGCTCCCCAGGCGAAGAGCCACGGGCAAAGCCAAAGGCTTAAGCTGGTGACTGACCTGCAGGGAAGAGAACCAAATGGTGCCTGAGTTAGCCGGCCCGGCCCCCAGCACAGGTGTCACAATCAGTGGCTCCTCTCCACCCACAACAGCCCAAACAGCCTGGATCTTAAGGGAGCCCTGGCAAAGCCAAAGGCTTAAGCTGGATTTCCTTTGGCTTAAGCCAAAGGAAATGCTGTCTACCGAGTCAGATATTTGGTCCATCTCACTCCCTGTGGTTGACACTGTCTGGAAGTGGCTGTCCAAGGTCTTAGGTTTGTTCTCTGTGCTATCTGGAGAGGCTGGGTGCTAACCCTGGGATCGTCTGCATGTTCGCCAGTGGTGCTTTCACTAAGCCACAGCCTGTTTCACATCACATGACTGTCCAAGACGAGCCCATGTCCTGTGCTGAAAACAAGCACATGCAAGTATGAGAGCCTCTGCTCAAATTCACCTTCAGCATTGCACCTAAAAATAATTGTGTTCATCATAGTAGGCTGAGCTTTTGTTGAATTACATCATGCTGCCAATAAATCACACAAACATCCATTATTGGAGCCTGAAAAGTATTCAGAAATAGATGCAGGATCAGCTATGAGACTGAGGTGCTTGAGGGACGAAATCCTTGCCTATTAATGTGGCTCTGTAGTCCTCTGCATTGGAGTAGACCGAGAGCGTTCAAACTAAGGTCTTCAACAATGTCTTCAACATTGACTTAGCGAATATGAGTTTCTGTAATTTCTGCAATACCATCAGTGGACTTCTGACTCATCTTGTGAGCTGAAAGCAGGAAAATGACTCATTGGCTGGAGGAGGGGGGGTGACAGTACAATATTAGAGCAGTTCCTCTCTCCTTGGCACTTCCACATGCCTTTGGATCATGAAAGGGATGGAACAGCAAGTGTTTCTGTGAGAGGCTCTGGGATTGATGGCTTTACTGATAGGAACAACACCAAACACCAGTGGCAGCAGAGAACATAGCAAGGAGGAGTAAGGAAGACACAGGCCAAGAGGGGATATTTTGTTGGGCCCAGGACTGTGACTGAGAGCAGGAAGGCCTAGAATATAATAGGTGTAGCCTGAAATCCGGTATGCTTGAAAGGAGGAAGGAACTGGCTGTCTCCAACGTAGGAGGGTTAGGAGTTGGCTGTCTCTCAACTGAGAGAGAGAGAGAGAGAGAGAGAGAGAGAGAGAGAGAGAGAATATAGGCATGCCCCAGTATCCACTGGGGTTCTGTTCCGGACCCACTCCCCCGTGAATACCTGAAACCTTTTTAAAGATAGGGGAACATCCGTGGTTTTTCTGCTATATGGTAAAAAAAGAGATTTGTTTAATGTTCCCCTATAATTTTAATAGGTGTCCAAGTATCCATGGCATCCGTGGATAACTGAAACTGTGTATTCTGAATCAGTGGTTACTGGGGCACACCTGTACTCAACCTATCCCTGGTCTGATCTTCTGACACTGGTCAGTACGGACTTGTACCAGTGATATAGCTGGTGTTGAGTAGACCTATTTTGCAGGCCAGGACTTTTCCTGGGCAAATGTCCCCTTAACGTGAAGAGGATTTTTGCCTGCTAAATCCCCCTGCAGGATGCAGCACATCCCATGCCATTGCCACTGAATTGGCGCAGGGGAATTTGCATTGGATCGGACTGCCCTTTCATCTTGGGTTAAAGTGTATTCACCATTAATCTTGTTTGTGAGTTCAGTATCTGTATTTTTTTTTTACATGGGAGTCTTACCTGGCACGAATAGTGAAATGTGACCTGCATGGCTAATCTGTGGCATAATACCTCCAAATTGAGGGTGTTTTTTTTCTTTCAAATATTCACACTCTGTTAATCAGTTAATTAGAACTGAAATCCATAATTAGCTGAATTAAAGATTTTGCAAATTACAGCAAATCCTCGCTGACATATGGCTGCTACTGGGAGTACCATCCTAACCTGGCATTAGACCAGCACAGTTAGGCCAGCAAAGTTTGGCAGGCACAAGGGCTACCATAAAGCGCATTTGGACCACTCTCAGAGTCAAGGAAGATGGTGCATGTCTCTGGGCTGGCCTGTAATTCCAAGATTGGCCCAAACACACTTTATGGCGTCCCTTCTTCTGGCCAAACTTTGCTGGTTTAACTGTCCCGGCATAACTCCAGGTTAGGATTACACCCTGAATTCTGGCTGCCAGTATTTTACTTCAAAAATGTGGCATGCTATTTAGACCATTCAATTTACATTTATTCATCTAGGGCTATAATCCAATATACACTTACTTGAGATAAGCCCCACTGAGCTCACTGGGGCTTATTTCTGTGTAGTCATGTGTTTAGGATTACACTGGAACAGAGGTGTAACTAGGGCAGAGACTGAGGGGCACCCGCCCCAGGTGCTATGCTGAAAGAGTGTGCAGGATTGGCCCCCGGCTCCGCCTTTGTTATGGAGGTGACTGTCTTCACACCACAAGCAGCACCAAGACAGTCACCTCTGGGCTCTCCCCACTGGAGGAAGTGCTGGTTGCTTTGCTCCTGCTCTGGGGAGAAGCTTGAAGAGACTGTCTTTGCCCTTGTGATGCAAAAGGCAGTCTCCTCCAGGCTCTTCCCAAAGGAGGTGGCACTGCCGCTTCAAGCACGCACCCCTCCTCCAGGGAGATGCCAGAGGAGGCTGCCTTTGCACTTTACAGATTCTTTATTTACGGTCTTCTGACCAGCAAAACACAAACAACTAAACAGAATACACAAAAATAAAAACATCCCCCCTATCCCCCCTATTCATTAACACAAAAGAATCAAAAGTCATTAAAAACATAAATCGTAAAACCCATGATCAAGAATTAGTACTCTCAAATTTCCTTCTAGCCAACTGTGCAGCATGGCAAAAACGGGCAACCCTGAGTGATATGTCAGAATGAATGTCGGCTAACAGAAAAGCAATTTGCTCTTCCTCCTGCATCCCCGTTGCCTTTGCACTTGTGGCAAAGGCAGGCCATGTGTGGCATCCGTACGCCCTTCATTGACTATAGCCTCTGGAAAAGTTTTTAGCCTTTCTTTCTATCAACCAGAAGAAACACTTTAAGCCTTTCTGGAGGCCGTAGTAAGCCTCTGAAGGGCCTGCAGAGCAGCCTTGAGTCATGCAAGGCTCCAGGTGAGTCGGGGGCAGGGAGAGCGGGAGGGCGGTGGCAGCGGTACAGGGCAGGTGTTAGCCTTCGGTCCTGGCCCGGGGTGGCGCATGGGCCAGGGCTACAATTGAAGGTTAGTATACTAAAATCAATAGGAACCCTATTTATTTATTTATTTATTTATTTATTTATTTATTTATTTATTTATTTATTTATTTATTTATTTATTAAATAATAAATAAAATACCAAAATAGTGCCACCAGTGTGCCTGGTTTTTGAAACAGGGTGAAAGCAACTTTTGAATGGCCTGGATGATACGGTCACATTAATATGATCATCATGTCAATCAAGAAAATAACTGTAATCAGTATCTGAGCAAAGTTAGATATAAATTATTATTACTGAATTGCTCACAGGCATTTGTTTAAAAAGCAAATGAATCAACAAGTGACTTAATCATCTTCGTTAGCAGCTAAAAAGAATTAAAGTTACATATTCCAGTAGGTTAATTACAATTTTGCTATTTGAGTTTCCTTTGCTTTCCCAAATACTTTGATCACAGCTAAACAATGTAATTAGCTAATTAAAATCAAAGCCAATTACTTCGGAGCCACTGATTGTCTCCAACAAATACCATCCCCCCAGAAAAGCTAGTTTAATATGTAAAATACTGCCTAAGGAATGAGCATAGCAACCAAATATAAGTGTGACAAACAAAAGATGTTGGCTAAAAGACAAGGGTTTAGTTCTTGCCCTAGTCATGCGACATTGGGCAGCATTAAAATGCATTAATCATATCAATACACAATGTAGGATTCAGTGCCTGCACTAAGTCACAACAAAACTGACAGTTGTAATACAATGCATTAGATAGCTCTTTTTAAATGACAGGGTAATTAATGTGTCGTACAACCCCTATAATTTTATAATCACAGCTGATTTGCTAATCTGAATTTTCTCCTAGGAATACTTTGACATTTAACTTGAGATAGGTTCAGATATTCTGTTGGCTCTCTTGTGCTTTCAGTGCTCATGTGAGTGGTCTGCAGATGGCACTGGAAGAGAGAAATTGGGGTATTCTGCACAGACTTGACCAAAGCCTGCCCAGCTCTAGCAGTGGTGCCCAAATTCTCATGCCACATTCCTCTTCTGCTCCAAAGATCCTCCTGTTTTGCAAGTGCACAAGGCAGCAGATGAGTTAGTGCTGAAAATGATGGCAGCGGCAGCAATGGCCACAGCAGGGGAGATGAGCCTCTCTTACCCTACTCCTCCATTGCCACTCCCTTACCCCTTCCGCTGCCTGGTGCGTCTTCAAAACTGGCTGGGTGGAGAGGATTCTGGAACTCTCAGCCTGTTTAAAGCAGTATGGGCAGTGGAAGAGGAAAAGAAGGTAGAGACTCTTCCTGGGTGCTTTCCTTCCAAGCAAACTATGGGGGACAGGATTGCAGTAGCCCTTACCACCTCCTCTGATCTGCTGCCATGATTTTTGTCAGTGGCACTGGAAGAAGGAGTAAGTCACCCCACCCTCCTCTTGCTCACTTGCCAAGGAAATTGAGCAAACAGGGCAGAGGCCAGGCAGGCCCAGGGTGTAGGGCGTCTCAACATTTTACAGCCTCCTCTGCTTGAAATAGCTGCCTCACCCCATCTCGTGGGTGGGCTGGTCCTGACTTTGCATTTCAGTTTCCAGGAGCATGATGGACTGACTCCAAACCAGGAAATCCCTGCTCGTGGGAGCAGTGCAGGTAACGGATGTTGCATCACTCATGTGAGGCTATCACTAGCAATGTGGTGATCTTGCCCCCAAAATGGGGCAAGAAAATATCACCTGGGCCTCTTTTTGGGGTTACATTGGATAAGCTGTTGGAGATCCATGCTCATTCATAGGAGGAGATGGCCAGCATATGCTTGAAAAGGTGCTTATTATAATAAAGTTAATAATGGACCTTTTGAAAGCACTATTTCAAACTAATATTTGCACTGTTATTGTATATGCAAGTATGCCCTGGTGTACATGGGGACAGGTTCCTGGTCCTCCCATGGATACCTGAAACTGTGGATAAGACGGTAATTAACCGTAATAAGAGGATAATTAACCCAATGCTAATTATAGGGTTTTCTCCTGCCCTCACAAGCAAGAACGTTTTTAGCAACTCAAAGTAAGAATAAAGGAAGGTAAGGGTCCCCCTTGATCGATGGATAATTGAAATCATGGCTATGGGATTTATGGATATGGGGGCCAACCTGTATTGCTAATGATGTTGTTTTCTTGTTCTTTCTTGGAGCACGTATGCATCTCAGGCTGCAATCCTATACACTTTCCTAGGAGTAAGCCCTATTGTACACAATGGGACTTACTTCTGAGTAGACATGCATAGGATTGTGCTCTCAATCCGAGTGTCTCTTGATCTATGGACTACACTTCTAAAGTTGGTTATGTCATGTATAGAGACGAGTGGCTGCTGAAATCTATATCCACAGATGGCCACAACGCTACCATATTCCTGTGTGAACGAGTGCTACCAGACTGAGTGTATAACACTGAACTTGTATAATTGTTACAGAGGGACCAATTTGGCAATGTATCTACTGGGGCTATTCTCTGTGGTTTTGCGTATATTGTTGCAATATGCAGTACTGCGCAACTGTTAAATTAAGTATGTCTTTGTGGTTGTGGGTGTATAGAGTGATTATTTGCACACATTATTGTTATTAGTAGGGTGAGAGAGAGCCAAATACATTGGGAGAGTCTGTGCAGACCAAGGCGTGGACTGTATTGGCAGATTGTGGAAGATCTATGACATAGATTCTATGTTATGCTGAGGAAATAGTGGCCTGAGGAAATAGTGCTGAGGAAATAGTGGCCTGCATAGTTTCTCCCCAATGGTCAGTCTGTCCTTCATTATTGGGTTAATCTTTGGGAGAAGTGCTTGGACACACTTCATTGAGACGCCATTTAAAAGCATCACCATCAGCAGAAGGAAGTGTGTGTGTGTGTGTGTGTGTGTGTGGTAACTCTAGGTGAGCCATATGGAACCTTTTTGCAAGAGGGATACATCTGGTAGAAGAAGGCCATTTCTACTTGGAGGGACATAAGAACGCTGTGTTAGGTTGTCATCTGTTTGAGATAAATTGTTTGCCTGTGTAGGATAATAAATCTTGGCTTCTGTCCTTTTCCCACTGGCCTGCTCCTTGTCTCCATATCCAAAAAGAAGTGCTGTTCTTCTGGCAATACGGTGTGTATTGAAACCATCTTATACCTTTAAAGGGCTAATCCAAGAAACCCCTGCAGGAGAATCCTGAAGCCACTTCTGTAGACTTTACAAACTGCAGATTGTTGTTGGGGCTTCAACAATACGTTCTACTCTCTAACCTTTTGCATACTATCTGACTGATGAAGAGTTCTGTGGAACTGAAAAGCTTGCTGAGGGATATTGTCGTTCAGTCGCTGTCGTGTCTGACCCTTCGCGACCCCATGGACCACAACACACCAGTGAATATTTGATATCACTATGTATGGCTTGTGTGTGTGTGTGTGTGTGGTCCTTCACTCCAGGCAGCAGCACATCTTCAACCAACCCCGGCAAAAGAGCATAAAAGGACCAGTTAACACCAAGAAGTAGGGGTGTGTGTTTTTGAGTGGTATTTTTTCCAAGATTTCTTGATTAAAATAGCAAATTGCGGTGCTATGTGTTTTTGTTCTACATTCTCATTCCAAGTTCTCATTTTCATTAATTTTAAATGCTTTAAAAGTGTACTAGGTAGATGATACAGGTGATATACTGTCAGAAGATGCAGCCGCAGTATTAGTTCTAATGGGAAAAGTGCTCTATTGGAAAAAAAAACTTAAAATACCAAAACGAGGGTTTTTGCGTTTGTAGTCAGATATTTTAACTGCCAAAAGGTGGTTAACACCCAAAAGGCGGTTTTCAATGAAAAAAAAGCACCACTACCAATAAGTGATTCCTTAACTATTAACAGAATCCTGAGAGTGCTTTTTTGGATTTTAAATTGAAGACACAGCAGTGGACCATGGAATTTCTAACAGCGGATAAAAAAAACAGATGATCCAAGCCTGGAGTGAGCCATCCATAAATTTGTCCAATTTTGAAAACGTGCCACACCGTGACATATTTTTGTGACAGTGAATTCCATAAGTTGATTATGCATTGTGCGATGAAGGACTTTCTTTTGTTGTCTGGAACCAACTGCCAATGAATTTGATTTGGCAATCTCAAGTTTTAGCATTATGAGAGAGGGGGGGTGTTCTTTCACTCTACTCTCTCCAAACCACTCATAATTTATCTCCAAGCCATTCTAATTTGTTGGCTGAGTTGGGTTGAGGAACTCATTTCAACCCTTTAAGGACCTCCCAAGTGCAACACTGCAAGTAGCATCAAAGTCAAACTTTGAAGAAATGCCTTTACATATTCAAAGAAATTGTTGCTGGCACATTATTTTATTAGTTTTAAGCTGCTGAATTTATTTATTTTTTAATGTGCCGAATTTATTAAATTAAAAACTGTCCTCATCTACTACCTTAGAAATGTGGTACTGACCTTTCCATAAACTCCATCTAATATAAATGAATAAACATAGCCAGAAGATGAATGGCGAGTCTTTCCAAGTGCTGGCTAGAGTACAACCTATATATCTTCTAGTCATTAAAGACATATGCATTCTCTTAATAAATTAAAGGACATTTTCAAGGTTGGAAGGCCTGAAAATTACCCTTGACGTTATAAGTGATTCTGATTAAGGTTGCGACCCTCTACACACTTACTTGAGAGTAGGTCCCATTGAATTACTTTTGAGCAGACACGCATAGGTTTGTGTTATTAGAGAACTAAACTGGAGCGCAATGCTAGCTTGGAGTTAGGCTGGCACAGCTAGACCAGCAAAGTTTGGTCAGCACAAGGGTCATGGTAACGTATGTTTGGACCACTCTTGGAGTTAGAGGCCAGCACACAGACGTGTGCCAGCCTCCCTGGCTCCAAAAATGGTCCAAACACGCTTTACGTTGTCACTTGTGCCAACCAATTGTGCCATCCTAACTCCAGGTTAGGATTGCGATCTGGGTAATTGTAGGGATAGTTCACACCACCTCCTTCAGCCTATTGTTTTTAATGACTTTGACCCAAATGGTCTTGACATTTTCTATGAGCAAAAGCAGCCAAGCTTGTGAGCTACTTTGCACCATCTCCCTGGGGTGTTCGTGAGCCCTCCTGGGAATGCATTTCTTGAGACATTTTTTTCATCCTACATGCACTCCAATTGCATCTGTACAAGCACCTTATTCTTCGTTTTCACTGTCTTTTCTATGATCTTATTTGCACAGCAAAATTTGCTAAAGGGAATCTGAGTATCAGAGATTCTGTGTTAGGAATGTGATTGGATTAAATGGCTTTCCAGTTCTTACACCTCTCCGGTTCTGTATCAGACATTTGTCGGAGCTCTGAGAAATAGGAAGGGAAAAGGATAGGATAGGCCCACAAAAGGGAAGCGAATGGCTCAATAGATACCTGCAATCTGCCTTGCTTTTTTCCATTGGCCAACATCTCAATCCTTTGCATACCTACTCAGAAGTAAGTCCCATTATGGTCTATTGTCAAGCTTTTCAATCTCATGGCACACTGAGAAGGTGCTAATCGTCAAGGCATACCATCCGTTTTTTGGCAATTGCAAAGCACACTGCAATGCTGGTAGGGGGCTCACATCCCCCAATTACCCTACTAATAAAGACCCTCCCCCAAACTCCCTCAGCACACCTGCAGACCATTCACAGCACACCAATGTTCCAAGGCACAGTGATAGAAAATTGTTGGTCTGCTGGGTTTTCCCTCAGAAAATTACAGCGCAAGACAAAGAATATGAGAAGCACTGTTCAGATTTGTGGGAAAGAGGGTAGGGTCTCCACAGTCACGACATCACAAGATGTCCAACCTATTGTGCAGATACAACCAGTTGGATCAATGTAGCTAGATGTAGACACAGGGTGCAAGCCTAACCAACTTTCCAGCACCTGGGAAAGGGCAATGTAAGAGCAAACATTCTATTACCTTGAGAAGGCCTCCATGACTGTTCCCCAACTGCAGGATATAGCACATGCCCCATTGACACAGCTATATTAGTACTGGAAAGTTGGTTAGGATTGCAACCACAGTTGCTGTTATGGTACTGTTAATGTGTTCAAGAATCCTTCAAATGCAAATATAAAATGTCTATGATTATGGTACACACAGAGCCTATTTGCTGTATGTGTATAGTGGTAGATGATATGCCCATCCTTCATTAGCAGAAGCTATGTGACAACATCAGCCTTATGCAGCAGGGTTGGAAAAGTCAATTGTGTCTGAGACATTTGATAGTCACTGTAGCTTACTGTAGACAGGGTTGGGCTTAATGGACCCAATGGTCTGATTCAATTTAAGTCCACTTCATATGGGGAGTAATGGCTCTGTAAGTATGTGAACCAGTCCTGCAAGGTGGAAAGAACTGAGCTTACTTTGCGAACTCTATATGGCAAACACTCCTCAGATCAGGTTAATGGTAGGTCACTGGCAGTTGAAGTACAGTACTCATAATCTAGAAATGAAATAAACAAACCACCCCCTTCTAGGGAATGCATAGCACTCCCAACAGGATACATGATACTGCTACCCCTGTTGTTGAAACCTGCATTTCAAGCCCCGTGAATTGAATTTCCTACTGTTGTGATGCTATGCCAATTTTCAGGATAAGCTTACAGTGCAAATCCCAACAACGCATGGTATTCTAAAGAAAATTGAATAAGGAAAGGAAATACACAGGGCAAACTATAAGGATTCTCCAAGTTATAGCACTTGTGTTATTTTTGACACAGCAGAGGGGTGACCCATCAGGCTGCCCTGGGGCCACTGCAGGTAAAAAAAGTCCCTTATCATGTTTCTCAAATCAGGAAGCATGGGACTTATGGTTTTATTTAAAGGGACTGGACAAATAAATGATCCCTTTTGTTTGCATGGCCCTTTTAAATGAAACTGGAAGTCCCATAATTCCTAGTTTTGGAATGCAACAAAGTGCTGGAAAGGGCATTTATTTTGTCTGTGTGGGCCAGAGAATGCATTAAACATGATGGAGCATGGTAAGGAAGCAGATGATTTGCTTTTTGCTTGCTTTTATAGAGAAGTGGATCCATATGGCTTATCTACATGGAGGGAGGCAACAGTGGTGGACATGGGGTGAAGGGCACCCCAAATCTGCCTCTCCTCCTACCACCTGCCCTGATGGGAGCCACAGTATTTGTTTCGTTGCTGGGCAGATCCTGCATGGCGGGGAAGTTTAACAAGTAGCGAACTGCCTTTGATGAAAACCAATGGAACAAATAACAAAGGAAAACACATTTAGATATGGAAATGCCTCTTGGATTACTTGGGCAGAGATTTTCTTACTCTTTGGACTGGCAAGAAAGACGGGAATTAAAAAACACTGAAGGAAGCCTGCAAGTGTTGGCGTGGTGCCACTATGCTTTTCTTATATATGTAAAAGGAGAAATGGCTTGGCTGGAGTTTTCATGCTCTCTGTAAAGCTTGCCCATGAAAGTCTGATACCTTTAGTTCTCATATTCAAGCTTATTGAAGCTCCACATTGAGCAGTGGGAGCCCCAGTTGGTTAACCTTCTGTACTTCTGGAGCAGGAGTTTTGCAGGAATAACCAGACACCATTTCCACGGTCCTGTCTGCATAATAGTTGCTGTCACAGAAGGGAGCAAAAGGAAGAAAGGAAAGAAGAAATCTGAGATCTTCCTTCCTTAGTTTAAACACTCATGAAAAATTACCCTAAGTATGCAATCCTATACCTATCTTACTCAGAAATAAGCCTCACTGAATTCAATAGGACTTACTCCCAGGTAAGTGTGTATAGGATTGCAGCCTAAGTGGACATCTCACAGTGTAAGATTCAGGGCGCAATCCTATACTGCACTGGAATGGCGAGGCCAGCCGGCCAACACTATATCCTAGTGCAGTATAGGTGAGGTTGGATCCTCCCCACAGCAAGGGAGTATGTGCTCCCTTACTGTAGGGGAGGCTCCAGCCTCACCCTATGTGCTCCCCGGATCTGTGCCTGCTAAAGAGCGGGCGCAGATCCTAGGAGACTGTGCAGCCCGAATCAGGACCGTGCGGCCTCGCAGACGGGCTTAGGATGTGGCCACCTCCCAAGCCTGCCCATGTCCCACCCAAGTCCCGCCTCCCTCCCTCCCTCCGATCCCCGTGCCACCTTGGCATGGAGCCTCCCTTCGGCACGGATTAGGATTTGATGGCTAGTCTCTAATTCCCACTTGTATAATTTCATGTAGTGGTGCGGCAGCAAATAGGGCTGCTGACCAAGGTTACCAATCCACAGCATTAACCTTGAATCTCCAGAAATCAGCAACAATCTCCATGTAACTACTGGAAGCACTCCTGGATGTGTCAACAAGCTTTCTAGGAACTTCCAATATTATATCATGTTAGGAAAAAAAATCTAGGACATAGTTTCAGTCCTTACTTCTGATGCTGAACCCAAAGCTTAGGCAGGTTCACATGGGAGAAGGCGGTTCTTGAAGGAAACCTTCAAGAACCTGAAGGTGGTTCTTGAATGTAGTCTTAGGCCATTAGAGGTTTTAAAGCTAAAACAAGCAGTTTACACTGAGCCGGAGTTGTGTGTGCCAATCATTGGTCATAAAACAATAATCTAGCAACCGCATTCTGAGCCAGGTGCAGAGTCGAAATTGCTTTTTGAAGGTGGTTCAACACAGAGAATATTGCAGTAATCCTGTTGGAAATGATTATGGCATGAATGATAGCAACCAGGTCCGACTACTCTGGGAGCTGACACTGGTAAAAAACATTCCTGGCACCCACCACCCAAGAATGAGGCCAGATCAAGAAGTGCCCCTAGACTGCATGCCCGGTCTTTCAGGTAGGGGGACCAGATACAAACTGGGGCAGTGCGCCTCTACCTTTAACCATTATATAGAAAAGGGAATTTGGTCAGGTTCAGCTTTTCAAACCCTTCCATGATGAGCTGCACATGCCTAAAGTCCCTCTTCTATACAATGGTTAAAGGCAGAGGTACTCTGTCCCAATTTGCATCTGGTAACCCTACTTTCAGGGGCAGGGTGACCATATGTCCTCTTTTTCCAGGATATGTACTACATTTCAGCCTTCTGTCCTGGGTAATTTGAAAATGTCCTGCATCACTTGCTTGTGTGTTCGTCCTGTGTTCCTTCATTCTTTGGGTTGCATGAAAAGAGAACAAGTCACCCCCAAATCCATGCATATTAATGTTTTTAGCTTTTATTTTGTAACATCCTACATTTTTCTTGAATGTCCTACATTTTGAGGTGCCGTGTCCTCCTTTGTGGTAATGACACCTGGTCAGGGCGGTGCACAAACCCATCCCTGCCTTGTTTGGCTTTACCTTGCTTCACCCCACTCAGCCTAGATCTGGCTAATTCCATGCCTCTGACTCCTTAATCCTGTTCTGATTTCTCCAGCCTCAACCTCGCCTGTTTAGGACAACACCTTTATCTCCACATCTGAAGTCCTGGAGCAGGTCCTGGCTGAAGTGTGACAAATACTGTCAAATCTATCTATAGAAAGAGCAATGTCCTGACTGATTCATCAACACCCAGCCCAAACCCCTGGACCTAGGAACACAAAATTTGGGGAGTATATTCCTTCCATGATGTACGCACCCACTAAGAAGAAATTTTTAGAAATTTGACCCCTAAGAGGGTGAAAAGGGGTCAAATGTGCTTTCCTCAATATCTCTTAGCCCTGATGAGATATCGACTTGGTTTTTGCTTACAAAGGTGACACATACAAACGCTTAAAAACATCATTCAGGATTTCACCCTAATCAGCCCCTAAAGGGATGAATCTAGATTCAGGGGGTGAATTATAGAACCCTCCCTATTACTTAGGCCTGGCTGGCTTTTTCCCCTGTGCTATTGCCTGAAAGAGGCCTGTGGGTCTCCATGGCAACAGAGGCCAGGCCGGCCCTTTTAACCCTTTTTAAAAGTTGGTATGGCAAGGGGCAGTAACAGTAAATTATCAATTTACTGTTTACTGTGCGATCACCAGCCCTCACTCTGCTCATCCCTGTGTTTCTCTGACAGGAGAGTTAGGGAGAGGTACTGGTTCAAGAGTTGTGTGGCGCAGTCTAGCTTCCCTCAGACGAGGCTTTTCACTGTAGTCGCTGTACATAACAGCTGCGGGTCCCTTCACTAGCAATGGCTCTCCTTGCTGATCCCACTATCCAGGCTTCCCTCAAGCCTTCGGCACCCAGCACAGGGCAGCAAGACCAAAGACACGTCTCTGTCAGGGAGGTCTCCTCATTGATCCCCCACATCCTGGACTCCCTCCCTCACGCCTTCAGCACCCATTTCTCACATCTCTTGTGCAATGTGCCAGGCACTGCCCAGCCATTGTGTGAGGCTCGGACCTCTCACACAAGCTGTGGGGCACTCTGGACACAGAGCTCTTGCAGACACATGGACACATGCACATGCTTCCCTCCAGTGGTGGTATCTAAAGTGGGAGGAACTGGTACGCTGGGCAGGACTTATGTGTGATTGGCTGCCGGTCCATTCGGTTCCGCCACCTGCCCACCCGCCGCGTGGGCTGCCCTGGCCTCGGAGGGGGCGCCTGCTCACCGAAGGGGGACGGGTGGGGGCGCGCCAGGTGCCTGGGCAAGCAGCGGTGGGGTGCGCCAACTGGGGGCAGCCTGCGCGGCGGGCAGGCAGGCGGCGGAACAGAACAGACGGGCTGCCAATCAACCATACATCCCGCCCAGCGTTCTGGTTCCTCCCGCTTTAGATCCCACCACTGCTTCCCTCCCCTCTGTTATTACAGACGCATGGGTATCCAGCAGTATGATGTACTAGTAGCTTTTTTTCTGTATTGTAGAATGACTCTGGGGTTTTTTTGCAGCTTCTCAGGGTTCCTCAATAAATAGGCCAATAATGGCAAGCGGTAGTCCACCTAAGATCGCTTGGCCATCAAAACTCTTCTTTTTCCAGAATACAAAGGGACATTGGTGAGTTCTGTTAGTTTTCTTTTCCTGTCACTTTATTTATTGAAACTTATTGCACAATGTATTTCAATGAACTGTATTTCAACCCAAACTCTTGAATTGGGGTTTCAATTGGTTAAATAATAAAGAGAGATGGAATAAAAATATCCCAAATAAATATGAAATTTATGTCAGTGTACCATCCTATGCATGTCTACTCAGAAGTAAATTCCATTTCAATTGTATATGTCTCCTTTAATCCCTCATCCAATAAATAGAAATAAGCACACACACACACACACACACACACACACACACACACACTAATTCTACTCCCTGAGGGGCATGATTCAGAATTACCTTCTCCCCTCCTTCCATCCATCTGCTTCTTTTTTCTATCCATCCTTCTACGCCCCCTACTATCCTTTATCCATCTGCATCTGGGAACAAGGCAGACTGGAAGGTATGCTCTTATGCAGATTTCTCAGTTTGCCTTCGGCTGGGCTTGATATTTCTTTTCAACTTGAGTTATTTGAAAGAAGTTGCAAAGGAAGCACCTAAATGCTCTTGCTGATGATATAGCTAAACCTATTGTAGGAGAAGTCCTGGTACTATGCTTTGACCTCCACTTGTCTTGTGACATCACGGTTTCTTCTTTTCCCTGGAACAAAACTAGACATTGGAACAAAACTAGACATTGGAAATGCAGAAAGTTGTGAATGTTGTGTGGGGAGCAGAGGAGCCTAGATGTGTATCAGCTGTTTTCAGTTGCAGCTGCATATTTACCATAATGTCTAGTTTGGCACTGAGTCTACCATGTTTCTAGTCATAATTTACCATTATCTTGGGCTGAGCCAAAACATGAAAAGGGATGTGTTTTGTAAACATGGCCAATGCTTGTTTTGGTGACTTTTCAGAGGGCAAAGATGTTCAGATAGGTTGTGTATACCAGTATCCTAAATGTTGCAGCCAGTGAATGGCTTCAATGAAGAAAGGGTATTGAAGAGTTGTCCATAATGAGAATGTGTCCATGATCAACAATGTAGAAACAGTAAGGTTTAGCAGTTAGATCAGCTATTTTCAACCAGCATGCTGCTGCGCATTGGTGTGCAGCAAATGATCTGCAGGTGTGCAATGGGAGTTTGGCAGATTGATTGATTGATTGATTGATTGATTGATTGATTGATTGATTGATTGATTTAAAAACATCATGTATTAATAGGACCATTGAGGGACGTGAGTCCCACAACCAGCAGAATGGTGTGCCCTGTCAATTGTCAAAAGACTGATGGTGTGCCCTGACAGTTTTAGTGTCCTGTTAGTCAGTGTGCCATGAGATGAAAAAGGCTGAAAATAGCTGGGTAAGATAGTGCTTCCAAGGATTCAAAGAGGGTTCTTTAATCCTTACAACAACCTTGAAAGAGAGGACAGTATTACTGGGCTAGTGTAGATGTTTCCCTGTCTGCAAACCATGTGAAATGACAAGCAAGGGAGTCATTGTAGGATGGCTCCCAACTCTGAAGTGAATTTAGCTTCATCTACATAGCCAGGTTTGATCTGCTAAACGGTACCATCAGTTTTAGCACTGTGCTTGTAAGAAAGCATTGGGTGTCTGCCAATCCTCAAAGTCCCCGTATGAGTAGAACTGGGTATTCAAAGCATTCTAATAGCTTTTTGAATGCTGACTCTAACAATTGCTTCTTACAATCCATCTGAAGATGAGGCTCATGAATCATCACAGTCGCATTGGATGAAAGGAAACAATGCCTTCCATTGACAAGATCAATACCATGAGCAGCAGGAAAGCAACAGGAGTGAATGAAACAGGCAAAATGTGAAATAATATAATATGCTAGACATCAGACCTGGTATTGACCCAGTAATGAGGAAAAGATCTGTCTACTGTAGTGGGATCAATGGATGGGAACCACAGGCATTGCAACACAATGGGGGGGGGGAGTGAAATGTTGCCAAATGCTCCATAGTCCAGCTGCAAAGCTCCATCTTCACAACCACTGATGGGGGTTTTGTTTCACAAGTAAAGCATGGTCAGACTGACTCAGCTTGTAGTTTCCAGTAATTCAGAACTTATTGAAATGACAGCTCTTATGCAGGGTCTCTTTATAGCAAGGGCTTTTTTTTTTTTTTACATTTAAAAATTAAAAAATCCTGCAGATTTCCTCAGAGACAACTGAATCACTTTATTGCTCCTGCTCAAGTTTTATGACTTTAATATTCAATTCCATTTAATAATTTTACTAAACGTGTTTGAGGGAGCTTAGGTCAAATAAGGACATGTGGCAAACATAAAAATCTGACTAAATGTTAAAAATGGGCAATACTTGGAATTAAGTAAGACCCTCGTGCCACGAAGGGCCCGATCCTATTGGGCATAGCGTAAGCGGTACAATTGTACTGCCAGCACTTCTGTTGCAAAAGGTGCCATAAGGCACCTCCAGTGCTAGCAGTCAGCCGTTACTGCTGGCGCTGAGCAACCGCCAGGCCAATGCAGGCCCCACACTGCCCGGAGGTGGTAATGTGAGCAGGGAGTGCACCGCTTGCTGGTATCGCATCCTTTTTGGGCAGGGAGGGTGCTCCTGGGTGGGGAGGGGCAGAGTGGGTATGGGACTGGTAGCGCCTCTCACTGCTGGTTCCCAACCTCCATGTAGGTCCATACGGCTGTACACAGAGGCCCTCGCCTCTGCGCTGGCTAATTAACGCGAAGCAAGGAGACAAACCTCCTGTGCTGAGCTCTTACATTTATCCCTTTCCTCTGGGGAGCCTTCTGCAGCTGCCTGGCTGCTGCAGGATGTAGCAGTAACCGCTTGGCTATCGCAGCACGCCCGGGATTGAGCTGACTGGCTGCAATCCTATAACACTTGCCTGGGAGTAAGCCCCATTGAACCCAATGGAACTGGCTTCTGAGTTGACATGCATAGGATTGTGGCTTAGATTAGCAGTTTTTTTATCCTGCATAGAAATGGGATATGTTTGTCTTCACAGGGTAACTGGGACACAATATCCTTTGAAAAAAAAAGGATTTTTTTTGATATTGTGAATGTTAACTAGTTGTTTAATGTTATGGAAACAACTCTGTCCTACTGTTTGTTCCTTTCCTCCATTTTCCAGGGGATCCCACCCTAGCTCCAATCTGTACATTATCTCATGACAATTCCAGTTTATCACGGCCAACCCCTGTAAGGCAGGTATGTCAAACTCATTTCATGTCGTGGGCTGAACAGCATTCATGGCACTGCTGAGGGCCAGAAGTGACATCATTAAACAGGAAGTGATATAATTAAGTAGATGATGGCCAGAAATAAGCACATGGATCTCACATAGAAACTCATTAGCTGCAAATAACAGAAGAGAAAATGTGCAGATCGTGTTCATAATTTCAAGATATGAGAGAGCCGAATTATCATGTGGGGAGGGCCTTGAAGCTCCTGGGTAAGCTCTGCAAAGCTTTGTAAATCTCAGCCTTTGGTTAGGCTTGCCACGGACTGGATGGTTGCTGTGTGTCATGGGTCTCTGTGATCCTCAACAATGGCGACTGTGGGCCAAATCTGGTCCACGGGCCATAGTTTGGAGATCCATGCTTTAATATAGCGATATTTAGCATTTGAACAGCACTTTTTGAGCATACAGTGTTTCACATAGCCTTAGGACAACCCTGTAAGGTAAATTAGAGGACAGTCCTGAACTGGAGATGGGCCAGTGCAGGTCCCTTGCGCCAACCCAGGAGTGTCACAAGCACATTGTAAAGCACATTTGGATCTCCTGAGTCAGGTGAGCCAGCGCACTGATGTATGCTGGCTCAGGGAGGCTAAATCCAGCCTCCGCTGAGCCAAAACAAGGTAGGTTGGCACTGCATGGGGGATTGGAAAAGGTGGGGGAGGGCAGTATAGTGACGTTTTGGGGCAGGGGAAGGTGGGGTAACAGATTGCTTGTGCAGATCCAAGCAGATGCTTGTGCTGCTATGTGACACAGGGTAAATCCCCTTACTCCAAGTTGTGCTGCAACCACTTCCTGCCCTGCGCTGGATAGGGTGTAGGCCAGTTGACCTGCCTTTTCCAGCGCATGATAGGATTGGGCTGCCCATGTTACTGAACTCGCATTGTGGCTAAAGTTGAAGCACAACTACGGCCCCCTAGTAAGTTAATGGCAGAAGCAAGACTTGACCTAGGGAAAGCCTGGTCTGTATCTCAGGCCCTTAACCACTATGCTACACGAGACTTTAACAGTTTTGCCTTTGAATCATCAGTTGTACCTCTAATCAAGAGGGCTACAATCTTTATGGGTGAAAACTATAGCTCCCAGGATTTTACTTAAATCCCATGAAATATGCAAGCTACCCATTGTCAAGCACACTGATGTAATGTAGCTATCCCAGAATACTATTCCGATTCAATACATTTAATTATTCATTTAACAGTAAATCTCTGTCCTTCAATGACTCATAATACAATTGATTGTATTGTATATAAGAAAAGAGGATGTATTCCAAAGGCAGCATGGTAAATTCTGTCATGTCCAAATATTCTCCCATCTTATCTCAATAATTTTCACTTCTTCATTTTCCATGCATTTTGTTCCCTTTTGCGGTTGCATATCGAATTCTGTGTCTCTTGTAATCAGAGGCTGAAAAACTGATCAACACACATTTCCCAAACTCCATTTTTTTATGTTCAGTTTTATTTTAAGAAAACTATGCCAGCACTTTCTGGGTGTTTTGATGTTAATTGTATTTCCTCTCACTTTGCCAAAGTCATTTTGCTAGCTGTGTACCAAAACTTATTCAGCAATTGATTTCCCTTTAGATTGTAGTGCTACATATATTTCCACAGTCAAGACATGTCCTTCCCCCTCTTGGCAACCTGGAACATAATTTTTGTACCCTCAGATCTACAGTTTGTTTTCCTGTTTGTCTTTCCTCTAGGGGATGAGAGGACAGGAAAGAAAGGCCAAGAGAAAGACGGAGCAAAAAGAAGGGCAGGGGCAGTCATACCTCACTTTCTTGGGCAATGTAATTGAGTCCAACGTGCCTGCACAATCCAACCTGCCTGTTGGGCTGACGCATAGCTGCATCCCCTCTCGAAAGTTGGACAGGACTGGACCCTGAAATTGTCCAGATAAAAAAACAGAAAGAAAACTAACTGAACGTTAACAGGAAGCAGGAGTTTCTACTTCCTGTCAATGTTCAGTTGATTGCCTCTAATGGGCAGGCTGGTTGCCTGCATGCTCTGTTCTTCAGTGTATCAAGAAAGTAAAGCAAGATACACCTGCACTTGCAGTGTGACTAAAAAAACAAAGGTAATCCTAATGGGTATGTGGCCATGGGGGTGTCCAGATCCTGAACTGAATAACTGAATCATGGATACTGGATCCGTGAATATGGGTGTCGACCAGTGGTGTCATCTACTCCCCAGTAGACGGTTCGCTGGGCGGGAGTAGGGAGTGATTGACAGTCCGTCGATTCACTTCCGGTTTCTTCGCGCGCCCCGCGCGGCTTTCCCTCGCCTCGGAGGGGGCGCCTGCTTGCCCAGGCACCCGGCGCGCCCCCCACCCATCCCCCAAGGCGAGCAGGCGCCCCCTCCGAGGCAAGGGAAAGCCGCGCAGGGCGTGCGAAGAAACCGGAAGTGAATCGACGGACTGTCAATCACTCCCTACTCCCGCCCAGCGAACCGTCTACTGGGGAGTAGATGACACCACTGATGTCGACTGATTTAATATTAGCCCACTCGTCCTTCATTTGTTATTTTATGGACAGTTTTATTTTTCTATTTTATTTTCCTATTATGTACATATTATGTTAGCCACTTTGAACTCCCATGCCAGTGGAGGAACGGCAGGATAAAAGTATTATAAATAAAATAAAATAAAATAAAAATAAAAATAAAAATAAAAATAAATAAATAAATAAATAAATAAATAAATAAATAAATAAATAAATAAA
>JAJKFI010000005.1:24922629-24961267 GCA_029204185.1 Lerista edwardsae
AAATAAATAAATAAATAAATAAATAAATAAATAAATAAATAAATAAAGGACAAGGTTAAACCAAACATATTTTTGTTTCAGATCTTTCCTCCTGTATCTCCCTTGACAAAAGAAAGCTACAAAAGCAAGGAATTAACTTCTTGTGGCCTGCTTACATGATACAATTCTATCGAACTTTGCAATCTGAAAGTGCTGGTATGTGCTTTTGCTCCAGCTGGTAAGAGTGAACAGTTGCCTTCATGCTAATTTAATTAAAAGGATGTTTGGAAATTAGCCTGTTAAACACAGGAAGCACAGCTCATGCTCACTTCAAAGAGGGAAAAACAATGTATGCTTTGAATTTCAAAGGCACTCCTCAATGGCTGCCTGACTTGTTCCTGACTCAGGCCTACAATACATTTGAGCTGGAGTAATTCAGAGTCACAATGACAGATGTAAAGGATCTTACAGACATGTCAGCTGGATGGGCTAAAAAAATTAGGAGGGTCTAATGGAATCTTAAAAACTTTTTTCCATTGTATTATTTATGTGCCAGGGATCCAGAGACTGATGTCCCTTGGCCACACTTCATTAGTCACATGGGTGCTTCCCAATGATGCAACCCCACAAGACTGCAGGGTGCATGTGACACATGGGACAGACATGAGTACTCTCTAATTGCCGCTATGGTTGCAATGGTAACAATGATTGGGTGGAAAAGACGTACAGCCCCATCCTAATCAGGGCTGGAATAGATAGGCCATCTGGCCTCACCATATCCAGTCCCGGTTAGGAGGAAGCAACCCAGAGTAAGGGGACTTATGTCCCTTACCCCGAGTAAAGCCCCAGCCATCCCTATGGGGCTACTCCGATCTGTGCCAGCAAAACCACTGGTGCAGATCCAAATAGCCAATGTAAGGCCAACCAGGCTGTGGACTGGGGTTAGGATCTGGCCTGACTGTTAAATTCTGGCTCCTCCACGGGCCTATTGGCCCAAGGGCCCTCCCTCCCCTGCCCTGATCCGCCTTCCTGCCACCTTCCCCAACCCCTGCACCGGCCTTCCTAGGTTGGCCTTACCTGCTGCTGGAACCAGCCTAGGGAGGACAGTTAACATCTGAGCTGGCCTCCCTGACTCCAAAGGAGGCACAAACACATGTTACAGCGCATTTGCACACTCTTCCTTTGGATTGCACTCTCACTGACTTAGCACCAAGAACATCATTCCAATATTCACATGTATGCAGTGGTGGGATTCAAATAAATTAACAACCGGTTCTATTATGTCATAGCGGGAGCCAGAAAAAACCCGAAGCCAGCCAAGGTAAGCGAGTGGGTGGGGCCCGGCCATTTAACAACCGGTTCTATAGAACCTGGGCGAACCCCCTGAATCCCAACACTGCATGTAAGCTACATTTGAAGTGCATGACATGACAGGAAGGAAGGAAGGCATGGAGGAGACAGTGTTTTGTCTCCTAATTCAGCAGCAGATTTAAAAAGTAAAGGAAGGTTGGTTGTCAGGTTGTCTTTTTGACTTATAATTGCAACCCGGTCTCCAGCTGGTAAGTACAGGTATTTCAGCACAAGAATGACATGCACGAGAATTTCCCTTCTTTAAATTGTGTAGCTCTTCCTAAAGGCCTGAATGGCTCTGTCTTGCATAGAGATGGTGGCCACCACACACTTCAGGCCTTGGCCAGCCCAGCCCCCACACAAGGCAAGAAAGGCCCTTACTGACTGGGCCATTTTGAAGAGGCAGAGCTCCCTGGTAACTTTCATACTTTTCCTTCACTGAGGTTTCCATTCTGTTGCATTTGTTCCTACCATCCTAGGGATAGCCTGAGATTAGCTGGCCACCCTGGGAATTAGGCAGGAATTTTTTGCTCTCTACCTGCTTGACGCGTAGTGGGAGGTTTTTTTTCCACCTACCACAGACCCCTCCTTTGGGGAGCAGTGAAGACATTGACTCTCCTATCAAGAGGTTTTAAAGAGAGCAGCAAGAAAAAGGTTTTCTCAGTAGGGGAACCAACTTTATGGAACTTTCTCTCAAAGCTCAATCCTAACCTGGAGTTAGGCTGGCACAGTTAGCTCCAGCAAAGTTTGACCGGCAGAAGGGCTACTGTAAAGCACGTTTGGACCACTTTTGTAAAGCACGTGTTTGGACCACAGGGAGGATGGTGCCCATCTGTGTTCTGGCCTCTCTGACTCTGAGACTGGTCCAAACATACTTTATGGTGTCCCTTGTGCTGACCAAACTTTGCTGGCCTGTCATCCTAATTGTGCCCTCGGTTTACGAACTTCTCCCTTCCTTAGAGGCTACTGGTAGGGCCTAAAACATTTCTCTTTAGCCTTCAGAGTTCATAGTTTTCTAATATTAGAATTCTGCAGAATTTTTTATTGAGATGTTACATGGATTCAATTTTACTGGCTTTTCCCTTCCTTAAGAGAAAGCTGCTACAGTTGGTCTGTATATATATATAATTTTTATATATTTTGTTTTAATGTTTATATTTATAGTATTTTAAGGATATTTTAATGTTTATATTGTAAACTATAATTCCAAATGTGATTTTATAGCTCTGTAAGCCACTTTGGATGACCTCTAAGAAGAAAAGCTGGGTAGAAAACGAGTAAAAAAAATAAAATAAATAACAATGAACAAATTTAACATATCATAAGCTTTTGGTGACTGCAGTTTGGTGGATCAGATTCATGAAAAGCTATCCTCAGTTTTTGTCAAGGTGGTAAAGGAAGTAAATTATGATACACTGACCAAATAATCAGGCTGTAGAATAATCAGGCAAAATAATCAGGCCAAAGAGGCTAGAGGGAGTCAGCACATGGAGGGTTAACAGTGAGCTGTGAAACAACTGCAGGTAGACTGCAGCCCAATTAAATCACTGCCAGCAAATTGCAGACTCCGCACATTGTTCCAGGCTACTCCCAGTGACATTCAGCTCCCAAGTCCTTACCTCATCCTGTTGTTAAGAAATAGCTTCAGGACCAGCGAGGTTGGTTTGGTTGAGAAAATTATGACAAACACATTGCCTCTCTTATAGATGACACCCCGAGTAATGTTTAACTTCATAGCCTTGTTAAACTTTACGACACCATTTCACACACACTTAAAAGAAATATTGATCACATCTCTCTTCTGGTGAGTTTCACTTTTACAGCTTCCTTGAAAGACGGTGCCATCTCGTGGGTACTTCGAAATCCTGACCTAGATTTCATTACCTTAGAAGGGCTTGGGAGTGGCTTCTTTTCATTGAGAAGGGAGCAGCTCAGTGTTCACAGCAGATAGCAGCACATTCTTTTTTTTTTCATGAATGGCCCAGGATGGGTTGGGGGACAGACCCTGGATACAGGAGTCCTTTCCTGCAGTACATCCTGTTTCAGCGCATGCCCAAATTGAGTCTTGCTTGCCAAGCTGCACATGATGCTAAATACATCAATGTCTTATGGCAGGCTTGCATCTACTTGCAGGTAGCAGCAATGCTGGACTACAATTTGGATCAGAAACACTGGAGGGTGTTTAACTCTTTACCTCTGCACTGTTTTCTCCCAGCAAATTGCCTCACCAAAGAAGCTATGTAACTCTAAAAGTGCGAAGTGAAATAAATGGTTAAGGACCCAATCCTATTCAACTGTCCAGTAACGATGCAGCCACAAGGAAGGGAATAAGGCAAGGCTTCCATGACTTCCCCACCACGACAGAATGGAGCACACATCCCACTGGAATGGCTACATCAGGATTGGAAAATTGGATAGGATTTGGCCATAAAGGGCATATTCAGAGAGGTGGTTTTCAGTGGGAAAACAATGCAGAAGACAAAGGTTTCCTACTCATGGTAGTGATCCAAGCTGTGGCTCCACAGCCAAAGTCTGCACACTGCTGCAGTTCACTGTGTATGAAATGTCCTGGTCCTTCTGGAGCTTCCTTCTGCACAGAGATCCTCACAGCACAGATCTCCCTTCTGCACACAGATGTCATCAAAGCTTGTTTGGCCCTTTCACACTCAGCATCAGCATCAGTGCACATACTAAGGAGTGCATCAGGCCACTACGGCCAATGGGAGTTTTGTAGCTTATTGATCACATCTCTGACTAGAACCATGTAAGTCACCCATGATCCGGAGAAAAAGGGCAGAAGATGGGTAGGAGTTGTGAGGGCAACACAAGCTTTTCACTCCTAATGTGCTGCTTGCACAGTGCACATGTGCTGGGAGGTGAGGAAGGGAGGCACTGGGCTCCTTGGAGTACCAGTGCTGTACATAGTGCTACATCTGCATGAGGAGGGATCATCCCCTCTGGATTTATATGGCTTTAGACAGCTCAAAGCACTTCTCAATCATCTTTACAACAAATCTGCAAGAGAGATCAATCAGTAGCCGAGTATTGCAGGAAATGTTTTGAGGGGGGTGGAGGCAGTTTCTGAAGGCTATCTACTGTGCTCACATGGCAGAGATTGGAATAAGGGATTTTGGAGCTCTGTGCGACAATTGGTGTATTACGACTGCACTTACATGCCAGTGACGTGCGGTGAAGTGAAGGCCCTGGAGGCACACCATGTGAATACAGACATTCTCTCCCTCCTCCCCACTTAAGCTCAGCACCTTCCTTGAAAGCACACACACACACACACACACACACACACACACACACACACACAGATGTACTCACCTCCCCCACTTGGAGCTAGGGAGAGCTCAGTGATATGCCACCGCCCCCCCCTCCACCAAATAGCTGCCTCTCCTGGTGCTTTAGCGAGCTGGTCTATTGTGCAGGCTCCCTGGTTTTTTCGTTAAAAAAGCTCCCTGGCTTTTTTAACAGAAGAGAAATAACTCTTCCTGCTGCCTCTCCAGAATTTGTGATGCAGGTGTCCTCTATTTTTTTAATATGAAGCCATGATTGCAGCTGAACCTGCTGGAGGCAACTCCGCTTGCTGCGACCCCAGAGCTTCCCTGACACAGGCACCTTGTGTTCATTGGAAGCCAGCTGTTACTGCAGCCCAACCAACTGAGGCAGTTCTGCCTGCTGCCTCCCCAGTGATTGCTGACGCAGGTACCCTGCCTATTTTAATTTGGAAGCCAGCCATGATTGCAGTAAAATCGGCTTCTGGCTGCTTCCCTGTGTATTGCAATGGGTACGTGTGCTCTGCTAAACTCACTGACTGTGCTGGCCAAGAAAGGACCGGTCCGGAAAAACAAGGAACCCTTTCTTTTTACTTGTTCAGTCCTTGGGCTTTGTTTTTGTTTGTTTTTTACTAGTTGGTGAGGCTCTGCCTTCTCTGACTGCATGTCACTGTTACATGCCCTCTCTCAAGGATGGTAGTGCTAAAATTGGCTTCTTCTCTTTCTCTTTAAAAGTTCTCCTCTTCAGACAGCCTTTTTGCACCCTGATGGGCTGCCTTAGTATTCCTTCACAATACCCTGCTTCTAGGAACCTTCCTGGTGTTCTTTCTGATCTGGTCCTCCATATCTGAGACTTCCAATGTTTGGGAAGCCAACACTCTCTAGGCATACTTTTCTAGGTTCTCATTCAGTACCTATACGATGTGTGTTGGTTTTGTTTAATCTTTTCCATCTCAGATATAAGAGAATCATTTAGATTTGCATCATATACAGTATGCTTGTGAAATTTATTCACAGTGATACTTATTTGCTGTGAAAAGTAATCTGCACTCTGAGGGTTATCGTTCTACTTCAGAAATATACTTAGAAGGAAGACTGGGGTGAAGATCAGCTGAATATTCTCATCTCCAGCTCTTCAGTGCATTTTTTAAAAATAAAGCGTGCAATCCTAACCTGGAGTTAGGCCAGCACAGTTAGGCCAGCAAAGTTTGGCCGACACAAGGGCCACCATAAAGCATGTTTGGATCACTCTCGGAGTCAGGGAGGATGGCGCATGTCTGTGTGCCGGCCTCTCTGACTCTGCAAGTGGTCCAAACATACTTTACGGTGTCCCTTGTGCCACCCAAATTTTGCTGACCTAACTGTGCCCTAAAACACATGGAAAAGTACAGAATTTATATTGTGGCTTAGATATTTAAAATTCTTATAATTATTTGGTATATGCATACTGCAAACCTATTAACCCATCCTGAAGCCTCAGGAAATATGTCATGAGATGTTTTATTAAAAGGTTAATTAGTGAATAGCATGAAAAATACTGTATGTCTATTTTTCACGGGCTGAGCTTAGAGAGCACTGGGTATTAACTCTGTAGGCGGAACCTAACTTTACTTGCATGCCCTGTCTATAAATATAGCATAGCTTACTTCTTCATGTTTAACGTTGCTTTCATTAAAGGGAAATTTCAATCTTCCTTGATCTGTATGTCTTTTGTTACATATTCCAAATCATTCAGGACTGGAGGAATGCATAAAGGAGTGAAAAGACAGTTGAATCCAATGAAGACATCAACTCTCCTATCAAGAGGTTTTATTTAGAAAGTGATACTTGAATCTTGGAAAATGTCCATCCCTATTTGCTCATTCCAATAATGACATCTTCTTTGGCAGCTGAGCACCATTTTGGGTATGATCCAGAGAAAATGAGAGATGTTTAATTTGGTTGGGTTGCCAATGCTGCTCTTATACACACGAGTGCACACGCACGCACACACACACACACACACACACACACACACACACACACACACACACACACTCTTAGGTCTGAATTTCCCTAGCCCAGAATTAAACTAAATTGGGAGAATTTATAACAAGCCAGAATGCAGTGAATGGCTGTTTGGGGGGTTGGGGCGTTGATTGGAGCAAACAACCTCAAAATGTTGTAACCAGAAGTCAGAGTTTTCCAAAATAATATACAGTAGATTTTATTGAAATACATATAATAGAAAAACAAGAAAAAGTCAGTGTTTAATTCAGAGGTTTAATACATGTGGGTAAAGGACAATTGTAAATAGTTCTCTTCAGACAGGCAAGGGTTAAGTGAAGAAGAGAGGCGGAAATTACCTCTCCTTAGTCTGCTGGATAGATTGGGGTATGACATGCTTCTGTGAAGCAAAGTCAGCCTACATGGGTACCCTATAGTGGTCAGAGTGCCCCGTGGTGGGCAGAGAAGGTCACTTCTTTGAAGATGAGGCAAAAGGCCCTCCACATGAGAAAACTTCATTGAAATGGATAGAGTGGAAGTCTCTATGGGGAGAAGGAGAGAGAGTCTTCCAAATGGCCAGCATGGACACCTTCAGTGGGGAAGAAAGTGCCAAAATTTTGCTTCCAGAGCAAGGGTTATTCATTTGTACAAAGAAGATTAAAAAACCCTTGCTCGGCAAATAATGGTGTCTAGAATATCTCCTGGCTGTCCAGGCAGGAGTTTCATGGGCTTGATGGGCAGCCCAATCCTATACTATGCTAGCCTAGTAACGCCAACATAGCAGGGCTATATCCTAAAGCCCATTCGGAGACAGCAGCAGCAACGTGCAGGACAAGGGGAGGTTTTCCCCTTGCACTTGTGTAAGCCCTGGTCACCCCTATGGGCCTGCTCGCATCTGCACTGGCAAAATAGCAGGCACAGAGGAACGTGGACAGAAGCGGCCTGAATTGGGGCCGTCCTGGCCAGGGACGGGGTTAAGGATTTGGCACTACAATCGTCCTGTTTCACAACCGCTGTCTCCACCCACTGCACCATGCAGTTACGCCCCAGGAACGCCTCTGTAATGCCCTCGCGGAGGCCCTGCGCTGACTGAGCACCGCCGACACTGGACTGGCACACAGCCAGCGCTGCCGACAATTGTGGCAGCGCCCAAGCATTGGCACTGCTGCATGTGCCAGTCCAACACCACTGCTCTGCCACGGACACGCTTTATGGCATGTTTGCGACAGCGTTCGGCCGGTGCAAGAGCATAGCGCCAGCGCAAAGCGGGTATAGGATTGCACTCTGAGTTTAGGTGTGTCCTTCCAGGAGGGCAAAAAAGCTTAATGGGATGCCAATTTGAGAGTTTTCTGAAGGGATAGAATGCATGGCTGCACCCCTGCTTAGGTCATTGGTGGGAGGGCTGAAAAGGCTGTCCAGGGGGGCTTGCCATTGGGCACTTAAGCTTAATTGATTCTTCAGGAAGACTTGAGCTTGGAAACCAAGATTATACCAAGGTGGAGACCCTGAACTTGAAGACCTTAGAGGAAGATGACACACAGGTAGAGTGCAGTGCTCCTGCACTCATCAGTGGCTTTTATTTAGCACAATCTTGATTAAAGAGAGTCATGTTTCATCCCTTCCAGGGCGAAGGCCTGGCTGACTAGCAGGAATATCAGCTATGGAACCAGGATGGAGTTAAGAGAGACCGTGCCCGTTTGGAAAGTGAGGGCATTGGCAATGATTGGGTGTAAATGCTCTACTTTTTGTCCTCTTAGTTCATCGTTGTTGCATCTGGAAAATCTTGCTTTGATCGGAAAGTGAGGTCATTGGCAACCATCAAAATGCTCCTCATTTTTGCCACCAAATTTGGTGGTGACATTAAGAGCATCATTTCAGTGACTGTCAGGCAAGCAGAAGCCAAAATTGCCAGTGAAGGTGCTCCTTCTTCTGCCATTGTTTCTACTCAAAAGTCCTCTCAAATTCTGTGATGTCCTCTGTTGGCTGCATACAGGTGCAAAGTCCTTGTGGTCAAGAAGAGAGAGGCACTGGGGAGGGAAGTGGCTTGTGCCATGATGTTGCAGACCTATCTTTCATCCTATGCCTGGCAGTGGCAAAACCATATTACACACTGTGCTCCAAATTGCTATGCATGCTAGTTTGATAATTGGAAAAATGAGATTTTTCCCAGAGACAAAGATTTGTGGTTTGAATGGGGAAAATGCCTTAACCCTACAAATGAAGCCTTAGTATGAAGAGAAACATCTGGATCTTCCACAACAAATGAATTCTTGGTGTTTCTCAGAAAATGTATGGCTCATAAGAGAGGAGGCAGTCTCTAAAGTGTGCTGCTATGACTTATGATTAGTGGGTACAATTCCCACAATTTTAAGTGTGTTCGTCTGGAATTTTTTTCCAACAGAATCATTAGCTTTCAAAAGTCTTACAACCTTTGCAAAAACTATTCTACTCATTATTCACATTTGTGACATTTATTGTAATAACATTAATCAGAACAAACTCATTTCACCTTCGTGTAACAAGCTAACACAGGATTTCGATAAAATTTCCACTGCATTAATTAGATAGGCAATGATTTATCTTTCTCCAAAGTTGACGTCATGTGTTTGGCGAGCACTGGATTGGAAGATTGAAAACCTCAAGTTATCTAGAAAACAAATACGTATATGTGAGCAACTTGGAATGCAAAGAGGTTTCAAAACGTTTGAGGGGCCACTAGAATATAAACTAGATAAGCATCATGTTCTCCTAATGGAAAACCTGATATTAAACTGAGACTAGAAATAAATATGGACCACAAAATGCTAAAGAGAATAGCATGGGAAAAAAAATAGGATAATGCAATATAGGATTAGAGCAGTGGTTCCCAAACATTTTCAACTGCTGTCTCCCTTGACCATTGGCCATGGCAACCCATTAAAGCGACAATCCTATATATTGTATACAGTGGCTGTTTTTTTGCAAAGATTCCATGGATAGCCATGTTGCACCATTTGGGAACCACAAGTAGAGAACCCTGGACTCCTGCTGATCATAGCAGATAAGAGGGGGTGAGAGGATGGGGAGTACAGGCAGCAGAAACAAAATCTGCTTTACCTCTCACAAGGCAATTTAATGTATGTATGTATGTATGTATGTATGCATGCATGCATGCACGCACGCATTATATCATTCCTTGTTCTCAAAAGATCCAAGACAGGTATCTTGGATCAAAATTAAAAGATACTAAAATTAAAAGATACAATGAAGTGACCTCCAATGAATGAAGTACAATGAAGTTTGCAGTGACCTCCAAAAGAACAAAAAGCACAGCAATTAACATTGTCAATCATAAGCAGGAAAGGCTGCACAGAAGAAATAAGTTTTTGCCACATGAAATAAAAGGAGGAATCATAGTAAAGCTCCCATGGGAGGAAGCTTCCTAGGGAGAGGGCCACCACTGAGAAGGCCAGCACACCCCTCTGACTTCATCTCTGACAGTCAGGAGATGGGCAGGAGGACCTGCCCAGAAGATCTAGGGCACACAAAGCTTCATATGGCAGTCCCATCAGATAACAAGGCCTCAAGCCATTTACATCCTTACAGTTCATATCCTCTCTTTGAATTGCACTCAGAAGCAAATTGGTAATCAGTGCAGTTGGAACAGCAGGGAAGAAACATGATATATAATCTCTCCCTTATGAATATGTACAGCTGCATTTTGCACCAACTGTCGCTTCTAGGCAATCTGCAAGGACTGCTCCATGTAGGGTGCATTGCAGTAATCCAAAGAGGCTTTCCAGCCTCAATACACCCACCTCCTCACGCCAGTCTCTTCGTTCCTCCCCCTTCCCATTCCACCCATCTCCCACCAACTGCCTGTCCCATGTTGACTTAGTGAATTCTTTGCAGGTTGCAGCCATGGCTGTTTACTTCTTGCAGCAGCATTCTGGCTGTGTGGAACGGTTGGTTTCCTTTTGCGACCAGATGACACCTTGACATCAAAGGAATCCCAACCCTCCCGTTTTTGTCATTAAACTCTAATAAAGTTGCAACCCATGATTGTTGATACAAGTGACATGCTGATATTATGCACAAGTCTGCAGTAGTGTGCCTACAGGGGAGGCAAAATGCGAAGTGTTGCAGGAGCCTGAGCTCCTGTGTGATGCAGCCCCTTCCCCTCACCTTCCGGGCCATTCACGGTTCCAAGTGCAAAACCACCGAACCAGCTCTCCAAGCTGCAAATATCTCTGCAGTCAAGGGGGAGGGGCCGCATTACACAGGCGCTCAGGCTCCTGCAACACTTAGCATTTTGCCCCCTCCCCATAGGAATTCCATTGCAAATCTGAAGGAATCAGAAAATAGTTCTTCAGGGAATGTACAGAATGAAAAATCTGGAGACTTTCACTTTCTCGGTTTGAGGCATCATTGAAGACACAGTGTATTATTCATGAAATGTTTTTAAAGATTTGTAATTAGATGAGAGGAAATATGAATAATCTAACTCTGTGCTTGGAGTACAGGCAATCACATGGAAAGATAAGGCAGCAAACAGAATTTCCAGTATGAGCATCAAGCTACCTAACTAAGAAACAAAGCTGGCAGGAAATGTTTACATGGTTTCTAGAATATGTTTAGAGGACCTTACCAGCTGCTGTTCTTGGAATCAACTGTACACAAATAAAGCCTGCTCTGCATTTTAGCTTATATTGTTTAGTCTTTTCCAGCTGTGGACAGAAAGGAAACTTTCCAGTATGATGCGGTAAAAAAAAAAGCACCCACTTGGCACTCAGAATGATTCAAGGGCAATCCTGCAAGAAGTCTTTCTATTCATTTTGTTAACCACAGTCCATTTCCTTTCTTCTTTCTCTCTGGCTGTGAGAAGGGAAATGGCCCAATGATTAATCAGTCATTTTTGTTTGGTTTGGATGCACCGATCGGCATTTTGAACAGCACTGCCCAAAGCGATGTGCACTTACAAGTTATGCTGAGCCACGAGCAGTGTTGGTTGTCCTACCTCCTCTGCAAAGTCAATAACACCAGTTTCTCTCCGAGACTAAATGTCAAGACCGTTTGCTTAGTGCGCTCATTTGAATTTCAGGAGGGAATACTGTCAAAGGGTCAACTACAACAGCAAATATGCCTGTATTGAACCAAAGCAAAAATTGAATACTTAGGATGGAGGAAAACAGGAGGAACCAGAGCAACCAAATTAGATGACAAAAATGGCTGTTTTTACCACTTTGTTCCGCTTTAGAACAAAGCCTACTATACCATGATGCTATTGGACAAAGGGCCCAATCCTATCCAATTTTCCAGCTCTGATGCAGTCACAATGTCGTCCCAAGGACAAAGATCCCTTACCTTAAGGAGGCCTCTGTGACTGCCCCACCACTACAGGGTTCAGTGCATGCCCCATTGGCACAGCTGTATCAGTGCTGGAAAACTGGATAAGTTTGGGCCTAATATATAATACTCAGTGATGGGATCTGGGAATAAGGAAGCGGAACGCTGGGCAGGACTTACGTGTGATTGGCTGCCCGTCCGTTCCGTTCCACGGCTGCCCTGGCCTCAGGGGGGGGGGGACACCTGCTCGCCGGGGGGGACGGGTGGGGGCGCGCTGGGTGCCTGGGCGAGCAGCAGTGGGGCGTGCCAACCGGTGGCAGCCCCCCCCGAGGCCAGGGCAGCCATGGAACGGAACAGATGGGCTGCCAATCATGTGTAAGTCCCGCCCAGCGTTCCGCTTCCTTATTCCCAGATCCCACCGCTGATAATACTTAACATTTGCACAGCACTTCCAGGCTGATATTTCTTACAAATGCCACTGCTTAATCAGCTGTTTCCACCCGATAAAACTGAAAATGAGGGTGGCAAGTGGAAGCCTCTTGATATGATACAGTCAGCTTGCACTAACCTATGTGCATTGCTGTATGTCGCATCCATAAGAAAATCAGTACTGACATTCCTTCCCTCCATTATTAGCATATGCAAAGCAGAAGTCTTAGTGACCTTTTTAGTATGCTCCTTCCCTGCTGGGTTCGGAATTCTGTACTAAAGATTGTGAAGGTAGAAAGAGACAGTCCTCCCCTGAGTCTCACAAACCTGTCGGTGCACTTACTTTAGAACCCTCTCAATTCTTTACAAAGGGCTGCTGTTTAGCTCTTCTGAACAATCTATTGCAGGTGAACGTGCCCTTTAAAATGGGCCTGAGCTACAGGTCCATAAGGTATTTGAAGGGAAAATAAGAATTGCTTTCTTATTGTGAATAGCAGGACAAACATCTGAGATGCTTCTGAGATGCTCATACTGTATGATGTATGATGGGAAGATGCCGAACTGATGGAAAGATTGAAGCATTTGTCCTCCTTTCAAGGGATGAGAATAATATTCCAGTTAGCATGAACACATACTAAAAAGAACAGGATTTCTCTACTTTTAAGATCTCCAGTGAAGCAGACATACCACACAAGCAGCTTGTTCTTATAATATTGTGATCACAGGAAAACCACAGTAGCAGGAATGTGGCTTGGCTTTCTGGCTCTCGCAGAAGCCATTTTGGGGGCTTTGCTCACTGTAGCTAAATAGTCTCATTGTGTGACATCACATGTGGTGTCTCTATAAGACCTTTAAAAAATTCCTTGAAATGAATCTGAGGATTGGCTATTACATTTGAATGTGGGAGTCTGAGGTTCAAGGCTTATGTGTAGAGGTGTTTGAAAACAGTGCTGTTTGTTTTACTCAGAAGTAAGTCCATTGTGCTTTCCACAATGGTGGTTTGCTCACATGGCCAGTACTAGATGTCACAAAAGTGCCATAAGATATTTCCCCGCTGGCGAGAGACACTCAGGGCACAATCCTAACCTGGAGTTGGGCCAGCACAGTTAGGCCAGCAAAGCTTGGCTGGCACAAGGGACATTGTAAAATATGTTTGGACCACTCTTGAAATCAGAGAGGCCAGCACACAGACGTGCACCATCCTTCCTGACTCTGAGAGTGGTCCAAATGCACTTTACAGTGGTCCTTGTGCCAGCCAAACTTTGCTAGCCTAACTGTGCTGGCCTAACTCCAGGCTAGGATTGCACCCTCAATGCCGGTGGAGAGGCCAGCCTCTACACCTGATGAATGCACTGGAGAATTAGCTCCCAGCAGAAAATGTCCCTGCTGGTCAATGGGAAGGCTTTTCAGGGAGGGAGGGAGGGAGGGAGGGAGTGGAATTGGGCAGAGGGAAGGTGGGAGGATCGGGCCCAGAAGAGGGATGGGGATGGCAGCAGACTCTGATACTACACCCCCTCTCAAGCCACAGACACTGACATGGGTCTCTTTGATTCTGTGCCTGCTAAATAACCAGTGCAGATCATATAGATACATCGGGGCTGCCAGGACTCAACGTGGGGTAAGGGAACCAATATTCCCTTACCCTGAGGAAACCTCCGGCAACTTCTCTGGCCCCACAGGATACAGCCATTTCAGCACGGGGTGTTTAGGATTGGGCTGCCTGATTGTAATTCTGCCTTACTCATTGGAAACTATTTATGTGACCATGAAGCTCTGGGGCTGTAGGTTTTCTCTTCTAAAGGAAGTCCCTTCCCCAATGCCTTCAAAAAGTCCCTCGCAAAGCCAGAGGATCCTCTGGAAAAGTCCTCCATTTGGCACAAGGAGCTGCTGCTGAAAGAATACGTTGCCTCTTCCCCATACAGAGAAGGCAGCAGTGTTGGTATCAGGTTGTGTTGGGCCCTAAGCCATTATCTCAAGGCACACTGGCACTTCTCCATGGCACACTGATGCCTGCATGTCTTAGAGCGTGTCCCTTTTGTTGGGTGGTGGTTCGGAGTAGCAGAAGAGTAGACTTGCTGGATCAGGCCAAGAGCCAGTCTAGTCCAGCTTCCTGTATGTGTGGTGGCCCTGTCCTAATGGAGCGAAGCGCTGGCAGAATGTGTGTGTGGCTGCCGGTGTGCTGTCACAAAAGTGCTGTAAAGCATGTGTTGACAGGAAGGCTGGAGCTTACTTGCTGGCTCACGTAGTCCAGCATAGCAGAGTGGAGAAAGGCAGGGGAGGGTGGGGAGGGAGTGGAACAATGGGTGGGGTGGGTGGATTGGGTCTGGGAGGGGGCGGGGTCAGTGATGCAGGTGCGTGACGTATCCAATCCCCATTTCCTATCCTTCAACCAGTTCCTAATCTATGTGGACCTGCTTTTCTTATTCCCATACTGTTGAGTTTTTGCAGGAGCCATCTGAAGGTCCAGATATATAAAACGCCTTTTGAAGGTCCAGATATATAATATCAATCAGGTTTATCCATGTCCACCCATGTCCCCATGCCTGTGGATCTTTTTAAAAAACACCAAAAGATTCATGAGGCAAGACTTACCTTTACAGAAGCCATTTTGATTCACCTTCAACAAAGCGGGTTCCTCTATAGGTTCCAAGATTTTGTCCGATCTTCCCCATCCCACCATTGGAGGATGGAATGGAGAGTAGCTGCTGCTCTTTGATGGCAACCCCTGCCCCACTCCCTCTAGCCAACGTGTTTTCTCTCTGGCCCCTGCGATGATGGTATGGCTACACAAAGGGGTGGAAGATTCCTGGGTAGGTGTGCACGTGTATTTGTGTGTGTGTGTGTCACATGCTGATAACTCATAATTGAAACCAGCCCTGAAAGGAAACTCTTCTTGTGCACAAGATGAGGTGGGTGTGAAATGAATCTTGCCCACAGGTACCAACTTCGATTTATATGCCACTGTAACAAACCAACTGGCTTATTAAACACCACTCTGTATCCTGCCTTGCCTTTGTACCTTGCTCAAGGGAGACTGGTGCCTCACTTCTGGTCTTATTCTAATGACAGTTCCTCTTTTCATCTTGGTATGGTATTTGTTTCTGCTCCATATACTGTTCCTTGCTCATATAAATTCAGGATCCTTAACTAAGCTCAGCTGCTAAAGTACCTGGTCCATCATCCCACCAACCTCAAATGGCATCTCAGGCATTTCACGATTACAGCTTCACCCTTAGTACAGACACAGTGGAGAATTGTGAAAGAGGCTTAAGTTATTTTAAACTATTTTACTCTTTGTAAAGTGTGCAACTCACCTAGCTTGAGCATGCAGTGTTCAGGCTAAACAACACAGTTCAGGCTAAACAACATTTTAATGGATTGATCAACAAAAACGTAAAAAAGGTCAATTCAGTTAAAGATCACCACAGTTTCCCTGCTTTACGGCCAAATCCTATGGACCATTTATGATGGCAGAACACAGAAGAGATAAGAACATAAGAAGAGCCTCGCTGGAGCAGGCCAAAGGCCCATCTAGTCCAGCTTCCTGTAGCTCACAGAGGCCCACCAGATGCCTCTGGGAGCACATGGGACAACAAGATGCCTGCATCCTGTTGCCCCTCTTGTGCACCTGGCATTCTAAGGTAGCCTACTTCTAGAACCAGGCTGCACATACTATCACAGCTTGTAACCTGTAATGGACTTTTCTTCTAGAAATCAGTCTAGTCACCTTTTAAGGTACAATCCTAACCAATCTCCCAGCACTGACATAGCTGAGCCAACGTCCCCTGGTTCTGGTACTATGAGGGTACTATGAGAGAGGGAAAAGAACATCCCTCTGTTCTTTACTCATAAAATAGATATTGACTTGTTTCAGTCTAGGAGCTGCTTACACACCCCTTACACATATGGAGCTCTCTGCATTTCTTTTCGATGCCATAAGCAGTTCTGGGCAAGCGTCCCCTTGGTGGGTTGCCTCTCTGGGATGACATCACCGTTTCATCGAGTTCCTTTAAAATCATGTACTACTTTACTACGGTTTTTCCATCTGTTGGAGCCTTGTCAGCATCCCCTGTTCTTGCTTCTCTAACTTATGCAAGCAATATAGTCAACGTTAATAGGCTAAAAACATTGATATTTATAGCACGCACACATGCAACATTAAACCAATTCTCCTTTCGTACTGATTAATATAATAATGCAGATTTTCTTTTTGCACGCTCTTCCAGATAGAGTGATTGCTAAACAAGACATCATCCCTGGTTAGTCTAATTGTTGTTTTACATTAATCCCTTTTGCTCTTAATATCAGCTACCTATATTCTTGGCCTTTCTGTTGGCAGCAAAGCGACTTTGCTTATTCTCCTTATATTTGTGGTCTACAAACCTTTGTTTAGGACACAGCTGCATCAATGTCTTCATCCAGGCAGCAGTTCTCTGGGGACACATCCACATAATTATATCTACTATCCGTGGGTGATTTTTTTTAGTGAGATGAAGCACAAAGATAACAGGGAACGAGGTTTAAAAATATGACCGACATTTTAGAACCTGCCTTTGGTCAATATTTCCCATTACAGTTGCATTTCAGCTTCATCTATACAAAACTGCACACTTTTAGATTGTGATCCCTTTTGGGACAGGGAGCCATTTAAATTTATTATTATTATTTGCCTGTAAACCGCTTTGTGAACTTTGTGTTGAAAAGTGGTATATAAATACTGTTGATGGATGGATTGTTTTTGTGTTTGGGCTGAATGGATCCCTCCTCATTTCTCTTTTCTCTTGACTTGACATTTGAATAAGCACCTGCATAAAAGGTAAGGAGAACTCCTACTGCACGGTGTTATAGAGCTGCCACTCAGGAGACGAAACATTTGACTCCAGTAAATATATGGATGAACAATAATTCCAAGCATGTGCAAGCTGGTTTCCAGCAGCTGCATAAATTTTCTTGTGGTCTATAAACTCAGCTCCATGGTTCCTTCAAGCCTAATGTCTTCAATACTGTTAACAGCATATTTTCCCCTTAGGCAAGGGAAAGAGCTCTCCTGACTTTCTCAGTGGAAGCACTTTTAATGAGGTGAGGGAAGGGTGGGAGCATTTGACAATTCCCCTAATTCTTTTCAGAAATAAATCTTGAGGAGTGCAAATGGAGTCAGAGTATACATGTGTGCTAAAGGCCTGAAAGATGACACCATTTCCCTCCTTCTGAGCATGTGCATTAGTCAAAGATTTGCCAAACCTAGTTTATTGCAGAGGATGGGACTTAATTTCTGAGCTGGGGTATAGATCACTTTCCTCTTTGTCATTCCAGGGCTGAGTCATGGAACGTGACATTTGATACTAAAAGTCAGCATGCTTTTAGCAGAGATCAAATGTTTTTCCTTCACCCAGACGCTACTGAATCACATCCCGATTCACGTATAGCACATACCCAGCCCCATGAGAAATGTGGCTTTCCAGAAGACAAAAACCTTCAAGAGACATTGGACCAGGCCTCCTCCCAGTTTTGCACTGCTGATTGATGGCATCCGCACTCACCAAAATATGAATCAATGTGATTGTGCAGCTATGAGAGCTGTTTTCAGTACTGTTTTGCTGTACATCTTCAGAGTATGCAAGGATATCACTTTTCAAAAAGAAAAACCCTTCCAACCAACGTATGTTTATAATATTTCAGTGGCGTTCCTGGGGTTTTTTTAAAAAAAATACTAAGTTTGCAAGAGCCTGAGCTCCTGTGCAACGCGGACCCTCCCTCTCGCCTCCGGAGCGATTTGCTGCTTGGAGAACACAGCCTCTGAGCTGCTTCTCTGAGCTGTGAATGGCTTTGAGACAAGGGGGAGGGCCTGCGTTACACAGGAGCTCGGATTCCTGCAACATTTATATTAGCATTTGGCCCCCACTGTAAGAACATCACTGCAACAGTTATGTGCTACCTTCCTAAAACATCAAAGCAGTTCATTGCAATAAGTCAAAATATAATGATATAAAGCACATTCAAGAATAATTACATGGTTCCCTCTGGTGGTGCACTTTAGCTGCAGCTTATACTTTGTCCAATCCTATGTATGTCTACTCAGAAGTAAGTCTTATTGAACTCAATGGAACTTCCTCCCAGATGCATGTGTGTAGGATTTGCGCCTGAGGCTGAGCAGGTGGGATTCAGTTTTTAATTTTTTTTTTTAAAAAAAAGATAGAGTGTATACAAATGAGACACCTGTATATACAGTAAAGTTGATTGAAATGTCATTCACATCTGTCTAATTAAAGGAGATGGCTAAGATATAACAAGGAGTCCCAATGGTGTGAACGCCCTTCAGTGAGAATGTAGCACAAACACACCTTGACAAGAGAACTGGACAGGCAAGTATGGAGGTCCCCACCCTCTCCATCCCCTCCCCTTGCTGTAGCCTGGTTTGACCCCTTGTTTCCCCAAAGGTCTGGCTGGTGCAAATTAACTAGAATCCTTGCAGGTGAGTGCCTGAGATGGGAGGCATCCATCTAGAGGGCTCCAGGAGCTGGCTCAGATGATGTAGCTAAACAACACCCCCCACAATTTGGAGCAAGATTGTGCATGTTTCACACCCCTTTCTAGCATACCGTTCCTAATCTCATAATTACACACGCACTCTAAGAGCACAATCCTAACCTGGAGTTAGGCCAGCACAGTTAGGCCAGCAAGGTTTGGCTGGAACAAGGGCCAATGTAAAGCACGTTTGGACCACTTTCAGAGTCAGGGGATATGGTGCACGTCTGTGTGCTGGCCTCTCTGACTCCAAAAGTGGTCCAAACATACTTTACGGTGTTCCTTGTGCCGGCCAAACTTTGCTGGCCTAATTCCAGGTTAGGATTGCACCCTAAATCAGGATCGGCTTCAAACCAATTGGGCCAATTGCTCCCAATTGGGCCCCATGCCTAAGGGGCCTTTATGCTAGAACAATCAACTCTAGTCTTGTCGAAAACGCACAACAACAGATTGCCATGGACCGCTAACACCACATTGCAGGTTTTATAGAGAACAGCAACAATTTTAATTTTCTTCTGAATTCTTAAAAAGTCAGTAGTGTTTGTTTATACTGTCGATTGCTTTCAGGCAAACCCCTCCTTCAGTGATTCTGAGAAGAATTAATATGCCATGAAGTGGAGTGTTTGGGCATGTCCTTCATCATGGGTGCAGGAGAGGCAGCTTGGAGAACATTGTCTAAAACTGCCCTTTGTGAATTTTCTCCAGAGGAGGATGAGGAAGTGGCAATGAGTGAGTGGGCAGGGAAGGGCAAGAGTGGCAGCTGGAAACAGTGTTTGAGCACACGTATCCCACCCACACCAAAGGCTGGCCTTAGGGCAATTTGACCAATTCGGTTGAATCAAACCCTGCACTTTATGGGCCCCTGGGAGCAGTGACAGAGCACCTGCAACTATAGCGAGCACCTTGCTCTGGCCTGGAATCTTCCAGGTGTCACAAGGAGAGCATTGCTGCTGGATGGCCCTCCCTCCTGCCCCAGGGTCTGATTGGCTCAAAATTGCCCCCTCCCCTTGAAGCAGTTGATGGTGATATCACATCGTAGCCACCTACTTCCGGGCACACACTTTGTGAGGGGCACAATTGGCCTTGGATCACCACTGCTGCTTGTTCTGGTGAATAGTGGGGCCCCTGCAAAGATGTTTCACATTGGGCCAGTGATGTCATGTAGCCAGGATGCTCTGGAACACCGTTCCGGTTGTTCTGTGTAGGGCTGGCTCCGCCCACTGCAGTCATCGTTGCTGCGCGCCCCTGCAATAAGCGAATGGGGCTGGCCGCGCCTGCGCCCTGCATGCCCACAGCCGGAGGTTTCAGCCAGGCAGGCAGGCAGGCAGGCAGGCAGCGGACCGCGGGGGAAGCGAGGACGCGTGGAGGAACTGCCAATCAACCGTGCGTCCCGGTAGCTACCTCCTACGTTCCGGTTGTTAGCGCAGGTAGATTCCACCACTGCATTTGGCCCTGCAGCTCTTAAGGCCAGCCCTGGTTTGAGCTGCTTATCTGTCAGGGTGCAATCCTAAACTGGAGTTAGGCTGGCATAAACGAAGCCAGCAAAGTTTGGCCAGTGCAAGGGCCATGATAAAGCATGTTTTGACTACTCTCAGAGCCAGAGAGGATGGCTCACGTCTGTGTGCTGGCCTCTCTGACTCCAAGAGTGGTCCAAACGTACTTTATGGTGTCCCTGCTGCCAGCCAAACCTTGCTAGCCTAACTGTGCCTAACTGCCACTGCCTTGTACAAGCCTTTCCGCCTTACCTTTGTTCTTATTCCAGATAGTCGATTTCAAGATGATGGCCTTGAGGGCAGCCTTGGTGTCATCCGAGATGGCCCCTTCCCGTTTGGAAGGGGCAGCCGAAGCCTCCACTCAGCCTGCCTAACTCAGTTTAGGATTGTGCACTCAGTTTCACTCTGAAGTTGGACAGGTACAAACAGGATATCTCAGAAATGCGCATCAAGCATCCTTTTGATATTATGACTATCTTCAGCCTTAAGTGATTCTAATTCCACAATACAAAAAACCTTCTGAATAATTACAAACGCAGTTTCGTGATGAATGTTGTCCATCCGATGTAACACAACTTCAGCTGGCTGGGTCAGTTACGAGCTGTCATTCTTTGGAGATTCAAAGTAAACACCTAAAGCCTGTCACTCACCGCCTGATTACTATCTTGCAATATATTTTCAAATTACATAGGAAACCAAACCTGTCCTGAGCTGACCTAACGTTCGGACAGCATGGTAGTGATGTCAGCCATTTAAGTCAATTTATTTACAGTTTTCACCAAATGAAACAAATATAACTATAATATACAAAAAAAAAAAGCATAGGAGTGTTTTATCTGTTTGGCAGGAGTTATGATAGTGGCTGTGCTGTGGACTTGTGCAGCTGGGCACAATTCAAAGATCTGTGCCCTGAAGTCCACTGAAATCAGTGAGAGTTAAGAACATGTTTGCTTAAGATCCAAGGAATGTTAGACCATCACCCCTTTACGTGTGTATCCAGCAGTTTGGGAGTGGTAGGACCACCTTTGCAAGCACCAGTCTGATCCACACTACTGCACTACCCTTATGGCTGTACATGGAATGGAATGTTCAGGGTTTCCGCTGATGTAGAGAACCTATATGTATACATTTATCCATGTGTAGGCACTCATTGCTGGTGCTCCACTCAACTGTGGAGGTTGGGTTGGAAGGTGCGTGGATGTCAAATGTGAGGTGAACAAATGCAGTCCTGCTTCTCCCCCATGTAGAGAGCGAGCGAGCGAGCGAGCGAGCGAGCGAGAGAGAGAGAGAGAGAGAGAGAGAGAGTGAGAGAGAGAGAGAGACAGAGAGACAGAGAGACAGAGAGAGAATTGTGGGCAGCCCTCCAATGAATTCCAGCTGGACTTGGGTCTCGATGATGTCTACTAAGAGGAAGAAATTTGAAATAAGGCTTCCATTTACTTATGCTCAGCAGAAAGGAAGATAAAAGTAAAATGTCACAACTGCATATCCAGAATTCCAGAATCAGGATTCTAGTAACCAAACCAATATATGGGGTGGTGCAAGGGTGATATTTTCTTCCTAGCTGATTAATTTTTGAACATCTGAGATTCATAATTCACTAAGGATACACTGATTGCTCTTGAAAAGGGAACAAGGCTTATTATTTATTTACATGTAAATGTATAGGCCTAATTTCCAACATATGACCCTCGAAATTGCTTACTGTATACGCTGCTCCTTCCCATCCACCAAGGAGATGCTGTTTCCCGTAAAGACTAAAAACAGAAAAAATACAATTATAAAACATTAAAAGAAAAATAACATTACAAACAAAAATACCCCAAATGAACCCACTAGCAACAACAAAGATAGCAGAATGAGATATGTTTCAGCTCCTGGTGAGTCAGGCTGGCTTTGGTTTTTTGCACTGATGAGCATAAGGTGTAAGACTTCCTGTTGCCACATCTTGTTCTTCAGTGGCACCAGTGGAGGAGGAGCACTATTAATTGAATAAACATTTGCCAATGAGAAGTTATCTTCCCATGCTATTACTCATTGATTTTTGGACCACAGAAGATATTGGCCTCCTGGAAGAACCTGAGATGAATGGCCAGTAAATTATTAAAATAGCTGTATCATTTCCAAGGACATTTTTTATGCATCTCATTTGAAAATGTGAAGCCAGATTAGGCCGTCGCAAACAGAGAATTGCAGAACTTTAAAAAAAAATGTCCCTGGAAGGCCAATGATTTATAATAATAATAATAATAATACATGAAGCAGAGTAGAGTGCATGCAGTCAAATGCAGAGATGGAAAAACAATAAATGTCTTACAGTTTTTGGCTACCAGCGGGTGCCCAACCATTTCACTTGCTGCTGCCATACTGAATTGTCTTCTGCCCCCGTCCCCTGAATGGGAGCCTGTGCAGCATTTTGAGATGATTACCTGGAAAACTACTCTTGAGCCTTCCTGAAACAAATTTTACAGTTCAAAGACCATTGTTAAGTTTAAACATGCATCACTTCAAAATACGTGCTAGAAGAAGGATGTCAATCCCCGTTTTATATAGTGGGCCACATAGCATTCATGGCACTGCTGAGGCATGTGATGTCATTAAGCAAGAAGTGACATCATTAAGCTAGGTGAGGGCAAGGAATAAGCACTTGTTCTCCCCTGGTAACTTGTCTAGCCTGCCTGCACTTCATCCTAACAGGGCTGCTCCGAAGCTCACCACGGGGCAAGGGGAATGTTTTCCCTTGCTCTGTGGTAGGCCAGAGCCAAGCTGATGGGACTCCTCAGATCTGTGCCCTAAAAAATTAGGGCTGCGCAGCCCAGGGAAAGGGGTTTGGATATGATTCAACAACAGTCTCCCTGCTCCGCCCTGTCCCCACCCACAGCGCCACCCCGTTACGTCTCCCACCCGCCTCTGGCATGCCCTTGGCACAGCCCTATGCTGGCAGAGCTCAGCTGGCCCATTTGCGACAGCGCTGGTCCAGCGCAAGAGTGCTGCGCTGGCACAATGCCAGGTTAGGATTGCGCTGTGAATTAAGGCTGCGCAGGCCGGATTCTAACTGTCAGATCCTGGCTCCACCCCCTACCCAGACCACCCGGACCTTGGGGCTGCCCTCCCTCCCTCCACCCCATTCCACACTCCTTCCCTCCTCCCCACCCTGAAATGGCCCTTTGCTGGCCTAACTTGGCCAGCATGGGACCAACTTCCCTTGCAGTCCTGCTGGCATCGCTGGGCTGATGCTGCTCTCTGCGTCGGCCCAGCGAATCTCACACTGTCGCAAACATGCCATACGGCATGTTTCCTATGGTGCTGGGCGGACACAGTGGACATGCGTTGGCCCAACACTGGCCTTGGATTGCACTGCCCATCAGTTCACACACAGGGAGAGACAGGGGTGATTTAACAGTTGGGGCCTGGTAAGGTACATGGGTGGGGGGCAGAGCATGGATATCCATACTTAGATAAAACATCTTCAGAAAGGTTGCAGCTGATGAAGTGTCTGAAGCTGATAAAAGGCTCTTCTTAGCAAACATGTATTGGGCCAAGCTGAAAGACATTCTTGTCCAGTTACTCTTGCCATTGTGCTGTCTCATATTCCGGCATCCCGTCAGATCCTCTAAAATGGAGCGATACGATTATATTCCTTATCCACAGATCTGACTGTAGCATATCAGGATGGATTGCTGCTTTGATCTCAGAACTCTACTGCCTCAAAAGAAAAGCATTTTATCTCCATCTTCTCTTGGTCATAACTCTTTTCCCCACATGTACATCTGGTCCCTAGATGGGCTCTCCATCACTGAGACAGAAAAAAAGAGTCTAATTTATATGCCTATCCCGCCAGAACTGTATTTTCCCTTTATCTTATGTTCTTCTTTATTTGGGGGCATTCCTTCTGAACTACATTTTATGTCCAACCACTATACTATGTTCTAGTATTCCCACATGCCAAAATTCTACAAATCTTACAAGAAATCACTGAGATAACCCACACATTATATAATCCAAAATAAAAAGTAACATAGAGTGAGCCCTCAGGGGATTCGTTCCAGGTTCCCCTTCCCATGGATACCAAAATCCATGAATGCTGGAGTCCTGGTTGGGGAAGGGTTGTTGCACTGCAAAAGCCAGCAAAGTTTGGATGGCACAAGGGCCACCCTAAAGCGTGTTTGGACTACTCTCTGAGTCAGGGAGGATGACCCACGTCTGTGTGCTGGCCTCTCTGACTCCGAGAGCTGTCCAAACTTACTTTATGGTGTCCCTTGTGCCAGCCAAACTTTGCTAGCCTAACTGTGCCTGCCTAACTCCAGGTTAGGATTGTGCTTTGCAGATCATGGCCATGAATCAGAGGTTGCTTTCAGTTATGTCTGGGTGGTACTCAGAGGCATCGAGAGGCTATCCACAGTTGCTGGAAACCATGGATTCCAAGACTGCGGATGCCCAGAGCCCACTGTACTTGCTGTGTTTGTGTGTTTTTTTTTAAATAGGTGCTCTGACAGTACAGTCTTGCCTACTGAACTCCACTGAGTTCACTGACACTCCCAGGTACATGCATATAAGATTGCAGTCCTAAACTTAGAAACATCTAATTCTCGGATATTACAATGCATGTCATAGCATACACAGCACAGACTCCCTTTCTTCAATATTCATAGAGAAGTTCAACAGCAACCAAATCCTGGAGATTATAATATATAATCTATATTATTATAATAGAACGTTGCTTTTTACATTTTTTTAAAACTATAACTAATGTTGTGGCTTTTCACTCAATTGACCATCTATGCTATAACAGCACTTTTTAAGTACATTTGGACCACTCTCAGAGAGGTGAGCACACAGACATGCGCAGTGGTGTCATTCAAATGATTTAGGAGCAGGAACTCACTTTTGATTGGCACTTGTCGGGAACCCGGAACCTGCCACGGAGCCCGTTAGGATCCGGAACGCCCATTCTGGTCCGTTCCCCCTGAATGACATCACTGGACATGCGCCATTGTCCCTGACTCCAAGAGTGATCCAAGGGCTTTATGGGGCCCTTATGCCAGCCAAACTTGGTTGCCTAACTGTGCCGGCGTGACTCCAGGTTAGGACTGTGCTCTCTGTACACATTTTCCTGGGAATAAGTCCCACCAAATTCAATGAGACTTATTTCTGAGTGGACATGAATAGACTCGTGTTGTAAAAGCCCCTTTCTGACATAACCTTTCTTATGGCCCAAAATTCAATCTGGGCCTTCTGCTGTCATGAAAGGACCAGGCTGCTATCATGGTAGCCACAGCTATGATGCACAGAACGGGGCTATGAGCACTAATGGTTGGTGGCCGCATGTGCATACCATCGGAGCATACCATCGGAGCATGCAGCTACTGCAGGTGGGCATGGGCCACTGGCAGAGAATGGGATGTAGACTTGCCAGGGATATGTCAATAAGAGGATATCATTGGCAGCATCTCTGCCAATATCCAATACCCGCTTTCCTTCCTCGACACACTCCCTTGTGGCCTTTCAGACTTGTGCCAACCAAAGGGCAGATCTGAATAGGCCCATTGGGGACAATGGCACAGCAACATTAGTAAATAAAACATTCTTGTACTTACCTCTCCATTGCATCGTGATTTGTGGTTGGCCCATAGAAAGCAGTAAGGCCTGCGGAACTGCACACTACAGGCCAGCTGAGGATAGGATTGGGCCTTGAAGTCGCAGTCCTAACTTGCACTGGAACAGGCAGGCCAGTGGACCTGCGCCGTATCCAGAGCAAGCTGGGAGCAGGCAGGAGCCTTCCTAGTGCAAGGTCACGTTTGTGCAATGGGATCCTCAGATCTGCACCTTAATCCAGCTCCGCCCCCCCCCCCGAGCCAGCACACCTCCTGGCCCACCCACCCCCACCCAGAAATGCCCTCCCTCCAGCCAAGCCAAGCAACTTGTGTCAGCCCTAGGGCGCACCTAGGATCGCACCCACAGTGGTATAGGAACAGTGCTGCTGCTTCCCAAACTGGGAGGATGAGAACATGTCACAGTTCCTTTTCACAGCCATGTGCCAGACAGGAAACATTGGTTTGAGATACGACTGTGATACGGTCTTCTTCTTTGGATGGCAAATTTTATTAATTTGCTGGGAGTTTAAAACAAAGTGGTTACTTTCCAGAGCGCAGCATGCTTTTTTTATATGAAAGGTACAGACTGGTTCATTGCTCTTGATACAGTATTAGTTCTAGCCACTATAATGACATACGAATTTAGATCACCTTCATAATTATTCTCAATTTCTGTATAACCCAAGCATAGCATAAAAGGAAGACACCACAGCTTGTTGAACTCTTATTTTCTTTCAAGTATGGAAGCTGGAACTTCAAAGAGGTTGTTATTTGGTAAGGATCCTCTGATTTAATCATTTATAGGAATTATGAATTAAGGCTGCTGAATAAACATGACTGGCAATTAATAGATTCTTCGTTTAATTCTCTCATGGAACCAGATGGTCTAGTGATGCATGCAAACAGATCATTTAATTCATTTGGAAAACTCAATGTTGAATAAAGAATTAGATATTTGTAATTAAGGAGCTTACCAAATGCTAAAGCAAATGCAGAATGCAACCGGGGAAAGGATTTTTTTTTTTTTTTTTTGGCAGATAAGCTCGAACACGTGTCCAGAATCTGAGTGCAATAAATTGCAATACAAAGAAAAAACATCTTTTCAGTATAAGTGTTGGAGTGCAATCCTAACCTGCGCTGGAACAAGCATGCTGGCTGGCCTGTGCTGAATCCAGTGCAGGGTAGGAGGCCACTGGAGCCTCCACGGGGCAAGGGAACGTATTTGGCTCAACGTGGCTCAGGTCTGTGCCTGCTGTTCAGCAGGTGCAAGTCCAAGTAAGCCTCAGCAACCCAGGGGTTGGATCTGGCATAACTGATGGATCCAGGCTCTTCCCTGGGCCGCCCCACCTGCCAGAACACCCTCCCTCCATACTGTTCCACCCTCCCTTCCTCCTGCCCAGAAAGGGTCCCACGCTGGCCAAACTTGGCTAGCGCGGGACCAACTAACCTGGCAGTGGTGGCGACATTGCAAGGCCAACGCAACTGCCTGCCTGTATTGTGCTGACGCGGAGGTGCTTTACAGCATGTTCGCAACAGCGCTTGGCTGATGCAAGTGGCTTGGCTGATGCAAGGGAGGAGTTGGGATTGCACCGCCTGTCATTTATATGTTTATTAAAATATACAAGCAATAACAAGCAAATATACAAGCAAGACAAATAATTGTCTAGAAAACCAATCTAAAATCACAGGAGAGAGAGAAATCTTAACAAAGTATTTTATATCCTATTGATTCAACAACAACAACAACAACTTACTTTATATAAAAGTACCTTGCAGATTCTATCACCTCCCATGTTTTTCTTTTAAAAAAATCAGTCAGGGCGTAATCCTAATCTGGAGTTAGGCCAGAACAAGTCCCTTGTGTTGGCCCAGGAGTGTCGCAAACGCACTGTAAAGCATGTTTGGATCACTCGCAGAGAAGGAGGGGGCGCATGTCTGTGTGTCAACCTCCCTGATGAATGCATGCCGTCCTCCTTTACTATGAGAGTGGTGCCAACGCTTTACGGCATGTTTGCAATACTCCTGGGCTGGCACGAGAGACTTGTGCCCTCTGTTTAATTAGTTTTGCTGGTTTTCAAATTTCACTATTTTCCTTTTTGAAAATAGATTAGTTATTTGCTCACATTCACTATAGGTTGCGTATATGTTATGTAAAGGGAGGCCTCCGGAATAGGCTTGTAAGGAGTGCAGAGGGCTGCAGAGTTATGGAAAGGCTGATAAAAATCCCCCCATGTCCTGTTCTCTGAGGAAATAGTGAAAATCTAACTGATAGCTTTGCATTATGAGCGCAGTCCTATACTGGTGTTGCGCCGGTGCTGTGCTCTTGCGCCGATCCAGTGTTGTTGCAAATGTGCTGTCGGGTGTGTCTGCGCCAATGGGTTGGGCACTGGACAGGGGCATTCCAGAGGCTTGCCATGGACGTAATGGGGCAGCGCAGTGGGTGGCGATGGGGCAGCAACAGACTATGGCTGTTGCACTGTATCCTAAGCCCCATTCCCGGCCTCAGTGGCTCCAATTTGGGCCACTGCAGAGCACATTCACTGGCACCTGCAAATCAGCAGGCGCAGAACTGAGCAACCCCATAGGGCTGGCTGGGGCTTACCCAGGTGCAAGGGGAAAACCTCTTCTTGCCCTGCGCTGTGCTGCTGCTGCCTTCTACTGGGTTTAGGATGCAGCCCTGCTGCGCCAGCCTTACTATGCCGATGTTGCTTAGGATTGGGCTGTAAATCAGCGGGCTCCAAACTGGAGACAGCTGTACAACAAAAAATACCCTCCCATTCCAAGCAGTGCATACTGTGCTGCTGCTCTGTTGCTGCAGTCTTCATCCAATCTGGGCATAGAGACACTCTGGCAGTCACATCTACGGCATAATATCCCAGCAGGCTTTGCACCAGGATGTCACCATGGCCGTGAGTGCTTAGAGCATCCCTATGCCCAGATCGGGTGCAGTGAGGGAGCAGTGGAATTGTACGCACTGCTTATGGGGGACGGGGGAGAAGGGATTTGGGAGAAAGCTAGATCCAGCCCCTGGGCCAGGGTTTGGCAAGCCCTGCAATAAATGATTGGATAGATCATATAGAAACATTCTGAACAGAAATGCATCTCTGCTCCAAGGCAAAGCAGCATTTTTTTTATTTAGCAGGATTTGAGCTGAAAATAGCAAACCTTTAGCAGGCAAAACTTTCAGTCCAAGCCAAGGCTACTGTGCACTGTTTGCAAATAATAACACCAACACTGTTTCCATGCTACTGATCCCTGTAGTTTTAACAGCTCGCTAACACATGTATATGCATTGAAGTCATCTATGAGTAAGCCCACAGATAAAACACGAATGCCAGCTTTGGTATTTTACACAGGCGGTCTTGTTATTTTGAACAGACAGCATTCTTCTATCTGACTTCTATCTGGCTCTATGCCAGAGAAAAATACAATGATAGCAACCTAGAGAAATTACTTTTGGATGCACGCAGAAAGATGTAGTGCCAATGCTTGTATACCGAGAGTCAAAGGAATAATCAAAAGATGTAGCTGGTACTTGAGAGGCACTTTGGCAATAATCCCTATGCCAAAATAAGACATGACAGATGGCTCCCTGTCCAAAGATTCAAGGTCTAAAAGGCACTAGAAACAAAGGCAGAGGAACACAGGGAAGATGTTATATGAATGTGCACGTACAATAAAGAGGAACAGCTACACTTTCCAGAAGGCTAAAATGCCCTTTACTGAGTAACATGATCAGTTTGGGGTGCAACGCAATCTTGGTGGAATCAGCAATACTCACAAATGTTTACCAGACAGACAAATAATCATTGCTTGGAGTGCAAGACTAACCTGGAGTTAGGCCGGCACACTTAGGCAAGTGAAGTATGGCTGGCACAAGGGACACTGCAAAGTATGTTTGGACCACTCTGGGAGTCAGAGAGGCCAGCACACAAGTCGTGCCCCATCCTCCCTGATTCCGAGAGTGGTCCAAACACGCTTTACGTTGGCCTTTGTGCCAGCCAAACTTTGCTGGCCTAACTGTGCTGGCCTAACTTCAGGTTAGGATTGAGCTCTCAGTTCTATTGGTGCAATATGCGACAAAGACGTATAAATTTGAATAGCTGAATGTTGCTACTGAATTTTGCTTGGCAGTCTCGAGTGCTAGGATGGGAGTACATACAACTGAGACACACAGACCAGGACATAATTAAAACAAATGTGTTTCACATCACAAAGATCAGCTCAGCACAGAACATTCTTAAAAGAAATGCCATACAGTCGAAACAAAAAACAGTGAAATGTGGTAATAATGATATGGAGCAAATTAGCCACCTGCCCACTATCCACTTATCATAATTTCTGCTTTGGTGAATTAAGAAATTGGCAGCATGGGCCTTGGGGCAGTTGTATAATCTAGAATAAATTTCATGATGAATGAAAGAATAAAGGCTACGTGAGCTTTAATAACAAACAGGAATGTTGACTTGCGTTCAATATTGGGGGAGCCGTAGCCACACCCCTTGATGAAGCCACACCCCTTGACACAACCATGCCCCTTGACGCACCCAACGTCATGATGTCACAACATCATGATGTCATGACATTGGGGTGTGTGGCCACACACTTTGCCAGCTCCCAGAGCAGGGAAGGCGTGCGTGTTCCCCCTGCCGCTGCTCAGGCAGTTGGGCAGACCATCTTACAGTGACTCATACTTACAGTGACTTGTATGACCTACCAGTATAGGTCTAGTTTTCCCAATAGTCTATTACATGTTTTTGCACTCTGAGAGATTTTATAAGGTGCAATTTCAAAAAAAGGGAGAAATTACGAAGAAATCATGTTTTTAGCGCAATGCATCATGGTTGCAATGTTGTTGTTGTTGTTCAGTCGCTAAGTCGTGTCCGACTCTTCGCGATCCCATGGACCACAGCACGCCAGGCCTCCCTGTCCTCCACTACCTTCCTGAGTTCACCCAATTTCATGTTCATCGCTTCGGTGACACTATCTAACCAATCATGGTTGCAAGGAAACCCCAAAATATTGGGAGGGCCACTTGTACCCATGCCACACCCAAGTCGGTGCTACTGATAACAAACACAGAACTTGAAACAAGCCAACCCTTGAAACAAGCCTCACAACAATCCTGCACAGATAGTCACTACTCCCATTTTAATAGATTCTGAGCGCAATCCTAAACTGGAGTTCGGCCAGCATAAGCTAAGCCAGCAAAGTTTGACCAGCACAAGGGCCACCATAAAGCATATTTAGACTACTCTTGGGAGTACTCATGCTACTCTACGTCAGGGAGGATGGCTCACGTCTGTGTGCTGGCCTCTCTGACTCGGAGAGTGGTCCAAATATACTTTACGGTGTCCCTTGTGCTGGCCAAACTTTGCTGGCTTAGTTTATGCCGGCCTAACTCAGTTTATCCCTGGCCATGCGACAATAGTGGCTTCTATGCTTTGAGATGAAGTTGTAGGGATTTGTGTAGATTTTGTTGGTATCCTGAAGCAATGCTGCCTCCAGGACTTTGGAGGGCAACGTAGTCCAGGCACCTGAGACCATCTACCTGTCTTCTCTGTTGGTCTTGTGGAGGTGTGCTTCTTTAAGTCTATTTCCTTCCTCTCTCCTTCTCACACATCTTCTTTCTCTCCAGACTCCACAGAGAATGGATGTGCCCAGCGGAAGCTCCCTTGCTTGTGGAATAGAACATCCTCATCACACTTGCACAAGAAAACAGCTGTAGGGTTTCCTGTTCTTAAGTGGCAAGAGCCTCTGATTCTAATCAAACGATGTGCATAACATACTGTGTACTGTAAGTAAAGTATTTCTTTTGAAACATTAATCAAGCCTCAGCTCTTCTGTGTGTATTTGATTGATAGCAGCTAGCCTGGGTGCTGGGAGATGCTTTTTACACTGGGAGGGGGACTGCTGCTGATTATTACTCTGCCTCACCCTTTCCAAACAGAGTTCTCCCTAAGGTTTCTGTAAGAACATGAGAAGAGCCCTGCTGGATCAGGCCAAAGGCCCATCTAGTCCAGCTTCCTGTATCTCACAGTGGCCCACCAGATGCCTTAGAGAACACATGATAACAAGATGCCTGCATCCAGTTGCCACTCCCTTGCACCTGGCATTCTGCGGTAGTCTACTACTAAAATCAGGAGATTGCACATACCCATCATGATCTGTAGCCTGCAACTGTCTTTTGCTCCAGAAATCTGTCCAGTCCCCTTTTAAAGGCCAGATGCCATCACCACCTCCTGTGGGAGGGAGTTCCACTGTACATTCCTAATTTGTCACCAGATTTTGCCTCAAACAAACATTGAAATATTGTATGAGCATTCATGTTTTCCTAGACTTATGCCTGGGAATTTTGTCTCAAAATGCAGGTTGACACAACCATGTAGTGTTTATCTGAAGTACAAGCGTCATTGTATTGCTCAGCTGACTGATATGCAGCTTTTCTCATAGCATCTAACACAGTGGTGTCATTCTATAATGAACTACTGGAACGCAGGCGGGACTTACCCCTTGATTGACAGGGGCCCCGCAACGCGTCGCCGCCTGCTGTTCCGCTGCGGAGGGCTTCTTCCGGGTGGCGCGCCCCTCCGCGGCTCTCCGCAGCACCCAGCGCGCCACCCAGGCAAGCGGGCACCCCCTCCGAAGCCAGGGGTGCCCGCGCGGGGCTCGGAACGGTGGCGACGCGTCAGAACCGCGCAGCCAAACACGTGGTAAGTCCCGCCCACCGTTCCGTTAGTTCATTATAGAATGACACCACTGATCTAACACTACATACTTGCTGGGAACGTACTTGCTGGAACGAAACAGAGTGCAGATTGAATACAGGTGTTGATTATTTGTTTGCTTTCTCTGCAGTGTTGTTAGTGAAAAACTCACCACTTGGATTAAATGCGATGCTTTTCTATGATTTTGTCAGATCGTTACAATGACAGACAGCATTAAAAAAAACACCCCCCTTCCCAATTCCCAGACCTGAATAGTTGTTGTGCACTATCTAACACAATGAAGCTTCATGGGCACTCTGCTAAACCATCTTCTGCCACTGAGGAATTCTGCATAGGGCAGAGGAACCCAACACCCTTGCTGGAGGCTGTTGTGGGAGGTGGTAGTGGTAGCATGGGGACTGCCAGCTCAGTGCTCTGCAAATCAAGTGCTTTGCCACTGACTGTCCAGCAGTGCCAGGCACAGGCTGCTGCTGACCTCATGGCATTTGCTCCGGACACTCTTAGCAGCATGAGCCTGCATAGTGCTTACAGTAGCTAGCATCTCTGCACAAAACCTCCTGGTAGGCAGGGGCACTGGATCCCACTCCTCACATGCAACAACACTCAGTGGCACTCAGCCCCCCAGCAAAACTCCATAGAGACCATCTCTAGTCATACTGTAATATAACCTCATGCAACGCTATGCAGTTCTGGCATAATAATGAGCGACAACATTATCCCATGCATTGGAAATGCCTTGCCTTTCAAACTGCAATGCAGTTGTCACCTAACACGGATGTAGGAAGCCTGATGCGACACTTGTGCAGCAAAAGTACGCATTTATAGAATACCTTAAATAAACTTTGCCTTGCAGAGGTTTAAGTGCTCCCTCTAATGTTAGCGTTAAAGCACTCTGATGGTAGCTGTTTCTACCTTGCTCAGAACAATTGGAAATTGCCTTAAAACGCAATTTCTTCTGCCTTGGTTGTAATAACCACAGGAGATGATTCATGTTTATCAAATGGGTAACTTACCTTTCTTGGAATGTGCGTCATATAGGAAGGTTTATTGCAGCAAAATGTGACTCTACTGAAGTCACATATCTTGAGGGAGAACAGAATCTGTTCTTTCTTGCAAAAGCAATGATGCCTTATACATCTTGTGCTAGGTATAATAGCATTCTCTTTCTCTCTTACGCACTCACACATACCGCAACTAACTTTCATCCTACTACCGGAAACGGCTAATACATTTGTAGCCTAGCAACAGACCACTAGACACAGAGCACAATCCTAACCTGGAGTTAGGCCGACACAGTTAGGCCAGCAAAATTTGACTGGCACAAAGGCCACCGAAAAGCATGTTTGGACTACTTTTGGAGTCAGGGGGGATTGCGCTGTGCTGGCCTCTCTGACCCTGAGAGTGGTCCAAACACACTTTACAATGTCCCATGGGCCAGCCAAACTTCGCTGGCCTAACTGTGCCGGTCTAGCTCCAGATTAGGACTGCACTTACAGTGAAGTAGGCTTCTATAGTAGAAGTAGGTTGAAGTAGCCTTCAATTGTTGACAGGCTGGCTGGCATTTTACATTTTTTTTCATCTTACATTTTAAATTTTATCAAATTGTAATTGTGGGATCCACGGGGCTTGCTTGCTTGTTTTAAATTTTTAACTGTTTTAATATTGCTTTTTTTTAAACATTGTTTTAATTGTAATACTTTGTGGTTTTTTGTTTTTGTTTTAATGTGATGGTTTTAAAGTTGTAAGCTGCCTTGGGTGCCCATGGGGCAGAAAGGCGGGATAAAAATTAAATAAATAATAATAAATAATAATATAGTTCTTTCATGCATTTTCTCTCACAGTAGCCTTTTTAGAGGACTTAGTGAGAAAATGCAACTGTCTCTTGTATGGGCATGGAGTAACTCCACATCAGAATCAGACACTGAAGCCCAATGTAATCAGTCATGTTTCCTGCATCAAATTGGCCACAGAGTGATGAGTAGCCATTGGGAATGACTTGAATGGATGAATTGGGAGCGAGTTGAATGGATGTATGACCCTGTCTTGCCTTAGTACTGCATCTTCCTGCTCTGACAATGCTAAAAAAATAAGAAGGAGGGGGAGAGGAGGCATATGGAGGAGCAGAGAGAGAGGGGGCCATAGTCACCCACTTCTTCCACTCTCCTCTCCATGGTTTAAAATTGTTAAAATTGTCAGTCCTCTTCGACCTCGCTTATCTGCAAGGGGCAGAATTGTTACTTTCCTCATTATCTGTGCCTCTGTCCTCGTTATCTACTCTGCAGAGATCTTCCAAAGGCTGCTGGGACCTTCAAAACGGCACCTGTGACCAGCAGCTGTGACCTCTTTAAAATGGCTGGCAGAAACATTCACTGGCCATGTTTAAAGGGTCCATGCTGGTCACAGGTGCCATTCTGAAGATCCCTGTAGCCTCTGGAAGGTCTCTGCAGCATTCAGACATCTTTTGGCACTTCCTGCTGCACTCCGCTGGCTTCCTGAGGCTCTCTGCTGAATTCTTCTGATGGCAGATAAGGTACCCTTTGCACCTAACCCCACTGATCCCATAGGATCAATGATTCATTGTCTGCAAATTCGCTATCCATGAGGTTTTCCAGGAACCTAATCCTAGTGGATAATGAGGACTGACTGTAATTAGGAGGAAGGGAATGAGCACCGGCATCACCACATCACCTGTGGCTGACATGCCATTGGCATGAGGTCAGCCTGGGTAAGCAGGTGGCTGGACAGGGTAGAAGCTGACAGAGGTAGCTGGTGAATCTGGCAGGCAGGTGTATGTCTGCTGCTTTTGACAAGCCACCTGGAGTGGCAGCTGCCCTAACCCGCATCAGCAAATTGGACCTATTTCCTTCTGGTATAAATTCACTCTTCCCATGGTTCAGAATGGCTGCAATTCAGCTCTGTTTGAGGTCAAGGATTTGCACTGACGTTGTAGCTCCATTGTAATCAGCACACGTAAATTACAGATGAGCTGGATGGGGGAACAGTTTAATCTTCTTTGGCGTGAATCACATATATTTGTCTCTTTCTTTGTGCTTGCTCAGCAATGTCACCTTTTGCTCTCTGCAATCAATAAGGGCCAACTCACACATTGCACACAGTCACATGGGATTTTGCTCCACTAATTTTGTTGAAAAAGACTGCACACTTGAGTTGAAGTCTGGCAAAGGGGAAGAGGGTTGCTCTCTTTTTGGGCCAACTTTCTATTCAAAGTAATCCACACAACCTGCTTTCCTCACTGGCAGGGGAAAGGATAAGGGGCTCTAGATCCCTTTCAGTATAGGGAGAAAATAAAAACAGTTCAGGAAAGGTGATTTGAATGGAGAAAACCCCAAGAGAGAAAGTTAAGCACTGCCAGTCTTCTGCTCAAGAGTGCGGTTTTTCAAACAATAGAACAGTTTTACCTAACTCCTTGTAAGATGTAGTTTGCCCCAAGTTTTCAGAAAAAGGAGATTTGTTTTCAATTTGAAAACGACGTAAGTTAAAATGTTAGAATAAAATGAATCCCTGCCCTAAGAAGCTGATGTCCTATAGTTTCACCGTGGAGAGTGAAAAGGGGAAAGGGGTGAACTGGAAAAGTGAGGCTAAACAAAGAACCTGAGCAAAAGCAAATTCAGCTTGTGTGGGTTTGCATACAGATGTGCCTCTCTATACAGCTTCCTTATGCAGATATGAATATGCACCCAGATGAACGTATCAGATATGTGTTGCATCATGCTACATTCTAGTGCTATTTTATTTTGTTTTATTTTGTTTTATTCATCAGTGCTATTTTATTTTGTTTTGAACCTCAGGGGAAGTGTTGGTATTGCTCATGTAGCAACGTTCTCCTTCCTTATGTTTATTTAGTGGTCTCTTTCTTTGCTTTGTGGATTGTGGTGGACTTTGGAGGTGCATGATAAAGAATGAAAAATCTTTGGTTGCATGAATCCAACTTGCTGAAAATGTGATATTGGAAGTTACTTTCATAGCTTAAGATCATAAGAAGATAAGAAATCAGCTGGATCAGGCCAAAGGCCCGTTTGGTCTAGCTTCCTGTATCTCACAGGCCCATCAGATGCCTTAGTTTGCACACAACAAGATATTTGCATCTCATTGCCACTTCCCAGCATCTGACATTCAGAGGTAGCCTACTTCTAAAATAAGGAGGTTGCACCACCCATCATGGCCTGTAGTCTGTGACAGACTTTTCCTCCAGAAATCTGTCCAATCCCATTTTAAAGGCACCGAGGCTACTTCTACCCTAGAATGCCAGGTGCAAGAGACCTGCTTGTGCAGGCTTCAGAGTGGACCTTCGTGGGTGGCTTGTTTTGCAGTTGAAAACTACCCAGCTTCTCATTACTTGATAATGACTGTACTATTTGTTAAATGATTATACATGACAAATGGTTGTGCAGATGCCATAGATGGGCTAGTTTTGTGGGACATGTGAAAGAACATGTACAAGGTCTAACCTAGTTGATTGTAAAGAAAAAAAACCCATTTCTTTCTAGATAATCTTTTTTTAAAGTTTTGTAAAGCTGAGTTGGGAGTGTCATTTTAAAAAGTGGGTCCCAGTGCTAAAATGTTGGAGAACAACTGCACTGCAACATAATACAATAACAGCAATAGTCCTGGAGAGTGTGCAGTCTTAGGCCATCTAACTGCTTCCTTTGTCGTGCTGTCTTTGACACTTTCCAGCAGTTTGCTTCAGTTGTTTTTGTGAAAAGTTTGTTTCTGCTCAGAGAGACACAGGAAACAGATCCACACTGTTTTCATACTATAGGCTGCAAGACCAGTGGTGAAAAATACCAACAGAATGATCTATCACATCATAAAAGTTACAAGTGGAGTCTACTCGGAAGTGTCCCAATAAATTCAATGGGACTTCATTAAGTCCAGGATCCCTGCCTTTTATAATATGTTTAGGATTGCAGCCATAAGCTAGAATATAAGTACAGATTTATTAGGCTCCGAAGGTTAGGCTCCTTCAAAAAAAACAAAGCCCCCAAAACAGAATAGGATTATTTTCTCTGGGTATGAAAGCCTGTTTTTAATATGGACATCTCCATACGCACAACCAGTTTCCAGAGCCAGGTGTACACACTACACTCACCTGCATGTAGCCCCACAAAAAAATGCAATACAGAAATCCCAGTAGCTGCTTTCAGGAAATCTCTATCCTTAGAGTGTTCTTCACCCACCCCACCGAGCCTGGCCTAAACAGGGACCAGCCCACACATGTAAAAGATTGACAGTTCCTTTCTCAATTGCCATGAACATCTAATGAGTAAATACAAGTCAAACATTGGTGAACAAACCTGTAGTACAATCTCAAGACATTTAGTGGTAAATGTATGAGAATTTAATTCCTCAATATCCTCAAGTGATGATTTTTTAAAATCCTGATGAACTGTTGAACAAAAGCAAGGACTGAGAGAATGAGCTCAGCTAAGGGCGCAATCCTACCCAGCGCTGGGATAGGAGCGCCGGCCAGCCAGCGCCATATCCAGCGCTGAGTAGGTGGAGGCTGGAGCCTTCCTGTGGCAAGGGAGCATGTGCTCCCTTACCGTAGGGGAGGCTCCAGCCTCCCTTATGTGCTCCTTGGATCTGCACCCGCTAAAGAGAGGGCGCAGATCCAAGGAGACTGCGTGGCCCAAATCGGGGCCACATGGCCTCCCTAACGGGCTTAGGAAGTGGCTAGATGGCCACCTCCAAGCCTGTCCATGTCACACCTGCAGCGCCGGTCCTGTTGCCTTAGCGCCAACGTGGGGGTGCCGATTGGCACTCACGTGTCGGCGCTAAGGGCGCAGTGTCAGCACAACCCCATTGCGCTGACGCTGCACGGGGTTTAGGATTGCGTGTAAGTGTGTGTGTGTGTGTGTGTGTGTGTGTGTGTGAGTGAGTGAGAGAGAGAGAGAGAGAGAGAGAGAGAGAGAGAGAGAGAGAGAGAG
>JAJKFI010000005.1:24969608-25029588 GCA_029204185.1 Lerista edwardsae
CTCTCTCTCTCTCTCTCTCTCTCTCTCTCTCTCTCTCTCTCTCTCTCGTCTGCATTTACTGACCTGATAAATACATGTTATTGAAACTATGTTCACCCTGGGTAAATACAAACCTCCTGATTCCATCTACAATCGATATCTCTTTCACAAAGCCTTTTTAAATTGCCTAGGCTTGAGGTGCTCAGACCACCATAGGAAGTTATGACAATAATAGCAACGGACAAAAAAGAAGCATAAGATTCTATGGCATTTTTCTGTAATCGTTAGTTCCTAGCAGCAAAGTCACAGTTTGAAAGTAGCGGCTATTATAGTGTTCCAGAAAGCTGACAGGAGTATTGAAGGCTCTTTTTTTTAAAAAAAAATAAATAGCAATTTAATCATTTTTTACCCAATAATGAATTTGTTTCATGGTCTCTCTCTCGCCTTAATAGGTTTTGATCACTGGCTTTGATCTTAAAGCTTCACTGCTCCATGCGAGGAATACGTTTTGGAAATAGATATTCTCTATCTGATTGGCTTTAGAAATATTTAGCCATCTCAGCTGCTATACAGTCTGGGAAAAAGCAGAGTGGGAAGGTGCAAAAAACATATTGATTATATACTTCACATCAAGAACATAGTGAGAGAAATGCCAGAAAATGAAGTCCTGCCTATGACAAGGATGCAATAACTATACAAGACCCCACCATGGGAAAATTCATAGTAGTGAATAAGTGTTCCAAACAGGTTTCTAAATAGAACTGTTAGTTGTTGCAGTGACAGTCCTACTGTTGTCCAAGGGGGGGGGCAAATCCCCAGTCACCACTGCTGCTTTAAGGGCGGCATAGCCACCTCCACCCTGTTGTTCTACCTTCCAAGGAAACAGAACTACAGGGTAAATGCTGTCTGAAGGGGCAAGGCTTCACAACATTCCAGTAGGGAGGGTGGCAGCAGCAGCAGCAGCCTAGGGACCTGACTAAGGACGCAATCCTAAACTGAGTTAGGCCGGCATAAACTAAGCCAGCAAAGTTGGGCCAGCACAAGGAACACTATAAAGTATGTTTGAACCACTCTTGGAGTCAGAGAGGCCAGCTCACAGACATGAGCCATCCTCCCTGACTCCGAAAGTAGTCCAAAAACACTTTATGGTGGCCCTTGTGCTGGCCAAACTTTGCTGGCTTAGTTTATGCCGGCCTAACTCCAGTTTAGGATTGCGCTCTAAGCTCTTGTAGATATGTAGGAAACCTGGAAAACATGATATTGATAGTGTAAAATAATAAGGAAGGCAGGAGGTCTGGCTGAGTGGTAAAGCTGCTGCGTTTGAAGCCTGAAGGTAATCTGGCACCGCAGTGTGAAACAGTCAGAAGTAACTGTGAAGTGCTGATAAACACTGCTGACAGAGATGAGTCTCTCCAGCTGGCGAGAGGAGCGGAGAAGTGACCCCAAGTGAGAGTGAAAGTTTCCCATCAGACAAGCATGGGAGGTGAGTGCAGCCAGAGAGATGCCAGGCTGTGAAGGATACCACCTGGACTGAAGAATTCTGTGAAAAATTAGAACTTGTGATTGTAACAACCTTATGGGACTGAGAAAGTCTGCCTATGTAAATCGCCTTGATTAAAGTTGGAGGAGAAATCTAATGGCAAGCAAGTCGATATATAAATACTGATATTGTTACTACAATATTGTTCAGTTGTGGGTATAATCCTATGCACACTTTACCTATGAGCAAGAAACTTGGTTCCATTATCAATTAAGCAACGTTATTGTGCCTTCACATGAGACACAATGTACTGCCGAAAAATGTTCCCCAGTTATTCTCAAACATGGCAATTACTGAAAATGCACAGATACAAATCATTCCTAGCTCTGGCATGAGGCTTTTTGACTTCAGCCAACTGCATACAAAACACAACACATGACTCATCGGAGTCAATGAAAAAGTGTCAAGAAGCCACCATAAAAAAATAAGAAGATTACAACGATTGAATGACTCCTATGTTATTGATTCTGAAAGTATAGACAGATTGGACATAATTCACCATGGAGTTAAGCATGATTATGACCATTTATTTCTATGGGTTTTAGAGCACCTAACGATATGTTGGATTGTGGCCACTGTGTATATCATGTTTATAAGGGACCTGCATTCATTTTTCAGAGTGAATAGAAACTGTACTGAATGAAGCCTCATGAGATTTTGTTCATTCCAAAATGAATATGATGCTACATGAATTAATACAAACTGAGTTTTAGAACCCCGTTTGTTCTCCATTTGGCTTCATTTTGCATAATTACAAAAATCTTACTTTAATTTATTGTGCACCACCATCAATGGTTGACAGTGGAAATCATAGCATTTTTGAGATGAAACATAATGCTCTTCAACTGCCAAGCATTTTTTGCTTTTAGAATCATGCTTTGATGGTATTTGGATGCTAAACAGGAAGTTACCCCTGCTAATTGGGCAAGAGGCACTTTTTCAAGTGATGTTCCTCTTACGTTTAGCAGGGAAGAGTAATTGTCCCTCTTCACCCCTGCACAGTCTTTCTAGTGGCTGTTGCTGGTGATCTGCCTTTTTTTTTAGATTGTGAGCCTTTTGGGACAGGGAGCCATTCAACTTTATTATTATTACTATTTGCCTGTAAACCGCTTTGTGAACTTTGTGTTGAAAAGTGGTATATAAGTACCTATTGATTGATTGATTGATTGATTGAAGTTAGCTCCGACCATGCAACGGGTGGCCCCCACCCTTCCCCCCCAGGCGAGCAGGCACCCCCTCCGAGGCCAGGGACGGCCGCGGGGCGAGCGGAACGAAAGCGGGAGTGCACGGACAGGCTGCCAATCAAACGGTAGTCCCGTCTAAGTCCCGCCCTCCATTCCCCCAAGTACTTTGTAGATCCCATCGCTGCTGGGGACTGGAGCCCCAGAATGCCCCCAGGGATCACAGGATCATGTCCCCTCCTGGCCACTAGCCACCTCCAGTGGCCCAGGAGGCAAAACCTTTACCTAACTGGTCCCAGTAATGTAGCCCAGCGCCAAGACTGGATTCAGCTAACTTCCGCTCCCAGCACACGAGGCACAGCATGGAATAAAATATAATGTATTTATTAAAACTACAAGTTACAGCATAGAGGCTAAAGAAAACCTTTGAAAGCATGGCATTGCTACTTGAAGCTTAATGTAAAACAAGAAAGCTAGCTCCTACATCTAATCTAGCTATGTCCTATCTCTCACCCAGTAACAGGTGTCTTCAGAAGCAAAGATGGTCTCTCCGTCTCAACTCCAAAAGCTGACTCTTTGTTCTCTCTTCCCCCCGTGCTTTCCAGCTCCCCTTCCAACCTGTGCGGCTCCTCTCCCCGCTTCCAACCAGAGGCTAAACAGCTCCTGGTACCAAGAGAAGATGTCCTTGAGATGTTTTCCTACTGGAGGCATTTTATCACAGCTCCTGGACAGTGAGCCAAGACAAAATAGCATCCTGGGACAGGTTCCCACAGCCAGGGTTTAGAGAGGGGGGTGGGAAGACAGGCACTGGTCTCCAAATGGAGTTGAGCTGGGCCTGGTCCCCAGTTGTTCATGACAGGAGGCAACAGGCGTTCCCAACCCTTCTGCACCCCACAAGGACTCCATCCAGATAGTGCACTTGCCCTTAAATGCCTGCAGTGCCGCGATCGCTGCAGTGCTGCCAGATCTCCCCCCAACCTCTGCCCTGTCCCCACAAGCACTTACAGTATCTTCGAAGTCTGAGTAGGTCTTTGAAGACCACTGTTTTAGACCATGTTCACATGAATCGTAACATTAGGACACAATCCTAACCAACTTTCCAGCCCTGGAACAAGGGCACTGCAGCTCTGATGTTAGGGGACAAACATTCCCTCACCTTGAGGAGGCTTTTAAAGGGGGACTGGACAGATTTCTGAAGGAAAAGTCCATCATAGGCTACAGACCATGATGGATGGTGCAACCTCCTTATGTTAGAATTAGGCTTCCTCGGAATGCCAAATGCAGGGAAGTGGCAATGGGATGCAGACATCCTGTTGTCTTGTGTGCTCCCTGAGGGATTTGGTGGGCCACTGTGAGATACAGGAAGCTGGATTGGATGGGCCCTGGACCTGATCCACCAGGGCTCTTCTTATCCTCTTATGAGTCACAGCTAACACTAGAGAGGAGCCGCATCCAGGGTGAGTCAATCCCCTGCCTCTCTTCGCTGACCAACTGAAGCCCAGGGTAAATCAAGGCTTCACCTTACCTGCCTCTGGGCTCACCTGGCCTGTGCAGGCTGCTGGGGCGACATCTGCCTCCCCAGGGCCTGGGCAGTTACCTTGAGCAGGCCTCTGTGATTGCCCCCTGTCAGAGGATGCAGCACATGCCTGTTGGCACAGCTGCATTGGAGCTGGAAAGTTGGATAGGATTGGGCTTTAGGCTGTTGGTAAAAAGAAACAATTAAATGCAATCCTTATGTCAAGAGGGAAACAAATTACACCTTTTGCTAACATATCATGGTCTCTGTGCTTTTTTTCATTTACAAAAAATGAAATGGATGATTCATCGTTTTGAGCACTTCAGATTTCTTTATACAACAGTTCTGTTAGCCATTGATAGTGCCTTCATTTCAGGTTTCTACCAATGAGCATGCTTGTCCACGTGTTCTCCTTCTATTCTTCTTCTTTGACATTTTAAAGGATAAGACATTTGGCACCCCACAGATTAGATAATGCTGTGTCATAAGCCTTCAATCCTACTTAAGCTGCATTTTAGCAATGTCTCGTGAAGAGTCCCATTACTTGCAAGACAAATCAAGGCATGGAAACAGCTTACTTCATATGGTCCAACCATTTGAGTATGATCTTATGCACAGAAAAAAAAGATGTCCGGGGGTGGGGGTAAGAAAAATGTATTCAGCAGCACTCAGGCATGCAAACAAGGATCCCCTCAATGAGTGATCAAGAGTATTCAAATATTTTTTAAAAAAAAAATTAGTACAAATATCAGCTGCTGTAAGTGGAAGATGAATTCAACAAGCTAGTGCTTGTCTGTCCATTGCTTGTTTCTATTCTACCTTTCACAAGGCAGTGAAAGGTAGTCACCAATTTAAGATAGTAATTAAAATAGTAAATTAAAATTAATAGTAATTAAAATTAATAGTAAATAAGATAGTAATTAAAAAAACAGTCAAGGACAAAAACATTCCAGAAGCAGCAGCAGCAGATGATATGGGAACAGCTCAGAAGCAGAGGCATATTTATAGTGTTGTGAGGGGAGGAGGTGCAATGGGCGCCAGTTGCAGCGGGGCGCAGTCAGGGGGGGAAGTGACACACTTCAGCCCTCCCTCCCTTGTGGTGTGCTCCTAAATGGAGCGATTCTGGATGCAGGAGGTGTGGCTGGGTGGCACAGGGGGCAGGATGGTGGCACTAGGAGCCATCTACGACTCTGCTCAGAAGTCCGACGCTTCATGGAATAGGAGGATCTTCAGCACTTTCTAAAAGCAAACAGCAATGCAAGTGTTAACCATTTGTTGTCAGGGGTGGAAGTGCAGACCATTTGGTCATTGGGTCAGATTTTTGCACATAGCAAGAGGCATTCAGGGTTTGTACATGGGGAGCCACTATATGTAGAATAGTAATCTTAAGAAAAGGTGTAGCCTAATGGCTAAAAAACTGAGCTACATATCAAGACTTGGACTGTCTCTGCCATGGGCTGACTAGGCAGCCATTCCTCCTCAGCATCAAGTATACTAATGAGGACAATAATGCCTACTTACCTTACAGGTTTGTTGTACAGAGTACTTCAAGAGGGTACACACAAAGTACTTTGCATTCTCAAACAGTGCTGCACAAATGCAAAGTTTTATTTCTTTTAGATCAAATATGCCACACAAATCCAGGGCCTCATTTTTTTTCCAACATTTTGAGTGACCTAAGCACATTTGCTTGCTGTCACACTGTCACTTTTTTCTTTTCTCCTGTGCTTTCCCTTTCACTGTTGAGATACATAAGGCTGGAGGATCCCAGCCTCAAGTTATGGCCTGTAATGTGACAAAGCAATCTTGAACATGTGGTTTTCATTTTCAGATCTTGTGGTGTTCTACTGTGTAATCATTTCCAAGAGTTTAACAGTCTGGTAGTAGGATGGATTGACATTATTACCAAGGTGCCTTAGGCTGTTGGTAATAAGAAAAATTAAATACAATCCTTATGTCAAGACCTATTATATATAGAGCAGCTCACAGAGGCATTAACTGGAGTGGATAATGGAGGTAAGAGATTAGTCAAAAAGCAAAGCACCTGCTACTTTGGATAAGCAAAGATTCAGTAATGTGTTGCAGCTATGGATGGGTGCATAAGTTCAAGTACAGACCTAAAACACAGAACATGGCATAATCAGATCCTTATAAAACATGGAAAATCTTAGCCCTTTGGAGTCACAGCAAGTATGAGGACAGCAATGGGGTTGTGTACTGAAATATTCAGATTCATGGTATATTGAAAAGAGGAAAATAAAGGGATTTGCCACCAAACGATATTAACCTTTCACAATGTCGGTTAACATCATTTGAGACACCAGTTTACAGGCTGAATAATTACACTGCCACTAATCACAGTTCTATTAGAGTGTACTTGTTTATAAATACCTTTGATCCTGTCCTCTGCAGAGCATACAGACATACATCAGTGTGCCTAACGGATAGTGGAGACAATGGGTGCTCCATCCACAGCAATAGGTTGCCTCCACCTAAAGCAGGATCCAGGCAAAACTCAGATTCCTTGCGTGCTTGGTTTGCCTGTTTGCAGAGTCCAAACAATGCATGCTAGGAAAAAATGGAGGACTTCTTTTCCCAGTGTTTAGCTGGAATACAGTCAGGCATGGATTGAACAAGTTAAATGCTTCTCTAGGCATAACTGGGCATAACTTTTTCATACACATATGGATGGGACAAACATGCTGGGGGTGTAAAAACCAAATCCATAATTGCAACTTTGGCAGTGCATTGTTGTATGCTGTTTAAAGGGACTTGTACAGTTTGTCAAGCTGTATTGAGCTTTGAAGCTAAGCCTCATTCACAAATTATTCCTGGAGCTGAATTAGGGGGCTTTGAAAAATATGATGAATTTGAAAAATTATATAGAGACAAATCTCAATGCAGGTATACAATCTGCAAAATAATACACCCAGAACCCCAAATAGCACTCCCAATCTGAGCAGAGGAGTTTTTTTTCTGTCTCCTTCAAAATACATACGAGAGAAGAGAGTTATTTGTTTAAAAAGATAGGGTTGCCCAGAGGTAAACACATCAGATTTATGTAATGACCTGAAAGATGCCTACTGTGAAAAATTCCTAGCTTGCATGGGTTATAGATTGCATTCAAAATTTTCCTGTTTCCTTTTCCTGTTTGGTTTTCTCTCATTCAGGAGTCATAGGGCAAAAGCCTTCAGTCACCAACTGTTGGCCATTAACAAATTTTGTTCAACATGGTCTATCAAAATTCTATTGTGGCTAAATTTTCTAAAACAGGCTTGTTCACAGGAGATTTTCTTTATTGGGTTAACTACTGATAGGCACCATTGGATTCTTACCAGTGTGACATTCCATCTTCAGTTGTGGAGTCCAAATAGAATTTGAACACACAATTGTGTGGTATGAAGTTTGTGCCAGGATTCCGACTACATTCTACTAGGATCAAATGTATAGGATAATGGTTCTTTAAAATTTTAGTACCAGGACCCACTTTTTAGAATGACAATCTATTGGGACCCACCAGAACTGATATCATCAGCCTGGAAGTGATGTCATGGCCAGAAATAACATCAGATCAAATAACAGGGAATTTTTTAAACAAATTTGGCATCCTAAGTTAGAAAGCAAATTTAAAATTTACAATTAGTGGAAGTTAAAAATTTATTTAAAATAAATAAGAACCCTCCTAACCATCCCAAGTAGTTGCTTGTTGTTGTTGTTTTTCAATTCCTCAAGTATCCTAAAGGCTGCATCCTATCCATGCTTACCCAGGAGTATGTCCCGCTGACTATCTTTATTAAAAGCATATACATAGTAGCTTGTTAAAAGTACAGATGTAATATTTTCCCAAATGCAGTCACATACCATGATAGCATCAAGTTTAATGTATTAATAATAAAATACACATTGAAATGAATGGGAACCCACCTAAAATTGGCTCGCGACCCACCTAATGGGTCCCAGCCCACAGTCTGAGAAATACTGGTAGGATAAGTATAGGGACTTGGGTCTACATAAGAGCATAAGAAGAGCCCCACTGAATCAGCCGAAAGTCATGTTAAGAATTTTAGAATGAAAAATAGCACAATTGTTAGACACCTGAACTGGATTAATGCATGTTTAAAATAAGAAAGTAGAGGGAGCACAGTTTACAAGAAAAAAAATCTACATTTCTTGGTTGTACTGTAATGACCAAAACTAACAGGTAAAGCAAAAGTGCAACTTTGTAATGGCTGCATTGCGAATCCTGTTGAAGGTTCATTCCCGTTTTGGCATCAAATGCTGAGCACGAGTTTTAGTTCACCCACATGCAACCAGCTTCCCAACAACCTATTACATAGTCATCTTCCATTTCTCTAGTGAGCTTAGCTCCCTACATTTATCTGATATATTTTGTCACTAATATTTAATTTAACCTTTCCGCTTCGTCCTGTTGAGGCAGCGGAGCCTGTGGAGCTTTTTTATTTTATTTTTTTGCCTTCTGACTTTTTATGCTCTGAAAGCTTTGGAGTCAGTTCAAACAATTGTCATAAGAAGTCTGAGATCATTGCCTAAAAATACTTGGAAATTGGAGCTACCCGTTGTGATTGGTTTAATTCAAATGCTTCCTCACAGTACTTTACCTTTATGAAGACTGAGACATATTATATTGTGATTACTCTTGACATTTTAAAAAGCTGCAGGCCTGACTGTAGGCAGTGCAGTGTTTATAATCTGGAAGCAAGATATCCAACAACCACCTTATCCCATGTGTGCCTTGTTGGGAGGGAATGGGCGAAGCAGACTAATCAGCAAAAGCACCCGCTTCCTATTATATGGTAAGATATTCCACCACCTGGTTAGTTGCTATCAATTAAAAAAACTTATGCAGGAATGAGGGTTTGGTTAATTTTTCATCCGAAATCAATTGATTTCCATCCTAACCACCCCCACCCACCCTCTGCAGATACAGAAAATGACAGATGATGAAATACGCTGTATTCTGGCCCATTGAGGTTCCAAATGCGACTGGATCCTTGCTCTGGTCACATCTAGAGCGGTCGTCTGAAAACCGGAAGTGCCCATCTAGGATCTCCAGAGGCCATTTTGAGGCCTGTGGTGGCTGCGCACAGCCTTCATGGGCCACAGAAGAGACTCTGGAAGTGACCAGAGCACAGCTCCTGTTGTCTTTGGAGGCTTCAGGTTGGGCTGAATCTGGTGGAGTTCAGCCAGCCGCATTAAGCCAGATCTGCAGATATAAAATCCATGGCTAATTAGGCTCAACTTTACTCACAGTTCATAGTTGCATACATGCATCTTCTGATTGTGACCAGAGGTTACATTATTGCTTATTCGGGCAGCACCCAGGCTGCGGTTTGGACACTGCTGTTCTAGATGGTCAAACTTGACCCACTCAGTCCTATCCTCAGATATGCCAGGGACTTGAACCCTGAGTGTAGCCATTCCTAGCAGGTCTTTGCTTTAGTTTTTCATGCCACTGCAACTCCTGTAGAAGTTGGGGGTGCTGTGGGATCCTTGTATTGTGTGTGTGGTGTCTTTCGGAATCTCCCAATGTTGCTCATTCCAAGTGGATCAGAGCAAGTGGTTCACCCTGGCAAGGCCCTGCTCAGTTCACCTTGGCAGGGCTTCTCTGTATGCCAGTGTTGGGTGTGATGACTGGCTCTTTGGACATCACACCAATAACACACGGATGTCAAACAGATGTGTTGCGCTGGTGTTGCTGCACTGTCAGTGTGGCGTTGCCAGGACAGACTGAGGCTGCAATCCTACCCAACTTACCTGGGAGTTAGCTCCATAGACTAGAATGGGACCACTGGCATAGCTAATGAACGTGTAGCACAATACAGAGGGCAAAATGATGCCCTGGAAGTGGCGTCACAACAGGAAGTGATATCACAGTTGTATTTTCATTTTCTTGGGTTTTTTGCCATAACGTTTGATATAATAAAGATATTACACTCCAATTTGTTTCATTGCATTCTGCATTAAATTCTGCATTGAATGGTATATAACATGATGGTGATAATTCATACATACCAAGGTTTTCACAATTTTGGCCACTAGTGTCAAATGCAGCTTGTTGCCCCCTAAAACTTGTTGCCTAGTGCAATTGCATCCCCCTGCACTTCTTTAGCTACGCCCCTGAATGGGACTTACAATTGAGTAGACATACATAGGATTGGGCTCTTAGGATATGACAGATGTCAAGCAGGCATCCATCGTGCCATTGGTGTGATGTCCAAATAGATTGAGCCATAAGCTGTTGTTTGACTTGGAAAGAGACACTTTAAACTGAGAGGTTTGCTTGTACCATTTCTCTATCCATTCTATGCATGGAGAGCAATACAATGGTTCATGAGTGACTATGGCAAGACAAATTCTTTGAAATGTTCACCCAAAGTCACCTCATTCAGCACCCTTTTGTTCAGGGAGGAAATAATTAGTAAACACAGAGATTTCCCTGCTTCTATCAATCATAGGACATCAACCAGAAAGTGTGTGGAAATAGCTGAAAAGTTCAAAAAAGTACACTCCTCTGTCAAAACAAATCTTTTACTGTGCTTAAAATATTTCTTGGAAGTCACTGAACATATTTGGTGTGTTTTAGCAAGAGTGGAACCAGCCAAAAGTAAAGGAAAACTGTCTTCTTTTTTCTGCCAGGACAAGCAAAGTTGTCAATGGACTGCTTTTAATTCCCTGTCATTATCACAGCATGCGTTTGAAATCCCAGATTTATATACAAAAAAAAACTCTAGAAGGGCGGGGTGGCGTGCACATCTCATGCCGCCCAAATTTATCCCGCCCCCACACAAGGCACGGGGACGGGACTGGCCAGCCAATTGGCTGGCCGGGTCGGCCAACGGCCGCAGACACCCCTGCAGGGCGTTGCCAGCTCATTCGAACAGCAAACGCGGCCAGGAGACGAGCGCTGTCACTGTGCTCCGCTAAAATCAGCCTAGCTCGGACGGTGGAGTGCTCTGGAGCTATTTTTAGCCCTGGAAAGCAGCAACGCGGCGCTTCCTCGGGCTGAGCAGAAGGACGTTCTGCCGGGAGGGGGGTGATTGCGACCGGCAGCAGCAGTTTCAGCAGCGACAGAGCGGCGGCTGCAGCAGCAGCAGCAGCAGCCCCACGGAGCTGCGGAGGAGCCGGCCGGCCACTGTTTCTGCTTGCAGGGAGTAGCTCGGGTCGCCACGCTTGGGCAGTCACATGGGTGGCGGCCCCTCCTTGATGCAGCCATATTAGGGGACTCTGGTGCTTCTGGGCTCAGGGTGGGACCCCCCCTTTTTTGGGAAGAGACAAAGGAGGGAGTGTGGCAGGGGGGCTTTGGGCACCCACCAGGGCTTTAACAGAGCCGGCGTGTGGACTTCATTCTCCCCCCTCCTTTTTTCTGGGGTTGCTACCCCGGAGCGGGAGCTCATACCTGAGCAGGAATCAAGCCCCCCCTTCCCCCGCCACCATTGTGCGGGAGAGTGTGTGGTTACTGCAGTAACTTAAGACCTGCCAGGTTTGGCCACTCTTCGTGATCCAGCTTAGTTAATTCATTATCATGCCCAAGTGGAACAAGAAGTCAGGGGGAAAGGCCCCTAAGAGGCCAGTCCCTGTGCCTGTGCCAAGCCACTCATCTGATGAAGATGATGATTCTGCTGAGCTTAAAGCCCTCCTGGCATGAGTGGAGGCCTTTGAGAGGGAGAAGCAACTATGGGATGCTGGGCTGGGCAATGGGGGTGGCATGTTGGGGGCCCCCGCTCCTACCAGGAAATCTACTAGGAAGGGCAGAGGCAAAAAGCTTAAGCAACTCTTGTCTTCTAGGTTAACTGCCCTTGAAAAGAAGGCTGATCATGTGGACAATGGTGACGCTATAGAGACCCAGGAGGAGGCTGCTGGGGATTCACAATCACTGCCAGCCCTGGTTGGCCGCCCAATGATCAGGACCCAGGACCCGCCAGGTGAGATGAACACTGGGGCCACAGCACTGAGAGATAGCACTCAATGGGCTGGGGTTTGGGACAGCCGGGAAGGAGCGACAGTCCCCGCCGCAGTACTACAAGAGCCAATGCAGGGATGGCCGGGATGTGGGGCTTTCCTTGGCGGCCAATGGCCATACCAGACCTTGCTGCAACAAGGGGGGGCACAGCCAGCGTTTAGGCAAGCAGTAGCACCCCAGAATACGGGCTCAGTGGTGGCGACCGCATTGCTCTTTCCTGGTGTCTCACCTGTGTCTGGCCTCCAATATGGCTGGTCACCTTATGGTCAGTTACCGTTTGGAGGGCCTGTACCAACGCAGCTTGGGATTGAGCCCATGATTGACAGGCCCCGGTTAGCTTACGGGGAGGCAGCCCTGCCATTAGGCAGGCACCTGGCCCTAGCTGTGAAGGAGAAGATTTGGAGGGGAGAGTTCATTGATTTGTTTAGCCTCCTACATAAGGAGCCCGAGCCAATAGCAAGGGTGGGTGACCTGGCCCCTGACCCCCAATTAGTGCTCAAAAGAAAAATTGACAAAATTTGGAACAATTGGCTCACGGGCTATATTATTTATACAGCAGTGGTATTTATACAGCAGTGGTATCAAGGCTTTTCGGGCAGGTCTGTCTCTGCCACAATCTTGGCCCATTCCACCTGCCCGTCTCATGCAGTTTATTATCTACCTGCATAGAGTGGGCACGGCGCCTAGATCCTTTACCGTATACCTAGCCGCTTTGGCCTTTTGCGCTAAGGCGTTGGGGTTTGAAGATACAATGGGTGACTTTAGAGTCAGAAAAATGTTGGAGGGCTTTAAAAGGAAATGCCCTCCTGCAGCAGATAAATGCAAGCCTATCGCCCCTGGGTTTTTGAGAAGATTAGCCACATGTTTCCAGGATCTTTGCTCCTCACCTTACGAAGCGCTGATGTTTCGGGCAGTCAGCGTAATCATGTTTTTTGGTGCTTTTCGCCTGAGCGAGGTGCTATGCGCCTCGGCAAAAGACACATCCGGTAGGTCCCTACAGTTGTGGAATGTAACATTTTCAGGGGAAATGCTAGTTATTACCCTTAGATATTAAGTTATTACCTTAGATAGTTAGATATTCCAAGACGGATCAGAGAGGGGCTGGCTGCAGAGGCCAGGCAATGGACATTTCCATTTGCCCAGTGAGGTCTTTGAGGACTTACCTCGCCCACAGACCAACGGCACATGGCCCCCTTTTCTGCCACAATGATTTATCCCCATTGACCCTATATTAGTTCCGTATTGTTTTCTACAGGGCATTGGAGGTCTTGGGGCTTAGCAGGGATGACTACGGCCTGCAGTCATTTAGAATTGGGGCGGCCTTAGCAGCAGCAATTATGGATCTCCCGGCGAGGGAGATACAAAGAATAGGCAGATGGCGCTCCAACACATTCAAATATTATGTCAGGGTTCCTGACACCCACTAGACAAGGCGGGCATAATTCACCAGCCCTGACTGGCTACGGGTTCTCCCGTAATGGCGCTCAGCGCATGCCCACTTGGGGCGCCAATGTTTTGCCATACGGCCTTTCATGTGCACAGATATGCTGCGAATTATGACAGCCAATGGCTGACTTGGTGGTTCCAGTTTTCACACTGTGTTTCTTTGTTTCAGGTCCCTGCGCCTCAGCAGTTCGCGTTCTCATTTTGGGGCATTCCCTGGTGTTTTGGGCCAAGAAGAGGGCCAAGAATAGTTCCTTTGGCACTCAGTTAGGGTTGAGCAAGTTCGCCTTCACCTGCTGGGTGGCTAGTAGAGGCATGTTGTGGGAGCAGCAGATGCCGTCATTTTTGAATTTTGTTAGGGAACACGGCCCTCCCCACGTGTGGCTTAAACATCTAGGAGAAAACGACTTGGGCCGCAGGTCTTCCATATCCCTGTGGGTCCAGGCCGTTAAAGACATCAACCTTGTGGTGCGCCGGTTTGGGGAGACAGTGGTCCTATGGTCCAACCTCCTCCCACGTTGGGTATGGCGCCACACTACGGATCCTTAATGTATAGAAGTGGCTAGGAAAAAGCTGAACATTTACATGGGGAGGGCAGTGAAAAGAGTGGGAGGGGCAGTTGTCACACACACACCCTATAGCTTATGTCCAGCCAGCATTATTTAGGCCTGACGGCGTTCATCTGACTGATGTTGACACGGACATCTTGTTATATAATTGGCAACAGGGTCGGCGGAGCGTGGTTTCCTTGTGGGGCGGAGGAGGTCAAGCTCCAGGCTGACTCCCCCCCCCCCAGTGTGGCAGATGTAGTGCGGGTCTGGGAAAAATTAGAGGTCGGTGTCCATCGTGTGGCGGCAAGGCACGGGAGTGCCAGCTTGCTCATGCTTGCTTACCTGGCTGGGTGATGCGGGCTGGCGAGCCCCGTACTTGGGATGTTCCATGCCAAACATCCCAAGTTTGTTCTTATCCCAAGGGATGTTCTTATCTTTCAGAAAAGAAGGGACAGCAGCTTCTCTTCCCCACTGGGCAAAGAGAGCATCTCACAGAGGTCCTGTGAGGACACAGAGACCTTTAGGAGATGTTCCCATTTGTAGATGGGGGTGGCAGACTCAATGGGAACACAAATCACTTAGCCAACCTGCACCATGCTACCACAAATGGAGGAGCCTAGCAGTGAGCTCTGCAATTAGTGGGGGGCACTGATCATTGTCCAGGCTGGCTGACCCCTGACTCCACCCAGGATTCATGGTAAGAAAATGGCAAAGGACAGAATTGAAAGAGAGTGGAAGTTGCTAGTGCTCATTTTGTCTCATTGCACTACTCTGTATCCTTTTCAATATATATTCTTCACTGTACTATTTTAACTAATTGATTGAGTTGATTTAGTATACCGGTTACAAGTCTGAGAAACAAAACTTCCCAGTTCGTGTCTTTGCCATAACTGCACTCAATGATCAATTACTAACTATAACTATAGTTACTATAACCAACTACTGATGAAGACCTGTGGGTGGACATTTGGCATTCTGTACAAATCTTTGTAATGAGTGCACCACTTCACATAGAACATATGACTGCATCTATGCAATGTCTAAGAATGGACAAGCCTTTAAAGCAGGTAAAGCTTGTGTACATGGTGCTGGGTGCCTATTAAAAGAGCACAGTCCAGGCCAATAATGTGATCAAGGTACACGACTGATGGCAAGAACACTTAGCTACATGGAAAACCTTTAATTGTCAGTACAGCCACTTCTCAACTCATTCTATCTGACTGGCTGGGATGGAGCTTTGGCTGCTACTTGAACCATTCCATGGCCAACATGCTTACACAACACAAGAAGAGCCCTGCTGGATCAGACCAAAGGCCCATCTAGTCCAGCTTCCTGTATCTCACAGTGGACCACCAGATGCCTCAGGGAGCACATAAGACAACTAGATGCCTGCATTCATTGCTACTCCCCTGCATCTGGCATTCCAAGGTAGCTTATTCCTAAAATAAGGAGGTTGCACCACCCATTATGGCCTGTAGCCTGCGATGGACTTTTCCTCCAGAAATATGTCCAATCCCCTTTTAAAGGCACCTAGGACAGACACCATCACCACCTCCTGTGGCAAGGAGTTCCACAGATTAATTACCCGCTAGGTAAAAAAGTATTTCCTTTTGTTTTACCTTAGGAACAAAGTCACCTCCTAGGAGTTTCCTGGTTGTAGCAAAAAAAATTGTCAGCAACACAGAAGAAGGATCCCCAACCTTAGCTGTCCTCACCAACTCCATGGCCAAATTCCATCAAGAACCATGCTGGTGGAGCAATTGGGCTCCTGAATTGGCTCTGAACCCTTAGCCAGGTGCGAGAACTATTGAAGTCAATTTAGGATCATGAATAAGCCAACAAGGGTCGTCAAGTCACAAAAGAAAGTTTCTTGATGTGCTCACGTCACAAAAGATCCCATAGAAACCGGTGAGAGAAAACGATATATAAAGCTGGGTTTCAGGGTGACATGTGCTCTTGTTCTGTTGCTGCATTGATATTGCTTTACCCTTTGTTGAATGATGCTGCATTAAAGGCCCAATCCTATCCAGCTTTCCAGCATCGATGCAGCTGTGTCAGTGGGGTGCATCCTGTGGTGGGGAAGCAGTGATGGGTGGGGAAGCAGTGATGGATGCCTCCTCAAGGCAAGGAAATGCTTACCTGGGGGCTGCATTGCAGCTGCCCTGGTGTTGGAAAGTTGGATAGGACTGGACCCTAAGTCACCTCAATTCCATCCATAATTCAGGGACAGTCATGCCAAGCCAGCACCCAGGATCAGTAACCCCCTACTCCTTCCCTCCTTCCAATCTTTCTTCTTTCTTCAATCTCTGAGTGCAACCAAAGCCACTGTACCAGTGCAGGCTGGATAGTCATATTTGTGAGCCACCCCTTTCCCCTAGGAAGCAACTCTGATTCTCTTGAACTGCTTCATTCCTTCAAATCAGACTATTTGCTGCCACATGGGCAGTGCCACTCACCATTTGTGGCATTGTGGCCCGGTAGTGCGAGACAGCATGTCATGTTTAGCAACACTGCAAAGCACACAGTTCTTCCAGAACACAAGTTCCAGCAGCACAGATGGGGGATAGGATTGGGCAGTCAGGATTAATTATCTTTGACTTTGTCTTTGTAGCTTTTGCTTTTACTCTCTTCAGTATTTGAATATTTAAGGGTTTTTTTTTCTTTGATACAGTGTAAGCCAATGAATGTGTGGCCCATCTGTTATATGAAGATTAAATGGAAATGTACTGAGAGCGCAATCCTAACCTGGAGTTAAGCCAGCACAGTTAGGACAACAAAGTTTGGCCGGTACAAGAGACACCATAAAGTATGTTTGGACCACTCTCAGAGTCAGAGAGGCCAGCACACAGATGTGCGCCATCTTCCCTGACTCCAAGAGTGGTCCAAACGTGCTTTACAGTGGCCCTTGTGCTGGCCAAACTTTGCTGGCCTAACTGTGCCAGCCTAACTCAAGGTTAGGATTGTGCCCTGAGTCATGAAATGTGTGACACAAATGCTATTATCATTATTGTTTAAAATATCCCATAGTCCGTAACACTGTGGGATAAACAAAATTATTCTTGTAAAATTGTTGAGTACTTTGGTGTAGAGTGAGGGCGGATCATTACATGCTCACTAAGACCAGATTATAAATCAATAGCAAGACTGTGGTGTTTCTTCCACTTTGGTTTGAATTACCTCAGTGTATCATAATGTTCCTGTACCTCCCATGTCGGAAAAAGGACGGGGCATTTGTTATTCGGCTTGAACACGTCACTTGATGTATCTGCCTAGTCAGAGGCTGTTCTGAGAAGATTTCATTTCTTTGACTTGTCTAATGCTGCCAGCAAGACAAACATTTGAAAAAGTGACTAGCAGTTTTTCTCAAGCACGATTGATCTAAATCAAACTCTTTATTCCACACATATGACCCAGACAAGGAATCAGTTATTGAGACTCATTTTCTGCTTCTCAAAATCCGTGATGTAATTTATAATGCTTCTCATGACCTTTTCCTCTAGAGATCTTCAAAATGCACCTGATGACTAAGAAGCAGAATATCTTACTTGTCCTGAAATGATCTTCCCTTTCACCATTGCCTGCGCTGGTTAATTTAGAAGCAGTTACTTCCAGAAACAAAAACAATACTAAGACTATGGTTTTGTTAACACAATACCATGCGCAAACTAAGAAAATAATTTACATCCACTTGTTATCAGAATTGCATATGATCACTGTAGGTTTCTGAGGGACTGAGTGTTAGTTTGCTGGCTCTTGAGGAAAGGAAAGCTGAGAGGATTTCATCAGAGATCATCATGTTCAGACCTGAACTCTATCACTTAAAGTACACCGCATTTGATGAAGAGGTCACACTAGTCTGAAGGCCAAGAGTGACATTATGTTTGTTTTCCACTACCTGTTAGTTCATCTGGGTGATTTTGAGAGCCACATTGACAGTAAATTATTTAAAGAGGCTTTGTCAGTGGTGTCAGTCTCTTGCAGTGTAGCACTCGGGAGGAATAATAATACCATGTTGGACTGCCGTGGCGTAGCTAGGGGAGTCAATATTTAAAGTGCCGCAACACACTCTCCCTCTCGCTGCCAGAGCCATACCAGGTGGCCAGAGCAACATCTAGGCCTCTCCTCCACATTGCTCTGGCCACCTGGTATGGCTCCAGCAGTGAGGAAGAGGAGCTGTTTACACGGTGTGTTGTGGCACCATAAATACTTAGTTTTTGTTTTGACAGCCGCAGCTATGCCAGTGTTGGAATACATTCTAAAAGGGGATAATGGGGGGACTGGCATCAGAAGGTGGCACTCTAGATCTGGGCTGTGAGTTTTCCTCATGGCAGGAGGAAAATTACAACTTAAAAAAGCAGCCAGGTGTAGCTGAAGTCCTGCCATCTTCCCCCTTGCTTTGTGTTCTGGACTTGCCTTCTTTCTCTGCACCTGTCAAATTTAAAATTAACAGGTAGAGCAGCAATGCTCTGATTGAAGTGGCTCAGGAGATGGTAGGCCAGGGGGGCAGCAGGCAGATGTGGAGTGTGGGGCACTCCTTATTGGTTTGCCATGATGACCCCCAACTCCTAGTTCAAAGCAAGTCTCTCAGTTGGCCTTCAGTGTTGGCCAGTCTTGTCTCTTAGCCACTAGATTGTACCTACTCAAAGGAATTGTTAAGTGGGAGCACAATTCTGTGCCCTGGCAGGATTTCATAGCCTATCAACATGTCACCAAGGAGATCACAAAGGCAAGGGAAGACATGTATAGAAGAGCTGCTGTTCTGGAAATGGTGGCTAATACCAGAAGGGATCATTAAAACATTTACACAGGGCCAATGTCCATATGTTATTCTAGAGAGTTGTGAAGTCATCATAGAATAATTAAGGGCCATATCCTATCCGATTTTCCAGCACTGATGCAGCCATGCCAACCAGGGCCAACTCCAAGAGTGGCAGGGTGCATTCCCGTGAGACCCCTACCCTTTCCACGGGGCCCCCAATCACCACAAAAAGCGCTTGTGGTGCCACGTGGGCACCTGGAAACAGTTGGTGGTGACATGATGATGTCACCACCAACTGTTTCCAAAGAGATCCATTTGGGCAGTTCAGAGGCAGTGGCAGTTGGGAGGGCCCAAGGTAAAGCTGCTCTGCTTTACCCAGTGACCTACAGTCATGGCATCCCAGCTGCAGCAGCAAGTAATATGCTCACTGCAATGGTGCAGGGGCCCCCAAAGTGCAGGACCCAATGTGATGACATTGGTCACATTGGCTTAAGGCCAGCCCTGATGCCAACCAGACATGCACTGCATCCTGCAGTGGAGATGAAGTCACGGAGATGAGGGAATTTTTGTTACCTTACCTTGGGGTTGCATTGCGGCACTGGAAAGTTGGGCTGTAAACCATGGCATATTTCATATTGGTCACCAATGGCATATTTCAAGATGTTTCTGTGATAGGTGAAGATGGGTTTTTTGGTGATCAACACAGAATGCTAAATAATAAGAATTTCTATTGAAAACGCTTCATAGAACAACATTCAAGTCAAAATGCGAAAAACACCGCTTTTGCTTATTTTGACAGAGTTTGACACAAATTTAGATCAATTTCATAAAAATAATACCACTTTATTTTTGACACAGTTTTGAGGAATCGATAAATAGTTTTCAGTAAGGGATCAGGAGGAGGAGTGGCAGAAACAGGAAGAAGCTTGCTTAAACTTGCATGAACACACATGTTCATCCTTCACAGTGCATGCTGGGGCAACTTTAATGGAATGTGGAAGTAGCACAGAAGTGCAGATTCTTGACACTCCAAGCAGCAACAAGAGTGCAGCTCGGGAATTTTTGAGCAGGTTATTTCGGGCTGTAGTGTGTGTGCCAGTAATTGCTTGCCTTTGTAGGACCATTCACCATTATTGATTGTGCTGCTTGTACAATTTGCAGTAAAAGTTTAGATAAAAACACATAATACCGCAATTTGCTATTTTAATCAAGAAACTTTGGAAAAAATATCACCAAAAAACCCCCACCCCTAGTGATAGGGGTTCCCTGTGGAGAAAAATCAAATATCGGGACATTTGTCATTTTTGCATAACATCTGTTACGTCATGCAAACATTCCTCCATATGAACACAGCACAGTAAAATTACTACATCAAGGCTTATAGCACATTTCAAAATAAAGTAATAACTGAAAACAAGTGGGAGCTACTCATCTTGGACAAGCTTCAAGGCCTGTCCTATAAAATACAAAGTCCTACCTTTCAGTGGAGTCTGCCTGCTAACACATTAGTAGATTAGATTTTTCTCCCTATACCTAGTTTCCCCCCCCCCCATGCATGCAATGGGAAGGGAAGTCATTGTATACACTCTGATGCAACTAAGGGCCCGATTCTGTCCAATTTTCCAGCGCTGATGCAGGCTTGAAGTAAAGGAACAAGTAAGGGAACATTTCCTTACTTTGAGGAGACCTCCATGTCTCCCCCCCCCTTGCCACAGGGTGCAGCACATGTCATGTTGGTGCAGCTGCATCAGCGTTGGAAAGTTGGATACGATTAGGCCCTTTTGACTTTTTTTGTCAGTGGGAATACGTTGAGGCTTGTGATAAATTGCTTTGGACTAAACTATATATATAAAAATGGATGTGGGTATGTATGTTATGTATACACGTCTCCGTGCCTTGACCCACGGCCACGAAACTTGGCACACACGTACCTTGCAGCCTGGAAGGAATCACTGCGGGGGTCAGACCCCCCTACAGCCCCCCGTTTTTCAGGGAGGGGGCCGGATCGTCAGGAACCAAGGGGATTGCATTGGACTACAGGTCTGCTGCCACCCTGTGGTCACAGGCAATTCTGCAGGTTATGTGGGAGGGCTGCAGTACCTCAGCTACTACACAGGGACAGAAATGAAAGTGAAACTAAACTGCTGTGCACTGCCTGAGTTGGCCAGGCTGGAAAGAGCAAGATCCAGAGAGTTCCAGCACCCAGTCGGATCTGAGAGGGACCTATTTGCAGGGAGCTAACTGGCCACCTCTGCCTGTTTCTCATACGTCGGGGCTATCCTCCCACAGGACCTGCAGATACTGATCAGTGAGTGTGCCAATAGCATTATGCTCCTTTGCGTGATTCTCTCCCTGTATTCATTCCTTCTCCTAATACAAGCTGGGGGTACTTTGTCCCCCCGGCAACGCCGGGTAACAAACAGCTAGTATGAAATAAAGCTTTTGGACTAATATGAAATAAAGCTAATATGAAATAAATATGTCTTTTTTTAAAAAAAAAACTGCAAACATGTCCTGACAAATATTCTTCTTCGTACAATATGAAACAGAGAAGACAATATATGGAACATATATATGTTTAAACTCTGAAATTTACCTATCTGCAGTTCTGCCCCCCAGCTGATTCAAATAATGAGAAATACTAATTTGGCACACATGTGGGAAAGAATCCCTTGAAATTTCATTGTACAATCCAGTGACTGTGACCTGGCCTGACCTCGAGGCTACGTTTGCTGTGGAAAGAAATATCAGTGTACAAAGAAGAGCGTTTGCCTCTTAGATTGCAGCATGTATAAAGCCTTGACAAGTAGTACTTCTACCTAAGGGGGCCCAAACCTCAGCAGTAATGGAAAAAATGCAGAATTTATACTTAACTAGAGTGGCAATGGGTATTTATATATTGCATTTTTTTCACAAGCCATATTTCTGTCCTTGTGGGGCCCATGTTTATGGACCATGTACTCACAAGGGCCCACACAGGGATAGATTTGTCCCCACACAGTTGCCACATGAGCCTTGGCTGCCACGATGCAATTCTATATCTTAAGCTGCTGCAACTGGCTTTAGTCCAGGCTTTGGGATGGAGACAGCCTTGGTGAATGATCTACACTGGGGGCTGGATGGAGGGAGCCCATCCTTGCTAGTCCTCCTTGACCTTTCAGTGACTTTTGACACCATGAATCATGGTGTCTTTCTGGGATGGTTGGTTAAGTTGGGGATTGGGGGCACTGTTTTGCAGTGTCTCCACTCCTTCTTGGCAGACAGATCCCAAATGGTGGTTCTGGGGGGTCTCTGGTTTGCCACCCTGACCCTTGAGGTGTGGGGTGCTGCAGTGTTCTATATTATTTAATGCCCCATGTTATTTATTATCTATATGAAATTGCTGCAAGAGATCATCCAGGGATTTGGAGTTGGGTGCCCTCAGTATGCTGATGACACTCAGCTCTGTCTCTCCTTTCCACCAAATACCAATGGTTCTTTGGGTTCTGGAATGCTGTTGGAGCCAGTTGGGGTCTGGATGAAGGCTAACAAGTTGAAATTAAATCCAGACCAGACAGAGGTTCTCCTTGTTCAGAAATCCATGATTTGGGTGCTGGACTATTATCCTGCTCTGAATGGGGTTGCACTCCCCCTGAAAGAGCAGGTTCGCACAGCTTGCAACTATAGACAGAGGAAGCCTCGAACGCGCCTGGGGCAGGGCGACATAACTGCGCCCCCAGTCCATTGTCCCACCCCCGTGTCACCTGTCACGGGGCGTGTTGCTCCATGTTGCCCTGTCACGCCTCCCTGCGCCTGGAATAGCTCCATAACAGAGCAAAACGGGAGGGTGGGAGGGCCAAAAAGCGTGTGGGTTCTTCCGCGCAATGGCGCCTTGCCACTGCCGGCGCCCATGGCTCCTGCCACCCCTTGATACACCCTTCCTCTGCCCCTGCTTGCAACCCTAACAGCACAAAAGACTTGAGGGTGCAAACCTAACCAACTTTTCAGCTCTGGGATAAGGGCAATGCAGTTCTGAGGTAAGGGAACAAACACTCCCTTACCTCGAGGAGGCCTCTGTGACTGCCCTCCAGCTACAGGATGCAGCACTTGTCCCATTGGAATGGCTACATCAGTGCTGGAAAGTTGGTTAGGATTGCGCCCCAAAGTCATTTGGACCTGCTTTCCTCAGAAGCAGCCATTTCCCTGCACTTCTGCGGTGCTGACGTTGCCCAGTGTCTTTACATGAAGACAATCTTCTTTAGGGGGTTACTGTTTGTCATGTCAATACATTCGGTCATGTCAATGGACTCAATAAGAAGAAGGTATATTTGAAGGTTTTCTCAACAATCATATTCATCATGAACAAGACTTTCCAGCTTTGGGAGTTTAATTATGACTTATAAGGTGACTGCAGCTGCAGCCAAAATCTTGACACACTGCGACTCTCCCACACCCAGTTTTCTCCATCAGCTTTTTCAGTTAATAGTCATTCTCAGAAAACTTTCAATCAAGAGGAACCCCTGTTATGTGGTAAATAGAGCAACTCAACAACTGTAACTCATTTCAATAAGAAGCTCTATTCCTTCTTGATTAAGTTGCCTTTTCTAGAATTTTCTGTTTAACAAAAATTACAGCTGATGAGAAGCTATGAGCTGGATTATGCTGTCAGTTTCCATGGGGAAAAATATTGTCACAAAGCCTACTTCCTGCTGTATTACTATGTGGAGTAAAAAAAAAAAATTAGGGAGGATGATCTGAGTTTTAGCCGTGACATCAAGTACTGAAAATGGATAATTTTGCCCATACTGTACTCCAATCTCTTTTGCTCTTCAAAAGCCAAGCGTAGTCAAAATTATTTCCATTCTCCTTCCTACTTCCCTCTTTTCACTCAGTCAGCAGAAACCCAATCATTTAATAGGAAAGAAATGCAACAACCAGAGAGAATTTAGCAAAGAAACTGTGACCCATTCATGGGCTCACACAGTGAAATTTCAGACGAGTACATTTTAAAAGCGGGAGAGAGGTTATTTATGTTTATATCCAGTTGCATAACTGGAGGGGCTGGAAAGCCTGGTGATGCAATGATTGTGTCCCCTATCATTGGATCACCCTGGCGTCTGCACAGACTCCCCCCTTCCTTGACTTTTGACTCTGAAACAGCTGTATTTGGACCCATATGGCAGCCTGGGTAGGTAGGGGGGCTGTTTTGTAGTTCTTCCATATGCCATGATGTAGGAGACCCACCTCCCACCCCAGTGGATTTGGCAGAAAACCACCACTCTATCACAGAGGGGGGCAATGGACTTGGAAGGGTGGGACTAAAAATCATGACTATAGCAACCACATTTTGTGCCCCAGAAAATGAAAACATGCATTCAGTCTAATCTGCATATATTCTGAGATCTAGCAAGATAGCCAAATAAAAAATAAAAAATAGCAAGATAGCCACGAAAAAACGGTAGGAGGGGACATCTGGCAAAGAACTGGGACTCAGCAGGAAATGGTCAGGTCATAGTGATGTAGCAGAAGTGGCTTTCAATGATGATGTACTGTTATCTTTCAGTGCAAGCCCTATGCCTGGGTCTTATCCCAAGGCAAAGAAACAAATGTTCTTCTACCCTGAGGGGGCCTCCAGTGGCCAAAACTCCCCCTGCTATATAGTAGTAGCGCCGCTACATTTCTGCATGAGGAGTAGATTAGGACTAGGCTGTTATTCACTTATGTTTCTTAACATGTGAATGCTTTATTGGCTGCTGATCCATGAAACAGCATTCACAGCACAATCCTATGCGTGTGTACTCAGAAGTAAGACTCATTGAGTTCCAGGTGTGTATAGGATTGCAGCTGTGGGCCGTTAAGAAACAAAAAATGATGTATGGCTCTGGAGTTGGATTTAGACCTGGAAGATCCAGGTTCAAATCCCGCTCAGCCATGAAGCTGCCTGGATGACCTTGGGCCAGTCACTATCTCAGCCTCACCTTGGGGTAAGTTCCTCTCTCTCAGCTTCATCAACTTCACAGTGTTGTTGAGATGACAAAAAGAAGGTAGGAACTATGTACGCCACCCAGAGGTTTAAAAATTTGAAAAATAAAAATATTGAAAGCCCCAATGACTGTGTTTTGCAAGAAGATGCCTGTTTTTGTGGGGCTTATTCCTAGGTGCTGTACAATTGGCAAAAATTGTGGCCAGCTTAAATAAAATGTTCAGAAATGAAAAATTTAAATGGATGTTCTGCACCTATCATTAAACAATATGGGTCTTTCCGGATTTGAAAAGTTGAAGTTTCTTCCATTCCACTGATATTTAATGTGCAGGAATAAGCCCTATATAGTATTGGAACAGAAGCTTGCCAAGTAAAAAATGTCTTCAGGGATGAACTTATGACATATCTTTGGTTCGCTCAGCTTACAGTATAATGATTTATATCAGGGCAGGAAAGCTAAGGGGATATATTCCCTCCTGAAATGTATTCTTTGACTAAACACAAAAACGTCACGGCAATGCAATTATTGGGGTAGTTTTTAAACTTCTTTTGGTTCTCATTTCCATCAACAGAACACTATAAAAGGCTGTTTCCCTCCTCAGAAACTTGAAGACCTTTGCATGCTTTCTTCCCACTTAAAATTCCATAAGAAAACCACTACAGACAGGCAACAGATTAAAAAAGAACATGTGCGAATTGTTCGTTTTTTCCATATGTTTCCATTAGCTTTAGCATTTTGCAGTGAACTGTAATAACAGTAAAAGGGAAATGAGCCTGGGCAAGGGGTGAAGGAGCTACTATATGGGATGAGTCAGACCAATTAAAATTCTGTTCAGCTGTGTGAGCTGATACCTTGAAATATTGCATCCCCTGTATGAGCACATCTTTTTAGACCAGAACGTAGCAGTAATTGCCAAAGGAAAAGTAGAGAAAGATTTGAAACATGGGGTGGATTAGACTGAAGATTTTTTTTTGGGTGGAGGGAAGAATTAATTCCACAGTTTTTAGCCAATCTGCTGCTCCAGTCTCATAACCTCAGCCACCTGCGTCGGATAATCACACTGTTGTATCAATGTAAAATTAGGATAAATGTGTTCATGGATCTATTTGTGTCAATGGTTCCAATGAACCAACATTATTACTGGGCCAAATTAGTTGACACATATTCCTGGATCCAGCCCACATACCTGTGGTAGGAAATGAGAGCATGCTTTCCTTTGCTTCCCAATCTACTCAGTATGCCTGCTCTACCTCCATCTTCTCTCACATATCCACACATGGTTGTAAATAATGTATGAACAGCATTCATGCCTACAAAAATCAAATACATGGAGACAGAGGCAGATCTAAGGGCAGGCAAATCTGTAAGTTTTGCAAGAAGCCTTACTCTGTCATGTAAATCCCTCCCCTCCCTTGCTGCTGTAGCCAGTAAGAATGCCAAGATGTTGCTGTTCCCTGTGAGGATTGGCTAGAACAGTGCAGGAGAGGAGTGTTTTCCACTGCAAGGTAAGGCTTCTTGCAAAACTTACAGATTTGCCCCCCCTTAGATCCGCCTCCGTATGGAGACCAGAGGCGGATCTACAGGGAGGGCAAAGCTCTAAGTGTTGCAAGGAGCCTTACCCTGTCATGTAAATCCCTCCTCTCCCTTGCTGCTGTAGCCAGTAAGCAACGCCGAGATGTTGCTTTTCCCTGTGAGGATTGGCTAAAATGGTGCAGGAGATGAGTGATTTCCACTGCAAGGTAAGGCTTCTTGCAAAACTTAGAGCTCTGCCCAACCTTAGATCTGCCTCTGATGGAGACCCAGATAAATGCAGTGGATTTCTGTGTGAAATGGGCTTCTCCACATTGGACTTAACATGCATAGACCCTCAGGTTACCATGTGGATGTCCAAGGATGTCACAAGTGGGGCAGATGCGCTTGGTAGGAAAGGCAGGTATGGTACATCTATAAGGTGGATCTAGCAGAGATGCCCAGGCCACTTTTGAGGTTTCTTTCCCAATAAGACACTTCCTTCATTTTTGGGTCTTGCTCAAATAAAATAGAGCTTTTTGCTCATAATAGCTCTCTCTCTCTCCCCCCCCCACCCACCCACCCACCCACTGTCCCTTATTCTCATGTACTTATATCAAGGCTTCCTACTAAATTGCCTCCTTCTGCTGGCTGACTAGGGAAGAAACCCAGATCAGCCCAGCCTCATTCATTTACCCTCTCCAGCTAACTCCAGCTATTCAAACACACCTATTTGCAAATATCTCTTCTACCATTTAAAGCTCTGTAACTGATCTTCTAAGCAAAGTAATTGAAAGTAAACATGCCTTTTTCTTGTTGTCTATATTTCTTAATCTCCTTTTGAAAAGCTCTGTCTCATGGTCACTGGTAGCCTAATTTTTGAGGCACTTTGAGGTTGTCTCCACTGCTCACCCATTTCAAAAATCCCAAAACTGTCACACAGCTAAATTTTGACGTCTTGCTCTGAAAGCAATGCTAATTCTCCAGTCTCAGCTATTTTGTGGGTGTGCATGATACATATACAGTCACGGAGCTAGGGGGGCTATGGGGGGCAAGAGCCCTGGGCACCATCTTGGAGCCATCTTGGGGGGGCACCGATGGCATGGCGCCCCCCTGCAACATGGTGCCCGCCGCGCCCGCTCCCCTCCTGTCCGCCAGGATGCGTGAGCACTTTAAAGTGCCCGCACGCCCTGGCAGACAGGGCGGGGAGCGGGCGCTGCGCACTACGGGCCGGGGGTTTAAAGTGCACTTTAAACCCCCGGCCCGGAGTGTGCCCCGGCGGCTTGCTCCCCTCCTGTCCGCCGGGACGCGCGAGCACTTTAAAGTGCCCACGCGCCCCGGCAGACAGGGCGGGGAGCGAGCGCTGCGCACTCCGGCAGCTTCCCTCTGGCTCGGAGGGTGCAGCGGCCACTCCCCGCGAGCCGGGAGGGAAGCCACACCCCGCAACGTCGTGACGCCATGACGTTGCAGGGGCGCAATGTCATTCCCTGCCATGGGCGCGGTTCTGATTAGAACCGCCCCTGTACATATAGGACACACATACATATGTAAATGAGCTGTGTTGACAACACTGGGGTAAGGTATCATCCAATCTAGCCCACTGAGTCATATGACTGTAGAAAGCATTCCTAAATAAATAAATAAAGAGAGAGAGAGAGAGAGAGAGAGAGAGAGAGAGAGAGAGAGAGAGAGAGAGAGAGAGAGAGAGAGGAAGGAATGCTTTCTACAGTCATATGACTCATATGAATATATATATAACACCAACAGCCTGATCCTAGGGCCTTGTGCTGCTGGAACAGCAGAATAGGGCTCTTTGCGGCGGTATAAAAGCTGCTGCCTCAAATGGGCATTGGTGCAGCATATATAGATAACAAGAAAAAAGCTCCCTGAGGCTCCCAGGGTGTGTCAGGGCAGAGAGGGGGAGGGCAGAGAGAGTTTCAGAGAGAGTAGGGGGAGAGCGTGGATCCAGGCAATGGTGAATCGACCAGCATCTTTATAATATATAGGTAGGATATAATTAGATGAAAAAATCTAACTTTTTAAAATTGCCTTACTAGTTAAGTAGTATCACAGTTCAAATATGATGCACAAGTTGAACTGTGCATTGCACTCAATCAATGCTTGTAACAATCTATTATTAAGATCAGAATACGCTAAAAATCGTTTAATGTTTTGTATCATCTGGCACTCAGAAGGTTCTGAAAAATCTGGAAATTTTGGCACCAAAGAAATGTTGGCGTAGTTTATTCTAGACTACTTTTGATGTCTCTCAAAAGATAGTACTAGGAGAGTTATTGTGTTCTGTGACAAGAAACATAGAGGGTGGGTGATTGGCAGGGATGGGAATTTGGCGCCGTGGCAAGACTCGAGTTGAGTCTCAAGTTTCCATGCCCCCCATAACTCGGCTTGTGCACAAGTCCTAGACCCAGAGCATGCCGCCTGGGGTGATTCGCCCTGAAATTCCTGAGTCATTTTGCAGCTCTGCTCAGAAGTAGTCTCGTTGTAGCTGCTCATTGAATGAGCCTTCTTTCTCCCAAGTAACAATGAAGGGAGCCCACATGATCATTAGAAACTGCCTCCTGGACTCCCTGCACCCTTTTTTTCTCCAGCCAATCCTACGGTAAGAACCTCCTGGGCTTCTCCTCCTGCCCATCCTTGATCCAATGAGACAACAAGAGAGCTGGCTCCCACCTCCCTCCCCCACCTCCTGCCTGAAGCAAAACATTAACCCTTCCCTGTCTCCTGGCTAGAACTGCTGGTTTCTGGATACCCTCACAAGGTCTTTGTGGAAAGGGGATAAGCAAGCACACCCAGACTTGCTGGTTTTCAGATTCAAGTTTTTCAGCTTCATTCTCGAGTCACGCTTGAATCCTTGACACAAGTGTACATGATTCAGCAAAGAACACCTGCTTTTGCCACTCTGACTCGAGTCCTGAGGCTCGAATGATTACGGGGCTGGGGCACCTCCCTTATGAAGAAAGACTGCAGTGTTTGGGGCTCTTCAGTCTAGAAAAAAGGCGCCTGAGGGGGGACATGATTGAGACATACAAAATTATGCATGGAAGGGATAGAGTCGATAAAGTCTTTTCCCTCTCTCACAACACCAGAACCAGGGGGTATCCGCTAAAACTGAGGGTTGGGAGAGTTAAAACAGATAAAAGGAAGTACTTTTTTACCCAGCGGGTAGTTAATCTGTCCCTTTCATGGATCACTGCCTTGTCGTGGCGAAGGGGCTTGAGTAGCTCAATGAAGCTGTGAGCTATGCCATGTAGGGTTACCCAAGATGGACAGGTCATAGTAGAGAGTTCTGACTAAACGTGATCCGCTGGAGAAGGAAATGGCAACCCACTCCAGTACTCTTGCCAAGAAAACCTCATGGATTACAAAACTAAAAGGCTAAACGATATGACACTGGAAGATGAGACCCTCAGGTCGGAAGGTGTCCATTATGCTACTGGGGAAGAGCAGAACACGAGTACTAGTAGCTCCAGAAAGAGTGAAGTAGCTGGGCCAAAACCGGAAGGAAGCTCAGCTGTGGATGTGTCTGGAAGTGAAAGGAAAGTGCGATGCTGCAAAGAGCAATACTGCATAGGAACCTGGAACGTCAGATCTATGAATCAAGGTAAGTTAGATGTAGTCAAACGTGAGATGTCAAGGCTGAACATCGACATCATGGGAGTTAGTGAACTAAAATGGACAGGAATGGGAGAATTTAATTCAGATGACCATTATATCTGCTACTGTGGGCAGGAATCCCTTAGAAGAAATGGAGTAGCCTTCATAGTGAACAAGAGAGTGAGAACAGCAGTACTGGGGTATAATCTCAAAAGTGATAGAATGATTTCAATTCGGATCCAAGGCAAACCTTTCAACATCACAGTAATCCAAGTCTACGCCCCAACCACTGGTGCTGAAGAGGAAGAAGTTGACCGTTTCTATGAAGACCTAGAACAGCTTCTAGAATTAACACCCAAAAAAGATGTCCTTCTCATCATAGGGGATTGGAATGCTAAAGTAGGCAGTCAAGAGGTAAGAGGAATAACAGGCAAGTTTGGTCTTGGAGTACAAAATGAAGCAGGGCAAAGACTGATAGAGTTCTGTCAGGAGAACACATTAGTCATAGCAAACACCCTTTTCCAGCAACACAAACGGCGACTGTACACATGGACTTCACCAGATGGTCTACATCGAAATCAGATTGATTACATTCTTTGCAGCCAAAGATGGAAAAGTTCCATACAGGCAGTCAAAACAAGACCTGGAGCTGACTGTGGCTCAGATCATCAGCTTCTTCTTGCCAAATTCAGGCTTAAACTGAAAAAAGTAGGGAAAACCGCTAGGCCCTCCACGTATGACCTAAATCAGATCCCCTACGAATATACAGTGGAGGTGACAAATAGATTTAGGGGCTTAGATTTGGTAGACAGAGTGCCTGAAGAACTTTGGACGGAGGTCTGTAACATTGTACAGGAGGCAGCAACTAAAACCATCCCAAAGAGGAAGAAATGCAAGAAGGCAAAGTGGCTGTCTGACGAGGCTTTACAAATAGCTGAGGAAAGGAGAGAAGCCAAAAGCAAGGGAGAAAGGAAAAGATATACCCAACTGAATGCAGATTTCCAGAGAACAGCAAGGAGAGATAGGAAGGCCTTTCTAAATGAGCAATGCAAAGAAATAGAGGAAAACAACAGAATGGGGAGGACTAGAGATCTTTTCAAGAAAATTGGAGATGTCAAAGGACAATTTCGTGCTAAGGTAGGCACAATAAAGGACAAAAATGGCAAGGACCTAACAGAAGCAGATGAGATTCAGAAGAGGTGGCAAGAATACACAGAGGAACTCTATAAGGCCGATCTAAATGTTCCTGATAACCACAGTGGTACAGTCACTGAGCTCGAACCTGACATCCTGGAGAGTGAAGTCAAGTGGGCTTTAGAAAGCCTCACTAACAACAAAGCTAGTGGAGGTGACAGCATTCCAGCGGAATTACTCAAAATCTTAAAAGATGATGCTGTCCAAGTGCTGCTCTCCATATGCCAGCAAATTTGGAAAACCCAACAGTGGCCACAAGACTGGAAAAGATCAGTTTACATTCCAATCCCAAAGAAGGGCAATGCCAAAGATTGCTCGAATTACCGCACCATTGCACTCATTTCACATGCTAGCAAGGTCATGCTCAAAATCCTACAAGCTCGGCTTCAGCAGTATGTGAATCGAGAACTACCAGATGTACAAGCTGGTTTCCGAAGAGGCAGAGGAACTAGAGATCAAATTGCCAACATTCGATGGATCATGGAGAAAGCCAGAGAGTTCCAGAAAAACATCTACCTCTGCTTCATTGACTATGCTAAAGCCTTTGATTGTGTGGATCACAACAAACTGTGGCAAGTTCTTGAAGAGATGGGAGTACCAGACCACCTTATCTGTCTTCTGAGAAACCTGTACGTGGGCCAGGAAGCAACAGTTAGAACTGGACATGGAACAACCGACTGGTTTCAAATTGGGAAAGGAGTACGACAAGGCTGTATCCTGTCACCCTGCTTATTTAACTTATATGCAGAGTACATCATGAGGAAGGCAGGGCTGGATGATTCACAAGCTGGAATCAAGATCGCTGGGAGAAATATCAACAACCTCAGATATGCAGACGACACCACTCTAATGGCAGAAAGTGAGGAAGACTTAAAGAACCTGCTGATGAGGGTGAAAGAGGAAAGTGCCAAAATTGGCTTGAAGCTCAACATTAAAAAAACTAAGATCATGGCCACCACTCCCATCACTTCCTGGCAAATAGAAGGGGAAGAAATGGAAGCAGTGACAGACTTTATCTTCCTGGGCTCCAAGATCACCGCAGATGGTGACTGCAGCCATGAAATTAAAAGACGTTTACTTCTTGGGAGGAAAGCTATGGCGAACTTAGACAACTTAATCAAAAGCCGAGACATCACCCTGCCAACAAAGGTTCGCATAGTCAAAGCTATGGTTTTCCCAGTAGCTATGTATGGCTGTGAGAGCTGGACCATAAGAAAGGCAGAGCGCCGAAGAATAGATGCTTTCGAATTATGGTGCTGGAGAAGACTCTTGAGAGTCCCCTGGACTGCAAAGAGGTCCAATCGGTCCATCCTACAGGAAGTCAAGCCTGATTGCTCCCTGGAAGGACAAATGCTGAAGCTGAAGCTCCAATACTTTGGCCACCTGATGAGAAGAGAGGACTCTTTAGAAAAGACCCTCATGCTGGGAAAGATTGAAGGCAAAAGGAGAAGGGGGCGGCAGAGGATGAGATGGTTAGATAGTGTCACCGAAGCGATGAACATGAAATTGGGTGAACTCCGGAAGCTAGTGGAGGACAGGGAGGCCTGGCGTGCTGTGGTCCATGGGGTCGCGAAGAGTCGGACACGACTTAGCGACTGAACAACAACAACAACAAAGTTAATCTGTGGAACTCTTTGCCACAGGAGGTGGTGATGGCATCTGGTCTAGATGCCTTTAAGAAGGGATTGGACGAATTTCTGGAGGAAAGGTCCATCGTGGGATATAGGCCATGATGGATTGTGCAACCTCCTTACAAAGGTGTTGGGCTACTGGTACCAGGTGCAAGGGAGCGGCAACAGGATGCAAGCATCTTGTTGTCTCATGCCTCCCTGGGGCTCCTGGTGGGCCGCTGTGAGATACAGGAAGCTGGACTAGATGGGACTTTGGCCTGATCCAGCAGGTCTCTTCTTATGTTCTTATGTTTATGAGTTCCCATCCCTGATTATTGGAAATGGAATTGTAAGCCGCCTTGGGTGCCCATGGGGCAGAAAGGCGGAGTATAAATTAAATAAATAAATTCGGAAGAATTTGGAGTGTGCAAGCTCCTTTACAAATGTGGACCATCATAATGTGAAGTGGAATGTTTAACTTCTGGTATTGACAAGACCCCATCATTGCATACAACTTCATCTATATAAGGAACAGAACTGGCTCTAGAATGTGCAAAGGTGCTAAAAAACGTTTGCATGTTATTAAACTAATAGTAAAGTCTCCGTCATGTATATATTAACTTCTTCACTAAATGGTGCAGAGGAACGTGCAAACGAACAATATCTTGGATGTGCGTATAATGTGTGAGGACAAGAAAATGTGATGTGGCATTTTTTTCCCCCATGAATGGTAAAAAGGCATTTGTACTGGCAGATAAAGTGCTTAAGAGTATGTTGTTTATTTCAAAGATGTTTAGATCTAAGAGATGTGGCAGAACTATTGTAGGAATAAATCCTAACACACAAAGCACTTAACCCGAATAGGAAATTTGGATTTAATATTGATAAACCCTGACAATGGTAAGCTTGTTTTTTGCTATTTTTTGGCTACCCTACTTATTTGAATTAGATTTGGATTTAGAAAAGGACCACTGACAATGGGGTGGCCTGACTCACTTAACTTTCATTGCCTTTTAATGAGAGACACATCTATGTTTGGAATTTTCAAGGACCAGCCTGGAGCTCTTGTAAACAAAAACCAAATGAGTTGCTTGCCTAAATGCTGAAAAATGATTCTGGGAAGAATGCCATAAGAATGTGTAAGGGACAATGTGACATCTGTCAATGGCTGCGACTAAGTGTGGATGCTCTATACTTTGCATCCTCTAATCTTGTCTGAACCAAGAACTTTTAATTAGGACAAATAGCCTCGGAACAAGAAAGTCATACCAAATACAAATGTTGCCAGCTGTGATCCAATAAAGCTGCCACAATAGCCGTAGAGGTTTGCCAAGATCCTGGATTATCTTCTCTTGTTGATAATTAACATTTTGAAGCATCTACTAGAAAAAAATAAGATTATTGCCACTTTTTAATAAAGCAAAATTTAAATATACAAAATAAAGGTGTTGGAAGTTCTCATTAATCACCCAGAAACATTTTGCATTTGTCTCCATGAGTGCTGGTAATTGAAAGTGCAGCCTGATTCACTTTTACACAAATCTAACACATTTGTATTACCCTTTCACTGGCGTACCTGAAGGGGTCAAGGGGGGCAAATTCCCCAGGGCACCACCTGGCAGGGGACAGTGCCAAGACCCATTCCCCTGTCACCTTTTTTTCCCCTTCTCTTTTTTCCCCTCCCTCCTTGATTGGAGACCTTTTGAAGGTCAGAGAGGCTATGGCAGCCTCCTTGATCTTCAGAGGCCTTCTAAAACTCTAGAGAGCATTAAAATACCACTTCCAGTTTCTTGGGGAAACCAGAAGTGACATCTACAGAAGTGGGGAAACTGAAATGACAGTTTTAGGCCATTTTATGACATTTTTAGGGATGACGACAAGGGGGTGGCATTTTTTGGTCCTGGCCTGAGGATTGCAAGTGTATCCTTCCTCCTTTTGTGGGCAAAGCATGCGATGAAAGATACATTGGAACTTTTCCAGTTTCTCTTCTTGCATTGCAGCCCTGAAAATCTGCTTCTAGAGCTCAGGAATCCTACAGATCAGGATTCAACATGACACAGAAAAGGGCTGTGGTTGAAAAGCAAAATTGGCAACTCCCCCTCAAGACCTTGCAAGCACAGACATTTTACATACACAAAGCAGGCTGTTAGAATTGCATCTAGGACATGATTGCAAAGTAGATTGAAAAGAATTTCTATTTAACCCTATTTATTACTGCAGAGAGGTTGTTTGAGTGATATGATGGGCCGTGTCAGTTAATGCATTTTGGTATTCTAAAAATTCAGTCTAAAGCCATTTACTTTGAATGAGAGCAATGGAACTGACTTGCGATATGTTTCAATCAAATCAGAAATTGCTATCAAACAAACAGTGCAATCCTAATCACCAGAACTAACCCCTGCTGAGATTAACAGGCCTTAGTCCCAGGTAAGCTTGTCTAGGTTTGCGGCCAAAGACGAGCATCATTGCATGATGCTGACCATGATACTGTTTTAATCTGTGCCATGATTGTAATATTTTCTTCCTTTACATTTAAAGCAAGTCAATTTACATTTTTAAAGGAAATATTCCTTTTGTATTTGGTGAAATTTTTTTCTAGAATATACAGTATATCAATGCCATGATCCAAGGGGGCCTGTCAATGCAACAGGTTTCAATCTTGGGTGGGTAAAAAGATTCCGTGTTCTTTACCATATCACATAGGTCCCAAATGACATCTGTTTAGTTCAAAAGTGGATTTCAGAAATAGTCTTTTGCTGTTAATTTGGTAGGTTGCCAATGGCTCTAAACATATGGTATGTGTAACCACAGCTGAAGGACAACAAGCTCAGAGCTTTTCCACATACGTGCTAATTTCTACAGAGCTGTGACAGATTTTTATAGCTGGGAGTGACATGTGAAGAGAGGCATGAATGTTGTGACCACCATAGATATAAAAACAGAGGAATTGACAAATGTATTTACTCCTTTGTGACCTGCTTTTCTCCCTGAAGAACACCCTAAGCAGCTTATAGAAGGATGGGTAGCCCAGTCCACAACTGCCCAAACTCCCAGGGACACAGTGATAGCCAGGTGGGTACCACTGCCTCCTGCGGCAAGCAGGCATCCGCAGGAGACTTGCAGGGGAAGGGGAAGGTCCCCTTTTTCCATGGTAAGGCACAGGACAGCAAGCAATCTACTTGCCTTTGCGGGGCCCTACACAAAGGTTGGGATCGGTGCCAAGAGTTGCCACTGGTCCCACCCTCTCCCTACCTCTGAACATCCTTCCGCCCCACTCAGAAAGGCCGCAATGCCAGCAACTGGTGGATTCACTGCTTGCCCACTTGTGGAGCTCTCTCTGGGCCTCGCAGGTATAGTGTTGCCATGGTGTCACACCACTGCTTGCGGTAATGGCTTACCACAGATGCTGGAGGCACTTTACGGCACCTTGTGTGACAGGGACATGGGCAGTACGCTTGTACTGCCCGCATTAAGATTTAAACATCCAAGATTTACATTCAAACCTCCAAACATTAAGATTTAAGCACCCAAGATTTAAACATCCGATAGGATTGGGCCCTCAATTGCATTTATAACTATAACTTAATTTACAATATAAACATTAAAACATCCTTTAAAATATCACAATAAAATACAAAAGCAGCAGCAGTTGTCTCTTAATAAGAAATAGCAAAGCCTATAAGATCTAATTACTCTCAGCACAGACATTTACTCTCAGCATTTTTTTCTATATTGCTATTCCTTTTGCAGGTTCTGGTTTTAAAAAGACAGGGATAGACATGTTCTTTCTTATAAATAACTAGTTATAAATTAAGAAGGTGTGGAGTTCTTTTAAAACAGACAATGCCCTGAAGGTAACTTCTTATCCTTACTGCACAATCTTATGCATGTCTACTAAGAAGTCCGACTGTGTTTAGTAGGGCTTACTCCCAGGAAGGAATATATAGTCAGTCCTCTTTATATGCAAACTAGCTATCTGTGAGGGGCAGAATCGCTAATTCCCTTGTTATCTGCCTCCTGTTATCCTTGTTATCCATGTCCTTGTCCTTGTCATCCAAGATGCGAAGACCTTCCAAAGGCTCTTGGGACCTTCAGAACGGCACCTGTGCCCTGGGCTGACCCCTTTAAAATGGCTGGCAGAAGCATCCTTGGGCCATGTTAGGGGTCCATGCTGGTTGCAGGTGCCATTCTGAGGATCCGTGCAGCCTCTGGAAGGTCCCTGCAGCATTCAGAGATCTTATGGCACTTCCTCTGCACTTTTCTGGCTTCCTGAGAATCTCTGCTAGTTTCTTCTGATGGCGGATAAGGTACCCCTTGCACCTAACCCCACTGATACCAAAGGATCAATTGTTCCTTATCTCAGAATTCGCTATCCGCCAGGATTTCTAGAAACCCAACCCTAGTGGATAATGAGGACTAGTCTGCAGGATAATGAGTACAGAACTGCTGTGTAACACTGCATGTCTTACTCTGGGAGTAAGTCCCTTTTACATAGGGACTTTTTAATAAATTACATAGATAGTGTCAAGTAACCTTTCGTGATTGTGGATTGCCAAAGGGTGGCCCAGTGAAAGCGATACTGTGTTTGTATGTGGAGTTATTCCACATAGGGAAAGAATTTTTTGATGGCATTGCTAGGGGGTGTGGACCACACTCTGTGATGTGTGTGTGTGTGTGTGTGTGTGTGTGTGAGAGAGAGAGAGAGAGAGAGAGAGAGAGAGAGAGACCACTATGGGCTGTAATTGTGAAAATCTTGGTACTTTTGAATCATGTTATGCATCATTGGATGTGGAATGTAATGTCGAATGTAATTAATTAAACAAACTGTGTTGAAATATCTGCATTCTGTCAAAGGTTATAGTTAAAAAAACAAGCAAAGGAAAACAACTGCATCATGCAACAAAAAGTGGATTGCCTTAACTCAAAACTGACCAATGAGATTGTTCTTTGACACAACAAAGAACCAATAAGGTGTTTGTATTAGCTCTGATACATAAAAATGAGAGGTGACTAATACTAGAACTCTTATTTAGTTGTGTGAGTGCCAGCAAATTAGGGCCCAATCCTATCCAACTTTCTGGCTTCAAAGTAGGCACAATGCAGCCCCAAGATAAAGGAACAAATGCTCCCACAACTTGAGGAGGCCTCCATGACTGTTCTCCCACTGCAGTGTGGGATGTACATGCCTATCGGCAAGGCTACATCAGAGTTGAAAAGTTAGATAGGATTGGCCCCTGAGCCATTGTGTTTGTTGTTGTTGTTGTTTACTGATTTGCAACCTGTATTGTTATATTTAAATAATTAAAGTCAAGGAGGGTTACACCAACCCCAGTGATGCCCCTGCATTTAGGTTGTGCATATGATATTGTAACTTATTCTGTATGGTCTGGTACGGGAGGAAGTCCATCTTGGGAATGACACAATGAGCTCTGGCACCTGGTGATGCAAATCTGAAGGATGACACTGGAGGGATTATATAGTTTCCAAGGGGGAAGCCATGGGTCTCTTGGTGGTGGGAGATATGCTTCATAGAGAATGGGTTGTTTAATTTTTACATTAATCTAATGGTACATCTATTAGATGTCTAATCTATTAGATGTGTAATACATCTAATGGTAGGGTTAGAGAGGAAACCCTGCACACAATGCATACTGCACATCACATATGTACATATATCACAGAAAGCCCTTCCGTCTGTACAATATAGTCTAAGTAAAATGAGAATACCCAGTGTTGTCACCCTACCGGTACGCACCACTACGCGCGTACCGGTTATTGGCTGCCTGAGCGGCCCCGCCCACTGGAGGCTGGCCCGCCCACCCATTGGAAGCTTGCCTGCCCGCCCACTGAAGCTGGCCTGCTCACTCCATGCCGGCAAGCAGGCAGTGTGGCGGCGGCGGCGGCAGCGTGAGAAGCAGCGCAGCGGAATCGATAAGATTAGAAGCGGGGAAGCGGGAATACGGGTGGCAGCAAGTGACGGTAGGCTGCCTGGGGGGCGGTTTTTTTTTCCCCCTTGCCGAGCCGGCCGGCGCTCCAGCGGGCGCCCACGTGTTCGCCAGGCCCGGCTGCGGACGCTCCATCGGGCCTCCGCAGCCGGGCCTGGCGAACACGTGGGAGCCCGGTGGAGCGCCGGGCCGACCGGCAATCTCCTTCCACTCGGCCCGGCTGCGGATGCTCCATCGGAGGACAAGAAACCTCCCTGTAGCACGACTACAAGTTTCAACTATGAGTTTCAAGTTTCAAATGACTACGAGTTTCAAGTTTCAACCGATCTCGCTGCGGGGGCGGGGGGGAGAAATTGCAAAAAAATTGGTGGGGCGATGGGGGGAGGGACGCGAGGCACAGAAAGGAAGGAGAAGGGGCGACTGCAAAACACGGTGCACCGTGGATTATTTGCATGCAAAACCCGCTCCCCCCCGCGGGCACCCCCCCCCCCGCAAAATTTTTTACCTGCGACCAGCTCCAGCCCTGCCCAGCCGCAAACACCCACGTGCCTGTGCCCAGCCTTGCAATGGCCGCCACAGCCTCACTGCCCTTTTGTGGCTGCCCCCCCTCCTGCAACAGGACGCTCCCTCCCCGCCCCTTCTCGGACAGGGACTCTCCCGGTCCAGCTTGAGCTGCGCATTTGGGTTCCCAGGAGGGAAGGATCCATCCGGCAGGAGCGATGCAAGAGGAAGCAGCCGCTCCATCGGGACTCCGCTGCCAGACTGAGCGACCACGTGGGCGCCCGGTGGAGCGCCGGGCCGACCGGTGATCTCCTTCGCGGGGGGGCCGGCCCCCCCCCCCGCGCCCACGTGGCTTTGGACGCTCCGAGAATTTGGTGAGATAAGAATTTGGCATGGTTGTCTGAGGTCATGTAGCATGCTGTGGATTTTCTTCAAACCTCATATGAAACAGGCTGCAAAAATTTTGTTTTCTGAAACAATCATGGCAGCCCCCATGGCAGCACATTAGACCTCTTCAAAAACTGAGAATCACTGGACTTCGAGGTTGTTTGAATCCACTCTTAGTATGATGCATTACTAGTAAATGATTGCTCAAGAGTGCTCTGTGTTTAGCCACTATATGAAGAGTTGGTGTGCTGGAAGAAATGGCAAAGTAATTTGATTCATTAAAGAGCAGAAAGGCATTATTCCTGTGTGATGGCAGGAAGGAGGTGTTTTTTTTCGTATTTGAAGGGAAAAAATGTGGTACAGACTATAATGATTGTTGGGTTTGCCTTGTACTATTGTGTATTTATGGCTCTCAGCTGCCCTACAACTAATTCTAATAATACTACCTCTATTAAAGGCTACTGCAGTTGAATTCCATTTGCTTTCAAGATTTCTCATGCAGTCTTTTCAAGTTAGAGATCTCTATTTTGGGTCACAGTCTGTTTTATTTTTTTAAAAGCAGCAGTTTTGAAGATGGAAAAATGTCAATCTCAAAACTGCTATCCATTGTGTTCATAGCATCGCTACCAATGAGGGTAGCATTTGTTTTATTTGATTTTTGTGAGGCATCATCAGTTTTCTTCCATAAATAAGACAATTTTTTTGCTCAAAAATGCTGCAATCCAGAACATTGCATGCACATTGTGTACAGATACCTGCGATGACATCACTTCCTGTGATGACATCGCTTCCTGCCACGGCCACTTCCGGCTTATGATGTCACTTCCGGTGGGCGGACCCCGACAAGTGCCAATCAAAAGTGAGTACCTGTTTCTAAATCATTTGAATGACACCACTGAGAATACCCCTTCAATTTGGATTACATGAGGGAGAAAACTTGAAGTGGAGGGAGGCAGGAATATTCTTTTTTGAGTCTGCCCTTGCGACTGAGTTGATTTTGTAAGAGAGAGAGAGAGAGAGAGAGAGAGAGAGAGAGAGAGAGAGAAGATTGGCTTAGACTGCAAAATGGGAGCATTAAGCACATACCATGAAGTAGCAATGCTTTCTCGTCCATCACCAGGGTTACCCAGCTCACTGAGGCTTGCAACAGCATCTGTGCTAATTTGAAAGGCCATGATTAAAACAAATCCCTTGTGTTTTGCAGGAAACAGAGGCCCTGAATTGCTAAAGCGGTGAGTTTAGCAGCTCAGCGGCTGAATTCCTATTGATAGACCTAAGGATGAAAGAAGAAAATAAATCTTTTCTCGTATCAGCGGTTGTAGCTTGTGAATGAGTAAGTTGCAAAGCTGACTTGATTTGGGATGCTGTAGGCCCACCCAGTGGAGAACTGGAACATTACAAGTGAAACTGATGGCTGCAACATGCAGGGGTGTGTGTGTGTGTGTGTTAAAGCTACTAGATACTACTATGTTTTGCAAACAATCCAGGTGTAAGGTTATGTCTAAACAGTGCTCACTCTTACCACACTTTTAGAAGCAGCAAACATAAAATAAACCTACTGTATATTATGAAGCCCAAACAAAATTGTTGGTGACGAACAGAGCCTGCTTGTGGAGCCTGGATAAGCGACTGCCTCAGGCACTGGATTGTGCAAGGTGGCAGACTGGCACACCTGCCTGCTGCTTCCCACCAACCCGCTGCCTGAGACAACCAGTTGCGTAGTTCCTCCTCAGCTGATTGTCTGTCTCCTTCAGCCCACCACTGCCAGCTTCCCTCCCTAGGCCAGTGACCTCCCTGATTCCACCAGTCCTGGTTGTGGCAGCTGCTTTTTGTCCTCTTCACGCCCCATCTTGAGAAGGAAAAGCTTGCGGAGTGCAAGAGGAAGTAGGGATAGCTGAGTGGCAGTTGAGAGCTTTTCACTTCCTCTTCTATTCTCCAGACTCTTCCTTCTAAAAATGGGAAATGACAGGAAGATGACAACAAGCAGCAGGGGCCAAAAAGGAAACATGTGTTTGCGTGCAGGTCTGCAGGCAGACACAGGGAGTCACGTGGGGAAGTGACTCACCTCACCACCTCAGACATGGGTGCGACAGAGGAGTGGGGTGTGAAGATTCTCAGAAAATGTTAATGGCCCACTCGTGAATAATCAAAATTAAGAATGTAGGGAGATGGTGGGGCAGAGGTGGCTAAAGCAGGGCTAGAGGAAAAAGCGGGCCATGGGTGTAAAACAGTGGTTCAACGAACAGTGGGTCAGGACCCACCGGTAGGTTGCAAGCCAATTTCAGGTGGGTCGTGAAGCACCTAGAGCAGCCATATTGAAACTAGGGGAAGATGGGATGCTGGAAAGGGGGAAGGCTGTGTGGTTGTTTTGCTTGTGTCAAGGTTGGAAACAGGCTTTATTCTTTCTGATTCACTTTATTGGAAAATGACTGAGAAATACTAGTGATAAATACTAGTGATTGAAATAACCCAATGTATTGCTGCATTCTCAGGAAAGCAGCAGGCTCTGGCGTCACAATGACGGCACTTCTGGCCATGACATCACTTCCGGTGGGTCCCGGACAGATTGTCATCCTAAAAAGCGGGTCCTGGTGCTAAAAGCGGGTCCTGGTGAGAACCGCTGCTCTAAAACATAGTTAAAAATGTTGCTCAAGTCTTCGAGCCATGGATTGAAACACATCACAGGATATGAGGGCCATTGCTTCCCAGATCGTCCCGCTCGTTTTCAGTGAGCAGGAAGGCGATTAGAATGCGGACTGGAGCCTGTTGGCAGTGGGCCAGAAGGCATGTTGGGGAGATGCAGGATATATATTCAATCCCTCTTCATTTTGCCACATGCACACACACACTTGAACTTGACACCAGACCTTCAGTCTGTGTCATCAGTGGGCTGGCCCTGCTAGCTTTAAAGGAAAAAAGGGCTGCGGAAAAATGCACTAGAAAAATAATAATGAAATGCTACACTTCCAATGTCCTTTGACTTGGAGTCAACTGCATGGCAGAAATGGAGGCTATGAAGCACCCTCAGCAATTTTCAGAGTAGAGGTGGCCTGATTTGTCACTTTCACTACTTGCTGCACAAAGCAATTGTTTGTCTCTAAACCCAGGGCGTTGCATGACCCGCTGAAGAGAGCAATCATAAGCATTCAGTAACACATGATATTGAGGCCAGGACTTGCTGGGAAACGGTCTTCAAATCCTCTCCATATTGTTTGCGTTTGAGCTGGATCTTATGCAGTCTTTTGGAACAAGAAGAGGCAGCTCTCCTTTTAGACTCAGGGTTGTTAAATATTTGATTAGTGGGAATTGGCATTCTAGCTAATCAAAAACTTAATTGATAATAGCCATTAAAGTATTTTGCTGATGGGAAAGATGAAGTGGTCCTTCATTAGGTATATCATTAGGCAAACATCAATTAATTGCATAGAATATTTTCAGTTTCAACAATAAACCATTCCCAGAGTAGGATTTATGTGCAACTGCTTTTTGCTTATTTTGTTCTTGTTCTTTTTTTGTCTGGGTGGCACTTGTAGATATGCAGAAAGGTGCATGTGTGAAAAGGGATTCCAAGTCTATTTTTGTCACCTGGCCTTTGTGCAAGATGCCAGCAGGGATGCTCATTGCTGGGTCCTGTAATGGAAAGTCTGTTATTAAAAATAAAAGCAGCATGCACTTGCAGAATGCTCTCTGCTGGAAAGTTAAGTCAGCCTTTGGGAAAGCTTCCATCTGGATATAGCCTTAGCTTAGCAAATTCCACTGTGGCAGCCAGCCAGATTCCAGCACTCTGGATATGATCATGGTCAACGAGTGCTCTCATCTCCTTGGCCATTAGTGCTCTCTGCTATGGCATACTTTCCCTAATGGAGCCCAAGTCAGCCGCTCCTAGACACAAGATACTGTAATTTAAATGCGATTAGACAAAAACTAACAGCCCAATCCTAGGATCAGGCTACGTTGCTGGAACTAGCATTCTGGCAGTGCAACCAGATGGACAACATCACAAAATACAACTCCATATAGCACACAGAAAACAGAAAGCTGCCTTATACATAGACTATTGGTCCACTGTTGCGTCCCAGCCACAGCTCCTGCCAGGGCCTGAAAGCTCTTTGGTCAGAGGAAGTAATAAATCAAGTTCAAGGCTGACTTCCACACAAAAACCAAAACTTTATTGCAGATAGCTACTAACAGACTTAAGGAACATGGTGGCGCTGTGGGTTAAACTGCCAAGCTGTTGACCGGAAGGTTGGCTGTTCGAGACCAACGGAGTGAGCTCCCGTTGCTTGTCCCAGCTCCTGCCAACCTAGCAGTTCGAAAGCACCTAAAAATGCAAGTAGATAAATAGGGACCACTTCAGTGGGAAGGGAACGGTGTTCTGTGCACTACAGCACATAGTCATGCTGGCCACATGACCACAGAAGCTTGTCCTCAGGACAAACACCAGCTCTTTGGCTTAGAAACAGAGATGAGCACTGCCCCCTACAGTCAGTCACGTCGTGTAGACCAACTTGGTTGTGGGGAAACCTTTACCTTTTATTAACAGGCATAAGAGCATAAGACCTCTAAACCCCAGAGGTGCCTCTACAAATACTTACAGCTAGGCAACACAGCCTCTAGCAAAATCTGGGGGAATGCCCAGGCATCCCTCCAGACAGCACCACCTGCTAATTCTCACCAAGTTCAGGGGGCAAAGTAATGGCAAAGTAATAAAAGCCAAACAAGGCTTTTAAAGGCCAAAATGCCAGCCGAATGTCCATGTGTTAATTGTCCAGCCAATATTACACAGACCCTTGCTTAAAAAAAATGCTAAGCTGCACCCAGCTGATGATAATTAGCCATTTTGCCCAGGAAGATCAGCAACAGCTGAGGCTCTTGGTCTGTGCCCAAATTCTCTTGGTTGTTTCCTTTGGGAAAAGCTCCCCAAGGACTCCGAGAGGCCAGGAAACACCCAGATGATGTTTGGGGCTGGCACAGTCCATTACATCCACCTAATTCATTCTCTGCTCAAACTCATAACAACTCTATTTTCAGGCAAGGAGGGGATGAGAGGGAAGTGACCAGAACAGGACGATTCCACATCCTTTCCACAGAACTGCCGCCTGTGGGTTGCCACTGCCCCATCCTCCTCCGACTCACTCTCAGCGAGAAGAGGATCAGCGCACGGGGTGAAATGGCTGGGTGGGCAGTGGACCAAGGGGGGAGCCCCTGCAACAGCATCCCACCTTTTTCAACCCTTTCCTTGAATCAGCCACTTCAGTCTATCTCATGGTTGGGCCAGGTCTGCCTCCCTAAAGATGAAATGTAGAATAAAAATGTGCATCAAGTCTTAATCGGATAGTCTTCTGCAGGTTGTCTCTTATTGTTGTTTCTTAGTTATTAAACAGCTTAACTGTTGTAGTTGCACTTTCCATTCTCTCGTTTCTCCCCAGCCACAACATCAAGAATAACGATCTTTATTCTTTTACTAAGGGCATGTGAAAAGCTACAGCGATGACAGCCACAGATTTCAAGTGTCTGGAGGATAAAAAGCTGAAGCTGAAATTAGCATAATGTTGAACCAGAGCTGAGTTCGCATATTGCTAGAAGAGGCAGTTTGCAAATAAAGGGCTAAATATAGAAAAGTCTGTGCACAAACAGAAATGAATGAGCTTTATCCTTAGCGCTTTGGGTTTTTGGGAAAGGGAAATTTATAAATGTTAACAATAAATAAGGGCATGGTCCAGCCAAGATAAAAGTGCTGAAGTGTCACTTATTTCAACTGGAGAGAGTTAAATAGGGTGAAATAAATTCTTCCCCTGAAATAAATTGGAAGCTGGTAGTGTTGGCATACAGATTGACATCTTGCCTCTCTAGTCCAATGAATGAGTGCTCATGACAACAAGCTTAAGTAGTTCTGACAGCAAAAAGCAAGCATGCAGGATCCTTCAGAGCAGTCTGCACTGTGACGATCATACATCTTTCAACGTTTTAATCACTATTAACATATTGGAACACATTTTTTTTGGTACATATAGCATTGATTCTAACCAGTGACGCTTATTTCAGTTGATTAGTCCTAGACAGATTTCTTAAATCAAGTGCTGAAATTATTGTCACCCTTTGCTGCATAAAGTGTTACTCTGGGCTATAGTACAGCAAATTTTTTAAATATCAACATTTATGTGCCACAAAACTAGCCTGCAAGGTAGTCTCACTCTACTGCTAGCTCGAGGCAGCTTGTATTCTTCCACATTTGCATTGTGTTGTGTACTCACATCCTTATCTGCAAAGAAAGTAAAGGTTTGAGTTAAAAGCTTCATGTCTGGGTGGGCAACACAAGGCAGAGCCGCAACTAGAGTCACACCCACATCCAGTGTATAGGCATGCCCTGGTATCTGCTGGGGTTCCGTTCCAGACTCCACTGTGGATACTTGAAACTATGGATATTGGGGATGCATTTTTAAAGATCGGGGAACATCAGTGGCTTTGCTGCAACAAGGTAAAAAAAAAAGATTTGTTTATTGTTCCCCTTTCTTTTTAATAGGCATCCCAGAATCCATGGTATCTGTGGATAATGGGGCATGCCTGCAGGGACGGTTCTAGTCAAAATGGCGCCCATGGTGCCCAATGAGAACACGCCCCATGGGGGCATGCAACGTCATGATGTCATGACATCATGATGTGCCACCCCGCGATGCCCCGCTCCCGCTCTAAGAGGCGGGAGGGGTGCCGGGCGGCAGCGCGTTCTCCTCCTAGCTCCCGCTGGCTCTTTAAGGCCAGCCGGAGTGAGGAGAATGCTGTGCCGTGCGGCGCCCCCTCCCGCCTCTTAGAGCGGGGGATGGGGTGCCGGGCGATGCCCCATCCCCCGCTCTAAGAGGTGGGAGGGGCACCGGGCATCAGCGCATTCTCCTCCTAGCTCCTGCTGGCCTTAAAGAGCCAGCGGGAGCTAGGAGAACACGGCACCATGCAGCGCCCCATCCCCCGCTCTAAGAGGTGGGAGGGGGCGCTGGGCGGCAGCGTGTTCTCCTCGCTCCCGCTAGCTCTTTAAGTCCGGTGAGAGCGAGGAGAGCGCGGGGGCGGGATGGGCCGCAGGCGCCATTTTGGGGGCGTGGCACGCCATGGTTACGGCGCCCACTCCCAAGATGGCGCCCGTGGCTCGTGCCACCCGTAGCATCCCCTAGATCCATGACTGCATGCTTGTACTTGTATAGTTCTTTCTTTCCTGTGTGAATTCCTTTGCTTGGTTTGGGGCTTTTTCAGGGATGTTATACAAAGCTGTGACCTTCCCAGACCTTGCACTGCTATAATGGGAGCAGTTATATGTGAAGAGACCTGTCTTAGGAATCAGTCCATAACTGAGGCTTGAAATTTGAAACAATTACACCATTCAGTGCTTCCTTTAGAAATCAGGGTCTGCTGATGATGATGGTGGTGGTGGTGGTGGTGGAGGATTATGGGCATGAGCCAAGGATCAGAACTAATATAAAGGAATTGTGTAATAACCTCTGTGCACCCGAGATCTGTGGTTTACTGTGTATGCCTTGAGCAGTAACTCCCCCCAGCTGCACAGGTGCCCACTTCTTCACTTTTCAGTCATGTTTTGTACCATGACCACGTATCTGCTATTCAAAGACAACAAACAATCCCATTGAAGATGCCGAAAGGTTTGGGTATGTCTAAATTGCTTGTTAAATCCCAATTATGGCCTAGCTGGAATGAAGATACATCTGGGACAACTGGGAACTATGCTGTAACTCAGGGTTGCAAAAAAATAAATAAATTGCCATTAATACTGTTTAAAGTTCCTCACAGCTAGTTGCCATGAAAGCTGCCAGAGCTAGTGATCAAAAAGGACCACGTTCAAGGCAGAAACAGTAAGCGTAGTTCACAAAAATATTAAATCTTAGTATTGGAACCCAATGTGCTCCGGGAAGAATTTAAGCATTCGTATTTATTAGAACAGTTTGGAATATAATTAGCTCTCATTTGAAAAATTAATCATTTTAATTTAGTTACACAAGCAGGACATTGTGATTCATGAGTAGATAATGTTCTTTAATAAGAACTTCGTGCAATGGGGCAGATGTGCCATGAAAATCAGAATGCAAAAAAATTTAAATTTAAAAAAAAAATTCTAGCTCAAAATATTTTTTGCCATTGAGCCTAGCCTTTAATATGCAATAAAATGACTGTTTTAAAAAATTGAAGTGATTGGAAAAAACATCACTTGCTGTATTTGGGTTGCTTTGGATTTTCTGTGTAATTTTACTGTTATTTACTTATTGTAATCCACCTTGGGTCACTTCTGTGAGAAAGGCAGGGTAAATATGCTTTAAAATAAAGTTAATTTTTTTTTCAAATTAATGCTTTCCGAACAGCTTATTGTTAAATATCCCTATGCACGTCTTTCAGTAGGCTTTGGATAAACCTGAAAGATATGGGTAGTCCAATACTAACCTGTGCTGGTACAGCTGGGCCGAACGGCCCACACTGTATCCAGCACAGGTAAGGAGTAGGAAGGAGGTGTCCTTGGGGTAAGGGGCCATTTTTCCCCCATCCCAAGGAAACATCCAGCCTGCCCAATGGGGCTAGTCTGAAGTGCGCTAGCTAAAACGCTGACACCAGTCCAAGCAGCTCCACGTAGGGCATTCAGGTCTGGGAGGATACTGCGGAAGCCTTCTCTGCTGATCCCACCCCCTCCCAAGCCTGTTCTGCCCTCCCAAACCTTGCCTCCCTGTCTCAGTTCTGCCTTGCCCAAGCCCCATAGCACTTTTCTATTTGTGCTGGCAGGCAAGCACAGGACTTCTCACCAGTGCTGCTTACTCTAGAGTAATCCCAAATGTGCTTTATGGCACTAATGTGACACTCTATGGCTGCTACACCAGCAGAGCTGGTGCTTCGGATTGTGCAACAAGATTTATAAGAGATGTTGATGGGTATACATTATGATCCAAAAGTATCATATATGCTCAAGTCTCCTTAAAATTATCTGTGCCAATTTGTATATTTACTCCCTATAGCTCAAGATCCAGAAGGCTGCATATGCACAGTGAGGGAAAAAAACTATTTGATCCCCTGCTGATTTTGTACGTTTGCCCACTGACAAAGAAATGATCAGTCCATAATTGTAATGGTAGGTTTATTGTAACACAGAGACAGAATAACAAAACAATCCAGAAAAATGCATTTCAAAAAAGTTATAAATTGATGTGCATTTCAATGAGTGAAATAAGTATTCCATCCCCTCTTAAAGGGAGTGCTCCTAATCTCACCTTGTTATCTGTATAAAAGACACCGGTCCACAAAAGCAATTAATCAATCAGATACCAAACTCTCCACCATGGTCAAGACCAATGAGCTGTTCAAGGATGTCAGGGACAAGATTGTTAGACCAACACAAGGCTGGAATGGGCTACAAGACTATGGCCAAGCAGCTGGGTGAGAAGGTGACAACAGTTGGTGCATTTATTCGCAAATGGAAGAAACACAAAATAACTGTCCATCTCCCTCGGTCTGGGACTCCATGCAATATCTCACCTTGCGGAGTTTCCATGATCATGAGAACTGTGAGGAAGCAGCCCAGAACTACACAGGAGGATCTCGTCAATAATCTCAAGGCAGCTGGGACCGTAGTCACCAAGAAAACAATGGGCAACACACTACACCGTGAAGGACTGAAATCCTGCAGCGTCCGCAAGGTCCCCCTGCTCCAAGAAAGCATATGTACAGCCCCGTCTGAAGTTTGCCAATGAACATCTGAATGATTCAGAGGAGAACTGGATGAAAGTGTTGTGGTCAGATGAGACCAACATCGAGCTCTTTGGCATCAACTCAACTGGCTATGTTTGGAGGATGAATGCTGCCTATGACTCCAAGAACACCATCTCCACCATCAAACATGGAGGTGGAAACATGAGGCTTGAGGGTGTTTTTCTGCTAAGGGGTCAGGACAACTTCACAGCACCAAAGGGGGGATGGACATTATCGTGTACCATCAAATCTTGGGTGAGCACCTCCTTCCCTCAGCCAGGGCATTGAAAATGGGTCATGGATGGTATTCCAGCATGACAATGACCCAAAACACATGGCCAAGGCAACAAAGGAGTGGCTCAAAAAAGAAGCCTTTAGGTCCTGGAGTGGCCTAGCCAGGCTCCAGACCTTAATCCCATAAAAAAATCTGTGGAGGGAGTTGAAGGTTTGAGCTGCCAAACGTCAGCCTCAAAACCTTAATGACTTGGAGAGGCTCTGCAAAGAGGAGTGGGACAAAATCTCTCTTGAGATGTGTACAAACCTGGTGGCCAACTACAAAAAACATCTGATTGCTAACAAGGGTTTTGCCACCAAGTACTAAGTCATGTTTTGCAAAGGAGTCAAATACTTATTTCATTCATTGAGATGCACATCAATTTATAACTTTTTTGAAATGCATTTTTCTGGATTGTTTTGTTGTTATTCTGTCTCTCTCTCATTTCTTTGTCAGTGGGCAAATGTACAAAATCAGCAGGGGATCAAATAGTTCCCCCCCCCATCAGACTGTTGACCCACCTACTCTGAAGAAGATAAAAACCCAGTCCTAAAGCCTAGTGGAATTTGAATCTGGGAAAAAAAATTCTGGTGACATGCGGGGATCTTTTTAATCACAGCCTATATATTGTAATTGAGATATCAAGTCCTATTTCCAAACTTTAAGGTATTCTAAGAATATTTATTGGGAAAGCTCATTGACCTCACTAGGAACACACACACACTTCAACACATTCAGTGGTAGTCCTGAACTTTAAGCTTTCCTCAATAGAAAAAATAACCATATAGGACACCAGACTTGGGTGCAATCATTTAGAGTGCTATATTATGCCACCACCAGTTGGCCCTAGCTGGAATTTCAAGTAGTACAGTGTTTCCCAAACTCCTACAAGGGCGCACAGTGCACAGGGGTGAGGCTATAGCAGCAACACGATTCCCAGGATCATGCTGCTATGGGGGAAGGGTGGGGGAAGGAAGATTTTTTTCCCAACTTAACTTTGCCAGTGCCCAGGGAAGGGTGTGCAGAGAACCCTGCAGAAGCAGAACGTTTTAACAAAATAGGATTCCCCCAAGTATGTATTTTTGCATCTATTATAGCATCCTATACTGAGCAAGTATGTCTACAACAGACCCTCACTCATGAGCACCAATCTTCAAAGAGGAGCAACAACAGAGTGTTCCTGTGTCTTTAAGTTCACATCAACATTATTAATTATATATTATAGACTCAAAACAGCAGCCATCTGGAAGGGATTTTTTTAGAAATTCACTATCAAACTGAAAAGATATTGTTTGCTACATTTTAGAGTATGACTAAGAGTGCAATGCTACCGATCAAGAACACTCATCATAGCAAACGTCAGCTAGCATTTCAATCATTACAGTTGTGTCATAGGAGCTGCTTTTCCAGGGATTATCCCACTGCTGTCACCTGGTTGGGATAGGGCAAAGCTTTTAATAACTATGCCATTTGCCCTGCCCATTTTAGGTCTTTAGGGCACGATCCTAACTTGGAGTTAAGACGGCACAGTTAGGCCAGTAAAGTTTGGCTGCCACAAAGGCTGACACCGAAAAGTATCTGACACAGATGTGCGCCATCCTCCCCGACTCCAAGAGTAGCCAAATGTGCTTTATTTACGGTGTCCCTTGTGCCAGCCAAACTTTGCTGGTCTAACTGTACTCCAGATTAGGATTGTGCCCTAAATGTTTCCACAGTACTGTGTGATGAATTGCTATAAAAAACAAATTTGAACATCCCTCTTGTGACTTTTAACAAGTCTGTTTTGGTACTACCATGCCATGGTGATAAGACCAATTAGAGACATCTTTGCTAATGTGCATTTGTGCAGTAAGGGCCCAAACTTTTTCATATGGTAAAAGTCTCCATTTGAGGCCACAGGATGGTCGATCAGAATCTTTGGCAGCAATCACTGACTTATGTGCAAGTTACCTTGCATTAAAATAACTTGTATCCACTCCAACCTGGATACTTGTCTCAGAGCAAGCTGCAGGATGTTCCTTAGGCTCTTAAAGCATTTTAAGCATTAGGCAAAACCTGTTTATCTGAGCTGCGGGGGCAGGGGGTAATTATGACCAGCTTTTAGCAATGCTCTTTTAAAAATTAATTTAATATATAGTACTATAAGCTGTTTAGTACATCATGCAACAAAAAGGCAGAACGTAAGACTTAAAAAAGTACCTAAGTCACAGGTAAAACATGTTTAGGTTCACCATTCTACTTGGGGAGAGTAGGCCTGAGCCTCTCTTTCTTTTTAATCTAGGTAGGAAAAAATATTCAAGTAAAAGTTGCCCTATCCCAATGCTAAAATGGAACTGCTAGAAGACCAACATGCATTTTACAGCAGAAGTATTACATCAATGTGGTTTGTAAAAATTGAACATTAGACTGCAAGGTTGTCTAAATTTCTTGCAAGACATTTATTAAACAGTTTAGCCAACAACTGCAGGCTACATGAAAATAGATCATATGGAGAAATCTTCAGTGGTACAAGGGGGAGAAAAACAGATGATTAAATATTTGTTGACAGGAGGAGAACTTTGTTGCATTGGTTCTTCCACTAAGCTTAGTGGGGGCACTCAGAGTTTATACCAGTGTGACGAAGGTACAGCTTCATAAACAGATCTCCTCTGTTTTAAATATGATAAAAATTACTATTTTCCAAGTGACGTGTAAGCTTTTCAGGTGCATCACAACTTTTAGTCAAATATTCATTTATGTCATGTGGGGCTGTATTACTGCATTTAGCAATTCTTGTTAGTTGTGGTGCAGTTTACAACTATGAAGTTGCTCAATTACCAAATGTAGTTGAATTCAAGCATTCTGATTATTTGTTCCAATCGGAACAAGTCCCACTTCATTTAAAGAAATGATTATCTTGGCTAGTGAAGCTTGGACAACACTGCAAGGAAGAGAAGTTGGTAATCATCCAATTAAAGTATCTTCAAAAAGTAATTCTATGGGACTTTAATCCATGTATTTTTTTTTACTAGATGGCAATAATGACATTTGTCAAAGCTGTTTCCTGAAACAGGCTGTTGTGATGAACTACTGAACATCTAACTTGATTTTTAGCATCAAAATGAGAATATTTTCAGATTGATACAAGTTGATACAGTAGAACTATTTACAAAATACATACAAACAGAAATATTTAAACACACTACCTTTGAGCCTGGAAAGCCTTTTGGATTTTTTTTAAACTGTAAACAGAATTGTTTATTCTAAGTGGATGCAGTAAACTTTTCAAAAGTTGTATGCTAGACCATTATGGTTTGTTTTAAGCCATAAATATTACTGAATTTTACAGAGATAAAAGCTTTCTAGTTTGTTAATTGGTGGGGGGGGGGAAGCAAGAGGAATGTATAACCTTTGTTTAGGATTGTTGTTGCGTGCTGGTGTGAGAAAGCAGTTGCAAAGTTAACAATTCGGTTCCTCTTGCTATTAAAAAAAACTTATGAACTACAAAATGTTGAAAACAGGACTGTTGTGCCAGAGGATATAGGACTGGGAAAGAAACTTTACATTTTAAATAGTACAAGCATGAACCTGTATTAAACCTTCTAAACATCACAGGTCAATTCAGAACCGTATTTAAGAGTCCTATAAAAAGAAACCAAGAGACATGTTGGTTTCTGCTGTTCCAGGTGACAATTCAACTGCAAGTTAGTGACCCAACAGTACTTTCTGGTCCCAAGTGGAGGCTTTCAGTTTGGCCCATTTTAAGTCCAATAGTGAAGAGTCAGTTCAAAACACAGAAATGAGGGCAAAGACTCCATATAATAAAGCACAAGGATATGCTACTAGAAGTTGTTGTCCCTCCATTGCTAAGGCTGAGATGAAGAGTTTGGAGGCTGAAAAGCTACACCATCCAATGATTCCAGCAGCAAGAATAACTCCCATCATACCCCTGAAAAACAAAATTAGAACACTGAGTAGCAGCTTCATTTAAATGTATGTACCTCAATAAAGACTTATACCAAATCAATTCTTGGCCATTCTTTCCAAGACATCATTATAAAAAAGGGCTATGGATTGCTATGGCCGATGAGACTCATTTAAGAAGAGAGAAAAAGAGATACTATAGCCAGCAACGTACCAAGTGGTCTTTAACTGGTTCAAAATAATAGGTGCTTTACATGCCAAGGGTATCAACTATAAGCATGTACAGAAATCATATAGTAAATCTAATGGCATCTCTAGGGAATGGGGGTTACTGCTTCATCAGAAATGCTAGTTAATTCTTCTTTAAGACCCCCTATCTCGCCCTTCTGCTAGCCCTCTCCTTTGTTTGCCAGACAAGGCTTGCCACTGCAGTACCGCTCCGCCCACTCACCCTCCTTCCTTCAGGAATAGAAACATTCTACTTCCTAAGCAGGGCCTGTGTGGGGAAGGAACAAGTGTGGAGTGATACCTCTGTCTATTAAGTGGGTGACAGAAGGCTGACAAAAGCTTTCCTAACTAGCAGTCTTTTAAACAGCACCTCTGCTTGCCGCTACAGGCAGGCAGAGATGTTGGTTAACAAAATAGCATTCACTGGACTTCAAACTGCAGTGCTTTTTGTTGCTGTGTTAACGTTTTGTAGATAATGCAAGCCATTGGGATTTGGGCGTCGTGTATCTAGCCATGAGGAGAATTTATAATCTAAAGCCATATGTTAAGAATGTCACTGCACAAACAATTTTTTAGATACTTACTGCAGAGAAAATACAATTGCGAAACTGGAAAGTATGATCATAGGAAGGAGGCAGTATCCTAGGACGCTGGCAACACAGCCAAACGAAACACCGGTCATACTCATTAAGTTTAGGAGACAGAACATGCCTAAGCAGCCGATTGCACTAATCCCATACACATAGCCAAACTGAATCTTGCCAGCCTAGGGGAGAGAGAAAATAAAATTTAACATACATGCTTTCTAAAGATTTATGCCTCACATACTATACATATACACCAAAATAAAACCCAATGCAACTGGTTTATTTTGCAAAATAACATGCAACTTATCTGAGAACAAGGTTTAGAATTATTGCCTTTTTAAAAAAAGAAACATGCATTTATATGGCAATGTATGTTTATGGCAATATTTATGACAGCTAGTTGTAAAAGAAGGGGTGAATGGGAAGGAAGCAAAAAAGGGGGCAATTAATAGTAATTTGGGGGTTGTAGTTAATTAATAGTAATTTGGGGGGCAGAAGATTTAGTCGAGAGGGTTAATGCCTCCGTTTGCCTGAAAATAAGAGCTGAAGATCTGAAGGTCGCCAGTTCAGGCCAGCCGGAAGTCTCTGTGAGCGGCAGACCTCGTTAATTGCGACTGATTAACAGCTGAGCTTCGGCTGCCTTGTGTGAGGGGGAGTTGTGCCAAAGTTCAGCTGCTTCTCTGGTGGGAGCAGGGAAGCCGTTTATCAGCCAGCAAGAAGACAAACGGGTGGCCAGAAAGAAGGACTAAATCCAGAAAGATCCATCTGTATGTGTGTAGTTCTTGAAAGATAGAACATTTCTGTATAAATTGTAAAAACCTTCGGGTTTCTGAATAAAGTCTGCCCATGTAAACCGCCTTGAGTTACAGTCATTAGAGAAATCTGGTGACCTAAGAAAGGCGGTATATAAATCCAAGTATTATTATTATTATTGTATTCTTGCAAATATTCAAATCCTATAATAGATGCATACTATGGCTATTGAAGGTATTCAAACATATAGGGGGAATGCAGTGGGCCCCCAAAAAGGTATACAGATAGCCATGTCAGCTTTATACAAGCATGTCCAAGCAGGAAAGGTCTCCATGTCACTAAAACGTTTTTAACCGTGCTACTGTTCGTGTGAGTCAAAAAGGCATACTAATGTGTGCCTTTGGGCAGAAAGGCGGGGTAGAAATCACATCAAATCAATAAATAATGTGCATAAGTCTACACAGGCAACCAACAAGGCTCTAGTTCAGAACAACAATTTTTAAAGAGAACAGGAGGACCCCAAGGAGGACTAAATTTATGCATATGAATGAGTGGCACAAGGAGGACTAAATTTATTTTAATTTAAGTTAAATGTATTTGAACGATTTGTATATAGTACCACCTTTCAGGTCAAGGCTTCTGAAAGTGGTTTATATAGAAATGGAAACAGAAAATAGTTAGGAGCTGTTGCTGATGCCAGTGTGGTTGCTGAGTTGAGATTCAACTGAAGGGAGTCCGATATAACTTCACCCTGAAAATGGCTTCTTGTTAGCATGTGACAAGTTAGATGGAATAGTGCTTCTCTTCCACTGGGACATATATGTAATAATGACCCTTGGCAGCTATCTTTTCTTCTCAACATTGAGTGGCAGAAAGAGTTGGGAATAAAAGATGGCAGTAGCCTTAACCTCTGCCCCAAGTTCCTGCTGCTCTTGGTTCTGAAAACTACAATAAGCCCGATGCATGTAAAGCCCCAATGGCCTGGATGTGTGCAGCTAGATAAGGCTCCAAATGTGTATTTTTCAAACAGCAGCTTCCCAATGACACATGAGGACTTTTTCTACTGAAAAAGTCTGGGTGGGGACCATTCTGGATGGGAACCCTTTTTCTACTGGATGGGGACCCTTCAAGGCCACTAAGAACCTTTCGAAGTCTTTCTCACACACCCTACATCACCTATAGAAACAATATGAAGGTGCTGTTCATGGCACCGATATCTAGCCTGTGTGGACCTTGAAATGTAGATACCTTGGAATAAAGTTTAAGCTTACGTCATTGAAACATATCAATTTCTTTAGAAGTGTGAATATATACGAATACAGATAATTGTTCAAAACTTTTTGCAGCCTATTTGTTAAAAGCCATACCTGTGAGAAAATTCTGAGTTTGCAGCTACTTATTTTTCTCTTACATCTTTTAAACTGATGTAGGGGACACACTCACCCCTGTTATCTTACCAGCAATAACGTGGAACCAAAAGCTAAACAAAACACCATGGGTCCTGCCAAATCTGTTTCATTCATGATGCTGCCATCTGCTGCTTTTAACGGGTGTAATACTGTGAGAGTCTTCTGCCAGATATGATCAAAATTGATCCCTAGTTCTTCAGATAAAAAGACAGTATTTTATTGATTTGTCAATAGTGAGAGATATCAAAGTATAAGGTCATAGGACAGTTATAGGAAAAGGCCAAAATGCCAAACAGAAACCAAGTACAGTAATACTTTCAAACAGCTGAAAAATCAAGCACTAAGGAAAACAGCCCTGTTTTCCTGATGAGGCAGGAAATTGATGCTGACTGGTTCCACAATCCTCATAATGCACTGGTTTCATTGGATATATTAGCTATCAATCACACCCAGCTAGAGATGTAAAATTTCCAGAAGGCTTTTTTTTTTTTTTGGAAAAAAACAGAAAATTTTTGGAAAAATTGAAAAAAATGCTACATCAGCACTTTTTTTCTTTTCCAGATTGGAAGTCATTCTGTTATTTTAGGAACATAAAATATGAGTATGGACAATTTGACTTGGCATAAAATTATCACAACTCGCATATTAAAAATATAGTGTATCCAAACAACTATTACAAACAGAATTGACTTTTTTAATAATATTTATTTGTAATTGTAACAAATGGAGGAACGATCTCCTGAACTGTTTATAGTTTATGTGGAACAGACAAAAAACCTCCACATTTTTTTTAAAAAATCCAGAAGTAACAATTATTCATATTTCCTCTCCATACTATTAAATAAAAATGAAAAAAAACCATTCTCATAAAAAGAACTGAAGAGGGGGGAAAGTGTATAGAAGGGAGTGGGACTAAGTTTCAATGAATGGGCATGAAATTTAATTAAAATCATTTTCTGAGCTGTAATTATCAGTATAAGTTTCAGAGCGCAATCCTATACCCGCGTTGCACTGGCACTACGCTCTTGCGCCGGCCCAGTTTGTAACCCAGGACTTGCTTGTCCTCAGTGCACAGATTTAGAATAATCTGATACCATACATATTTCTTAGAAACTATTTGGAAAATATTTGAACACCTTGTCTTAAAATATTTTATTCATCATGTTAAAATAAAACATTCCATAATCATTTTTTCTTTTTTTCAATTTTTCAGAAAAAAACCAAAAAGGCTTCAGGAAAAAAAACGGAAAAAAAAACTTGTCCAAATTTTTCCTGGTTTTTGGGGGAGGGCCTTCACATCTCTACACCCAGCATGAATAGTGCTATAGCAACGGGAGTTATGGAAGGTATTCCTAGAACTTTGTTGATTATACTTCTCAACGTTTTCTACTTTAAAACAAAAAGCTGCTTCCCCTATTTGTATAAGAACATAATTATAAGAAGAGCCGTGCTGGATCAGGCCAAAGGCCCATCTAGTCCAGCTTCCTGTATCTCACAGCGGCCCACCAGGTGCCCCAGGGAGGCATGAGTCAACAAGATGCTTGGATCCTGCTTGCTTTCCATTTAATGTCCTTATGAACAATTTAGAAGCTAGTTGAGAAAATGGAATGAAACTGAAAACTACAAAAAGATAACAAAAACTACAGTACCTCTTCTTCCTGTTTATGATTGAGAGCATACACACAAAGTAACAGTTACTATTGCCCCTTGTAGACTGATCAAAATATATATAACATGAAGGATTGCATCAAATAAAACAAACCTTCTAGTAAGGGTGGTTCATCTTCAAAGTTGCTGCCATAGAACGATTGTGGTGAAGACGGCGTATATGTTGGTGTTGGCTGAAAAATCTGACCAGTGTAAGGTTGTTGATGCTGCATCATTTCTGGAGGGACATAGCCACCTCGCTGAGAATACTCATAGCCATCATATTGTCTGCAGAAAGCAAATTTTCTTGCTAGTCAGTAACTACACTAGTGAACACACCACTATTGTTTACAAGACCCAGGGCATAATCTTAACCTGGAGTTAGGCCTGCTCAGTTAGGCTGGCACAAGGGCCACTGTAAAGCACGTTTGGACCACTCTGAGTCAGGGAGGGTGGTGCACATCTGTGTGCTGGCCCCTCTTACTCCGAGAGTGGTCTAAACATACTTTATGGTGTCCTTTGTGCTTGCCAAACTTTGATGGCCTATCTGTGCCAGGTTAGGATTGCGCTCTCATGCATACCTTGGTCAATTTCATTGACCGATGAAATCAATGGGATGTACTTCCAAGTAAACGTTCATCCTGATAAGCCTCTTCATTTCTAGACACTTTGATACTCCCTAAAGCTTAAATGTATCTACTCACTTCTAAAGGTATTTCCATACTTGCAATTAGTACTTTGATACTTGGAGAAGCAGACATTGAAAAGCAGAAGTTAAAGATGCCTTCCTAATGTTTATTTGAAATGCAGTGGTTTGTAATGCGTCAGAATTATTTAACAACATCAGTTCTATTAAAACTGTTGGGGGGAGAATGATGGGAATCATAACTGGTATGATGTTGTCCAACCAATGTTTTCAGTAATATTTAAATGTTTTGTTCAAGACTAATTCAACACTATACAGTACTTACAACAGAGCATTACTAAGGTTGTTTTCAGGGCTCAGACATAAGATCTTTATAGTATTTCAAGTCCAAGTAATACCTCATCCTTTGCTGATTAAACAGCTGAATCATGTGAACATTAACATCCCCACAACGTCTATGACATTTATAATGACTGGGTACTCATTATGACATACACAAGTACAACTGGTCTTGTGGAAGGGAAGTTTCCACTACTAGTAGTGTACCCCTTTTCAATTTGTAAGCAACTTTAAAATCCACACATGCAACTCTATATATAAACTTTATATTTAAGTAAAATATAAAGAGAAATGTCATGTTTTAAAAGAATGTATGTACCACATCCTCAATAGGCTGTTAAAAATATTTGACCTCACGGGTCAGATTGATTGCCTCCCTTTTCATTCCCCAGTGTAAGGAGCAGCAGCTTGCCACTGGGGAAGGCATGGAAGATCCCTACTACAGCTCCTAGGGGTCTTCGCAGTCCAATGCTTCCAGGGTCTACTTCCCCAGCAAGCCAGGCGCCTAGCATTCCGTGCATGTGCAGATGGCCACAAAGACTCCTGGGAGCTGTAGTAGGGGTCTTTTGTGCCTTCCCCAGCAGAACGCTGTTCAGGCTGGGGAAGATTTTCCCCCCGATGCTTCTAAGCAATGTTCTTAGACCGCTGTTCTAAACAATGCATTTTCAAGCATTTATTTTAAAGAATTTTTCTATGAACTTGAAACCAGTGGTAGTTACCCTTTTGGCAAGTGTGCCGCATGTTACTGTGTATAATGGCAATATGTAGACAGGGCTCCCTCCAGATGTACT
>JAJKFI010000005.1:25029988-25090530 GCA_029204185.1 Lerista edwardsae
TACTACAATGCGAGTAGCAATTCATATGTATTTTTCTTTATAACAAGGCTGAAGAGTATTCAATTCTTTAACCTTAAAGCACATGCAAATAAAAACATGGAATGTCTTTAATTTTAAGACATTAAGAACTTTTCTAGATGTAAACCAAAAACGGATACTAGGATTCTGAGTACTAGAACAGTGGAAGAAACTCAAGTTACCTGTTGTATGTTCCTCCTCCATAGTCAGGTGGCTGAGCTTGATCATCAATGCTGTAACTTGTTTGGTAGAATTCTGTATTGAAGTGGTCAAATCCAGACATTGCAGCCTCTCTGTAAAATAAATTATATTTCAATGTATTCCATTACAGACCACAGTTCTTGTAATTTTATCTTCAAGTCTAGATGCAGCGACATAGTGCATAGTTTCAGTTGATACACAAGCTCCATCAGGCATCATACAAAATACTTTTACCAAAAAGCATGTTTTTAAAACAACTGCAGAGATGGAAAAAGATACCCTTAAACTAGAGTTTATCAATAAGGTATAAAATTAAGATCAGTAAGTGAAAATAAACTTGCAAATGTGGGATTTCTGTATCCCATGCCCCCAACCTTACATAAATTTTACATTTACTAATGCACATGTAAAATATATGAAGCGGCCTTTAATTAAGTCAGCGCAGTGGCCCATCTCTAAACCAACGTTGTTAATTGAGGCTGACATGATGTGACTCTTCATGATGTCAGACAGATCTTTCACAGTCCTGTTACTCAAGTTCCTCTGAAATGTGAATGCCAGTGACTGAAAACATGAACCTTCGGTATACAAAGCACACACTCCATCACTGAGTCCACCTCCTCCCCAAGAAACCTTTATGCCAGCTTGATATGAATTATCAGGACATCACAGAATACTGCCGGTGATCTTAAAATGCATTCTATAATTCCATCGCTGCACTGAGAAACCTGATCAGCACACCTCCCTCATCTTTCCAGAAAAACATTTGAGTACAACAGGGCTACACTGAAAATGCTAGAATGGAGAATAAAGACAACAGCATGAAACCATTAACATTATTGCAAAGTACGTTTCAGATATGCTAGAACAAGGCTTTCTTATCAAACAACTAGTTATTTTAATGAACCCTGCAGCACTTTAACAATTTCTGCAATTCTATCATTACAAAAGGGCCATAGTCCTGTGGTTTTGTTAAACTGCAATTGCCATAGAGAAAGAATTAACAAAACTGGCAAAAAATGCAGGTTTATCCATGGCCATTAGAAAAAACCAGCATATTAAATTATTATGACTATTATTAGCATACGTGCAGGAGATCCCAGACAATATGATCATGTTCCGGGGTTGGGAATGCTCCAGATAAGACCCATGTGAACTGCTGCCTCTGAGGATAGCCCAACAGTTTTATTTGATGCAAAGCAGTTCCATACCTTCAATACTTGCAGTGCACCAAGGAATCAGGTAATTTTATTTATGATTTAATCATAAGGCACGTTTTCCATGCAGAAGGCCCCATGTTCAATGCCTAGTATCTCCAGATAGCTATGAAAGATCTCTGCCTGAAACCCTGGAGAGAGGCTATGAAACAAGTATACAATACAGGCATGCACCAGTATCCACTGGGATTCCGTTTCAAACTCCACCATGGATATCTGAAACTATGGATACTGGGGATGCCTTTGTATAGATAAGGGAACATCAGTGGTTTTGCTGCAACAAGGTAAAAAAAATTTTTTGTTTAGTGTTCCCCTTTTTAATAGGTATGCCAGTATCCGTGGATACCCAGCACACCTATACTGAGCTAGACTGACCAATACAATTGCCTCACCCGGTCTAAAACACCTTCCTTATTCACTGCAGTGAGAAGAAGGCTGACGTTTGAGAGCATCTAGTTCTTAAGAGACGGCAAAGAAACACGCACTGCAGACTTAACGGTCACAGAGCTGACGCCCAGTTTTAGCTCTCTTTTTTGTCAGTCGCAGTCTCCAACGCGTTCTTGACAAAGGTCCCCACCCCGTATAGGTGCAGTGAAAGAAAGCAGCCTCCAGCAGCAGCTGCCCAAACCTTATTTGGAGTACCGAATCTGTTTGGGGTCCTTGCCGCTTGAACGTTGTGCGGGGGCAGCCAAAGTCCCTGGGAAGACCAAAACAAGAGCAAGAAAGGAGTTCGGCGGCGGGGAGAGAGAGAAAACGAAGCGAGCACTTGAGGAACCCTCCAAAAGCCACAACCTGGTGCTTTAGGACCAAGCAAAATGACACCGAAGTCCAAAGGCGCCTTCTGGGCTTCTTTAAAGAACCAAAAAGGGCTGCTGGCGACGATTGTGGGACCAGGGGTGGTGTCGCGGGGGAGCTTATCGAGCGACCGGCCTCCTCGCCCCCGAGGCTGCAGGTGCGAAGAGAGGAGCCGGTGACTGTCACGCAGCGCACTTCTCGCCAGGGACTCACCTGCGGAGCCTCCCCCGCCTCCCCGCCAATTAATAAGGCCTCTTTCCACGCGCTGCCAACGGCTTCTTCTGCCCCTCCAAGACCACCCCCTCCCCTTCGCCCCTTTCTTGCTTACTTGGACGCTACGTGTCAGCTACCTAAAAAAAAAAAGCTCTTCCGGATCAGTGAGGCAACGCAGGACATGCGTAGTACAAAGGGCGTTCCTTAAGGCGGCCACTCTCTCCCACCTTTTCTATGGTCAGCGCTTACAAGGCGCACGCATGAAGGTAGAATCATTGGAGTCCGCATGACGTCATTTTCTTGAAGCTTCCGGATAAACAAATATGGCTGACGCAGATCATCGCCGCGAAGGAGGATTGCCGCGAATTCACGAATAAAAATCTCCCTGCACGCGTGTAAAAGTTAATTTCAACCTCTTTAAGCATGCCTGCGTGTTTTGCATACGGGTGTGCGAATCGCTGAACGAAAAATGGGATTTAATTTCCACGGAAAGATTCATGTATTCACATTACATCGGTTCAATAAAACTACCGTTAATTGAAACAGTGAGTGCATTATTTTTTGAAGCTGTGTAATTCCTTGTTGTTCCTAGCATACACCCGTATGCAGAACACGCAGGCATGCTTAAAGAGGTTGAAATTAACTTTTACACACGTGCAGGGAGATTTTTATTCGTGAATTCGCGGCAATCCTCCTTCGCGGCGATGATCTGCGTCAGCCATATTTGTTTATCCGGAAGCTTCAAGAAAATGACGTCATGCGGACTCCAGTGATTCTACCTTTATGACGTCCATACACCGGAGGGAGGGAGGGTGCAAATTGAGCATGCGCCGCAACGCTTTCCAACTCGGGACGATGTGAGCTTGCGTGGTGAAAACGACGCAAGGGTCGGAACGACGGTGTCTGCGGCTATTTGAGCATGCGTGGAATTGAATGGGGCTTGCCTTTTTTTTTTTTTGGGTGGGCAAGAAGACCTTTGAGATAGCGTTTGTTTAATGCATTTTTCTTTGGAGTATCCGGATTAGGTGGTAGCAGGACAGGGGAAAGTTGATTACAATTTGGGGTGGGGAGAGGAGGAGAAGGAGGGCAGCATTGCCTAGTCCGGATTCCTGCTGTCAATGTATAAAAGCATTACAATAGTTTGGCTTTTTTTAAAAGGAAAATCTCACTGTAATTGATTCAGTATCAGTGAATAATGTATATTTGTAAAAGCCCTAATGAAAAATGGTGGTTCAGACTAGCCTGCCCATGTAAGCCACCTTGGCCATTTGCTTTTGTATGGGAAAGACAGGGTATAAAAGTCTTCAAATAAAATAAAAATAAATTTTACAGCACTGGTGCAGCCATGCCAACAAGGTGTCCCCTTAAAGTAAGGGGACTCTGGAAAGCTGAATATGATTGGGCTGTAAGTAGATAAGTACATAACTCAAATGAGAATCTGTAACTTTCTTTTATCAATTTTAAATCTATTTTACTTATTTACAGTATTTTTATCCTGCCTTTTTCCCCAAAGGGACCCAAACCTTAAATGCCTAAGGATTTCCCTTATACAAACGAAAATGCTGGATTAAGATTTATAGTCTTAAATCTTTGTTTTTGTTATGTTATCTTCAACCCTTTTTTCTCTTGTAACCAGACTTTAAGAATGGAACCTATGCACTGGAAACACACTATAGGAACACACAGGGAGAACCAGTGTTATTACTCGTTATAACAAATGTAATATAACACTACAGCAGTAACTCAGCTGGAGAAAACAGTGGTTGACATGCCGGGGGGGGGGGAATAAAAGGAAGCATAACATTCCATGATGGACTTTGCAGAGACTATATTCTTTGATAGTGTAGGCAGAATGCAGTTGGTCTGTCACAGTACTAAAAAACAACATTACAATTTCTTCCTTTGAGTCTTGGTTTCTGCAAAATTATCAATTATTTTTTCAAAGCTGATCATGGTCGACAGACAGTATAGCTAGATTTATCAGTCTATCATCGCCCATGGTTGATCGCAGAGCAGTTTTAGTACTAGCGGCTTTCAAATGTCTCAGCAGTCCAAAGATTACCATTACAATCTCTTCACCAGAAAACTTGTCATACATTTCTATCAGATTTGGTAAAAACTCACTAAGTTTTGTTTGTCTTCAAAAATAAGAGAAAATGGCTGAATTATCGTGAAGTTTGACAATATTTGTTTCATTGCTTTAGAATGCATGTTCAGTTCTTGATGGAAATGATTGGAGCATTCAAACATTGCCCGTCTGATTTCTTTTGGCAATGTCAGACCAGCATCTTTTGCTGTTTTTCCTGGCATGTTTTTTCTAGATCTGATTATTTTTTCTATTTCAATGCCCTTTTCCTTACATTTTGTTCTGTCATGGTTAATGGCCCTCTCCACGACTTCTGTGCGGTGTTTGTCAAGGAACAGTTTTAAAGCTTTGAATTTAACTTCGCATTGTTCCAGGCTGATTCCAGCTGTCTGCAAGTATTTTTCTGTTTAATTGACCTCATCTAAAACTTCACACCAGGAAAAAAAACCCAGGAAAGAAAAATCACATAATATAGCAGAGACCAAATTCTCAGCTGATGCTCTTGTGTCCAAAGTTGAGTTCGGTTTGCACAGTTCTTTGAGAGTTGAGATTAACTCTTCATAATTTGTCTTCATTGAGCGCGCTGTTTCATAATGAGCTCTCCATCTTGTCATGGTTATACCTGCATTCCACAGCACTGAGTTGTGGCTTAAAAGAATGAATAAATTCTTTCCAAAGTTCCCAAAAACTTCACACAGAAGAAACAGTTCCAAAAGAATGAATGCCGAAAATGCCCTACAACCCGTGTCCCGGTATCTGCTGGGGTTCTGTTCCGGATCCTCCCATGGATACCTAAAACCGTGGATACTGGGGACATATTTTTAAAGATAGGGAAACATCAGTATTTGCTGCAACAAGATAAAAATAGAGATTTGTTAATGTTTCCCTTATTTTTTTTAATGGGTGTATCCATGGTATGCGTGGATAATAAACTGGATACCGGGACATGCCTGTACATTGCATGGGAGAATTTCCAGACACCCCCACCCCCACGCACTTTCAGAAGTGCCTCAGCACCTGCACACACCAGTGAGGGGTAAAAACCAATAACCTCTTACATGGACAACCCATGGACACGGCAGAAACACAAGGAACTTTCCAGCCCCCCCCCCAATATTTTCAGTAGTGGAACAGCACAGCCACACAATGAGGGGTAAGAAAGATAACCAACAATAACCTGTTCAATCTGCTCATATTCAAAATAATTACCTGCTTGTAGGGAGCTCAGCTGTTGATAAACATGACGCTATACTGCAGTACTTTTGAATGAAGAGAACGGTTGATAAATGCTACTCTTCGAAGATAAGCACTTGCCCAGACACTCCTGCACAAGCTGCTGTGTGTCACGAGGCTGCCTCATGTACTGATTTCTGGCTGGGTGGGATTTGCAAAGTATGAAGTTCCAGCTAAGCACCTTGGAAACAAGCTGTTCAATCGCTGTCAGCACCAGGGCTCAAAAGGTGCCACATTGCATGGCACTCTCTGATGCAATGAACTCCATTCCGAGTCGGTGTTGGGGCCTGGTGGTGACAGAAGAGCTCATTGCCGAGATGCCAGCGTGATTGCTCCACTGGGGCGGCTGAGGATGAGCTTGTTCCTGAGGCACTAGCGATGCCTCACCATGGCATTCATTGGCTCATTCAAACGGGTTCATTGGCTCACCCACCATGGCCTGAGCTCGGAAGAGTGCTGTGCATTGCGGCAGGCTGGGTTGCAAGGCAATCCCTTCTGAAGCTGGGTGCTGGGGTGGCTGAGCTCGTTCCCAAGGCGCTAGCGACGCCTTGGGAATGAGCTCATCTGTTCGCGGCTGCAGTGCCCGGCCTTGGAAGGGGCTGCTTTGCATTGTGGACTTGGCGGTTCCAGTGCTGTCTTGGGGCGGGGGCATCTTTGGCCTTGCACCTAGGGTGGTCCATCCTCCGCCCCTCGGAAGCGACGCCACTGCTCTCAAGTGCTGGAAGATACAAAATGTTTGGGGATTAGTTCCCTAAATAGATAAGCAATGGCTGCATTTCCAGACTTCCTTGTGCCAGCATGCTTAGGATGGAATATGCTGAATAACACACCTCCACAATGTTGCAAAGTATTATCGCGGCTATTGAGGAGCGATATAATGACATATTTAAGACTAATGTGTAACACTACATTTGACTTAGCTGTTGCAGATCTGGGGCTAGTCTGCATATAATTGGAATCAGATTTACAACAGGAGAGAGATACAGTATTAATGCAAAAGTGATTATATTCATTTATCATCAGAAGTGAATCCACTGAAAGGCACGACCTATTCGTCTTATTTTCTGGGACAAATAGCACTAGTTCTTTACAGATGATACTTGTTAACTGTGGCAATTCCCTTCTGCGAATCAGACAATTGCTGTGTAAAGGGTGGTTCTCATGATTCCAAGCAAAGCTCCCAGGACACGATACCTTCCTCCAGAAACCACCAGTGGCATATGGGGTAATATAATTCCCACTGTGATGTAGCTTGTTAAGCCATCTGCATTGTGAGTTTTTCTCTCTGTCTTTTTTTTTTAGAAATCCTGGGCAGACTTCAGTAAATGTCTGCAGTTTACATTAATCTCTTAACAAGGCCCAATAGTTACTTGAAACGTATGCATGGTTTTATAACTATAATTTATATTAAAACAGCTTATAGAGCAATCCTAACCACACTTACCTGGAAGTAAGCCCCATTGGCTATAATGGGACTTCTGAGTAGCCATGCATAGGATTGGGCTGTTAGTGTTTTCTAATACTCTAGTGTATTACATGGTCAACATTATATTTCTGCTTGTTTCCTTTAATTCAGGATGTGCAGCCGACATGCATCTAAGCCTGTGTATTTGTTGTTAGGTGCCTGCCTGGGGAGCAAAGGGCCAGAGCAGTAACATGCCCATATTACAGGGCTGATGGTACATCTCTAGACTGACAACCTGAATGACCTTCTAGTGTGCGGTGCTTGCTTTGAGAATCAATTGAAGTGTCTTGTTACGTACATGACATCTAAAGATTAATCTGCAAGAAAAATGTATTTCGTAATTTAAAAGTGAAATTCGGTAGGTGGCGTGAGACATAGATTAATGAATGGGTTGTCAGTTCATGAGAAGAACGTTTCACATTAAGCCAATGGATAATATTTTCTTTCTGAAAACCTGATGCATTTAAATGATTTTCTGGTTTTTTAAAAAAAACTTTCACATTCTTTAGTGTTGTTGTTTTTTAAACTAAAAAACAAACCCTGGAGCAAAATTATGTTTATATAACACAATTGTAGATGGAATGAAGCCTTCATCACTGAATACAAAAGACTTCTTTTTTGTATACCCCATAAAGCTTTTATAATAATAATAATAATAATAATAATAATAATAATAATACATGTATTTATATACCGCCTTTCTTAAAGTCACTAGATTTCTCTAATGATTACAACTCAAGGCGGTTTACATAGGCAGACTTTTTCACAAACCCGAAGGTTTTTACAATTTACAGAATGTTCTATCTTTCAAGAACCACATTCAAACAGATCTTTCTTTCTGGATTTAGCCTTCTTTCTTTAGCCACCCGTCTGTCGTCTGCTGGCTGATAAACGGCTTCCCTGCTCTCACCAGAGACGCAGCTGCGTTCAGCACACTCCTCCCACGGGCAGCTGAAACTCAGCTTTTAATCAGCCGCAGTTTGCAAGGTCTGCCGCGCACACAGACTTCCGGGAGTCTCGAGCTCACGACCTTGAGATCTTTAGTTGTTATCTTCGGGCAAACGGAGGCATTAACCCTCTCGGCTAAATCTTCTGCCCTCTCTGCACAAAGTTCATTATTTCTGGATAATTTTTGTGCTACCATTGAAATTAAAGATGAAAAAAATATTAGGATACAAATCAGATTGCATCTTCAATTTATAGCTTTCTTTTGTTTGGGGGAGGGGTCACATCTAGATGGGGTGTGTAGTAGATTGTCATGCATTGTTCACTTACTCTTTATTAGTGGTTCATATGATATTGTCAATCCTCCATTATCCACTGGTACTTTTCCTAATGGGGAAAATCTGTTAATGAGAACTGCAGTGTCTGCAGCACAGCCTGCTACTGCAACAGCAATATCACCCCATACTACTCTTCTTCTGTCCTGACTTTTGGATGTGTGGGGAGGAATCTCTCCTTTTCTCCCCTTGAAATGTTTCTGAACCGAAGGTAGAAGCTGAACAAAACATACTACTGTATTGACATCAACAAGAATCACTGGCATTTTCTTTTCTGTCCCTCAGTAATACGAAATGGTCTGATTTTTAGTTGAACTCAGTTCTGTCTAGCGGTCAGGCTTGTATACATTTCTGGGGATTCTCTGAGTTAGCAAAACACCTGCAGCCATTATTTCTTTCATTTTCACACTATATGATGGATATTGCAGGGCGGCCTTTGATCAATATGTCTCGGTTGGTTTTACAGCATGTTTAAATCTTCCTTTGTCTGTCAGAGGATGAGTTTTAGATGCACAGTTGCCAGGATTTATGTACCTTGCGAAGTCAGATCAGTCCTTTTATTTTACATTGCAACTTGTCAATAAGTACTTTATCTTGAACCACAGATTTTGTCGATGGATGAAATATTGCTACTGCAACTATGTTCTTTTAAAACTTGGTTCTTTTATTATCAATTCCAGTAGCTTTCTTAAAAATACTCTCTCAGGATGTAGGAACATTGTTGAAAATAGTAGATTTGCAGGGGAAAATGTAACAGTTTTTGTTTCAAGAATGTTTAATTTATTTTAAAAAATGGAATGAATGTCTTGAGGAGCCGTAAAACATGAATATACTAAGGGCCCAATCCTACCCAGCTTTCCAGCACCAGTGTAGCTGCAATGCATCCTTAAGGTAAGGTAACAAATTTTCCCCTACCTTGAAGAAGTCTCTCTGACTGCACCCCCACTGCAGGATACGACGCACACCCCATTGGAACAGCTACCTCAGCATTGGAAAGTTGAATAGGATTGGGCTCTAAAATACCAGTTCTGAAAATATTCTGAGCTACTGATGCAGTCTTAGGATTGATTCACATGACCATTCTTAATAAATAAATAAATAAATAAATCATAAGATGATCTTTTTTCCAATTCCTTCGGTGGAGGAGATCCATGAGAAACTTGGCAAGTAGATTAATTTTGCATTCAATTATACAACTACTCACCAGGTCTCTAAAACTTGTCTTTGGCTTCATGTGTGCCCAGTGATTCTTGACAATCACTCCTTCATGATCTGAATATTACATGGATTTGAATGGATTAACAACAGTTTTAATAGCTAAGAAAACAACACCCTATAATTGAAGCAAAAATATTCAGCTTTAGCTATTTCAGTATTACTATTTCATAATAATGCAGCTTTTGATCTCCGTGTCAAATACATTTATGTGTTGTGACCTGCCAGGTGTGCTCATCAACCCCTCTGTTTTTGCAGGTGGGCTGCAAGAACTTTATCAGTCCCCATGGTAGCCGCCACATATGGCTGGTAGACTGTGTTCACTGTGGTGGATCACATGTTGTGCAGGCATGATCGATTCTTACAGTCAAGTATCATGCACATATACCCATTAACAAGTGACAGCACAAACCTATGCATATCTACTCAGAAGTAAGTCCCACTATGTACAATGGGGCTTACTCCCAGGAAAGTGGGTATAAGATTGTAGCCTGAATGGTTTAGCTGTGATTACTTGTTTTGTAGTTCATCATCAAAGACAGTGGTTGCATGAGAAGAAAATAACCTTGTCTGTTTCTTCGAACATCCATCAATCTTTGTCAGAACGCTTGATCAAGTATTAACCAAATTTCTTTTTACATCTGGGTTCAAAGGATATCGCCATTAGAGTTTTGAAACAGAATTTCCGGATACTGATGCCCTGTTAAGGCAGAGATCATTTGAATGCCATTAATGCCTGTGTGGTCCAAAACTTATCTCAGATTGATGTAAGTCTTCTAAGGGATGTTTGTGCATCATTTAATGCCTGGAAAAATCCATGAATTTGCATCAAAATTTAAATGATCATGTAACAACAAAAAAATGTTGAATTTGATCCATTATAAAGAACATCTGTTCCTTACATACTGTAGGTATATCCATCTATTGGAAAACATAATTTGTTCTATTCAAGTCCCCATGAATGATTAGGAGGAATGATAGGAATAATTACTCACATGAATGATTAGGAGGGGTGCATGAGAATGTCTTGGGATGTACTGTATTTTGTGTCCTTGAATTGCTTAGCAAAAGAAGCATGAAATACGGAGAACTGTATGGCAGCCTGGCACCTTGGCTATGGATCAAGAGTTGATTTTACCTTTAGTGCCTCTCCTACTCATTTTCACTTTTACAAAGCCGGGTCACCCAGATCATGTATAGGTGACGCAAGTGTAACCCCTAGTGAGCATATTATTCATATTTAATATGTTTTGCAAAGCCAACATCCATCATATCAGGGTTTCTAACACCAATGGTCCATACCTAGTCCACCATATTTACTTATTTATTCTGAACTTTGTAACCCCCTTTCATTTGGTTACAGGCATTTTTAATGTCATCCTGTGTTGTACAAGTACACAGAGGGCAAGACAGTCTTCTGTTTAAAGTTTCATGTAAAGGTCTCAAAGGTTATTGTACAGCTTTAGCTTTATGCTTTGGTGACTGATCTCAGCTCGTACTGTATTATTCATTGTAGGTGAGTGGAGAAGCAAAGTTAACCGTGTGTGCTGGGCTGGTGTGTGCATGTTAAACATAAGACTATTCTGAGACTGTACTCCATAATAGTCCTATTGACTTCCACTAGAGAAAATGGCTATCAGAATGTGATTCACATCCTCCTACTATCATTAACAGCCCAAATCCTATCCTCTGTTACACCATCGTAGGCTGCCATAATACTAGACTGAGCTAGGACAAATCCAGGGCCATAGCCATAGTTCCTCATTCAGTATCTGGTAACACAGGATATTACAACATGGAAACCAGACAATTTTGCTGCATAATGGTTGAGGCTTATTTAAGACATTTCTACTTGAAAGCTGAATTTGCCCTGAGTTTGGAAATGGAAAATATTTGTGGCTACAATACTGTCTTATTCTAGGCATGAAAGGTATGTCCTAGCTCTGCTGCAATCTTTTATGGCCTTACCCTTCTACGACAACTTCCTTGCAGCTTCCCAACCCCTTTCTTACGTTGCCAAAAATCGACCTAGAATAGTTTCTATCGTAGGGGTTGCATTTAAAAAGGCAAACAACCAAATGAGAGAGTATGGGAATCATGTTTATTATACCTGTGCAGGTGGGTCAGTCTCCCTTGAAAGGCAGGGGAAAAGACAAAAAAAAATACATTACAAGCATTTTTATAACCCCCTCCTCTTCTCCAAGTTCCTGCTTGGTGGAAAATTACATCACAGGGGCTGGGACACAAGATGCTTTGAGCTAACTGGTCCTTGTGAATATGCCATGACCATTCTGATAAGGCTCTGCTAGCCTGAACCAGTTCTCTATCTATTGTGAGAATTAGCACCACTGGATAGAGAAAGTTACACAGGGGCAATTCAGTGAGAACAAAGAGCAAAGAATGAGAAGCAAGTTACATACGTCAGCAACTTTAAACAAGAGACTTTAGACAAAAGTCTTAAGATGGCTGCACTTTGGTTCGACGGCAACACTCATATGGAATCATTTGGTGTTCTGTTCTAAGCCACTGCAAGACTCCTGTTTCCAACCAGAGCAGCCTGTATGCAGGGCCAGGGGGAGGAGTGGATCAATGGAAGCTTCCAGGTGAGGTGGGAGAGGAGGACACAGGAAGTGAACAAACCAGCTTCACTGCAGAACAAGGCAGCATGGAAGGGAAGAAAGACTACACAATACCAGCGAAGCTGTTCTCCATGGGTGGAATGGGCAGGATGACACCCACTATCTAGCAGTGCCCCGAAACATACAGTTTTTCATTTACATTTATGTGTAGGATTACGCCCAGTGGCATAGCTAGGTCATTTGATACCCCCCCCATACAACGTATTTATTTAGATTTTTCACATTTCACACCCTTCCTCCAAGGAGCTCAGGGTGGTGTGCATGGTTCCTCCCCTTTTTTTGTCCTCACAACAATCCTGTGAGGTAGGTGAGGCTGAGAGATAGTAATAGTCATGACATGAACTGAATAATAATAGCGGCCAGAAAATAAATGCAGTATTTCCCCACAAGCAATGGATGAACATCAGTGCCTTCTCCTGCTAATGCTTTCCTGCACATAGTACTCAGTGACAGACTGCCCCTGCATCTGAAAGTTCAATATAGCCATCACATATAATGTTACAGAAGACAGTTGTTGTTTTTTGTTTGTTTCTTGGCCATAAACGTTTGGTAGAGTTAAGATATTACACTCTGGGTTTGTTCCATTGAATTCCTCGTGAAATTTGCATCTATTATTCTTAAAAAATATTTATTCTTAAAAAAATGTAATTTTAATAAATCATGATTTTAACATGTTATATTTTTTGTTTTTAGTCTTTTGGCCATAATCTTTGATAGAATAAAGACACTACACTCTGTTTTTTTTTTAATTGAATTCCTCACGAAGTTGCACATCAAACGGCATATAACATGATGATATTATTCCTTAAAACCATGATTTTCAAAATTTGGGGCCTTTGGGTTGGCACCTCCCGAGGGTTGCACCTGGGGTGCCCTGCCAATAGGCAACTACACCACTGATTGCGCCCTGAATTCTGAATGCAAGGAAGATCTTAAGTTTTTCCCATTTCCTTATGAGTTACAAGACAAATTGAAAGATTCACCAGAAATCATCTTTTGACCCAAAGGTAAGTCCCAACCCACATTGTGGGAAACAGTGGTCTAGAGTAATCTCAGGTTTGCTGCATAGCTCACCTTGAAAAGTAGAATGCCAGCCTGAATGCCCTTTGGGGAGATAGCAAGGGATATAAATCTAGTAAGTAAAATTTATGTAATGTAGAAATGTAAATAAATAGTGGAAGCACTTCCATTTTGCAAGGAAGGGCTATTTTCATTGATCTTCCACTGTCTGCAGGTCTCCCTGAACTCCAGAGGGTTCACAACAATTGGGAGCAGATTTTAGGACTCCAATAGGAAAGGGAATTGGGAGCAGGGATCACCCACTTGATTGCGTCAGTTTGCAAATTTTTTGCAAAATGTTCTTGAGATATGATCCTCATTCTACATAAAATTCCGGAGAACCTTTATTTTGTTTCTTGTTAGTACTTTGCTAAATTACACGATGAGAGAAATGCTTTCAAAAGAACGCTTTGTCCAGGGCAACCAAAAGGACTGCATGTAACTAGTGAGAGCCCTCATCATCTTCAGCAGAACTTCTGTTTCAGACTTGCAGCCGTTCTGAGCACTGGGATTTTTCATCAAGGTGAGAAAAGCCAAAGGAAGGGCCCTGGTCCTGACCTCAATATGCACGTCAGTTCATGTGTGGGGCATGAATATTGAGCCTGGCTCCAATCCTTCTAAGAGAGGAGTCAGGCGATTTTTCTGCTCATTGGTCTGAATTGATAAAAGTATTTGTAGAAAGAATTCTGTGACTGGTTTAAAGACATTATTAGCATTCTACCACCTAAATTGCAGGGGAATAAAAATCCATTGGTTAGGCTGAGGATGCAATGACAAAACAAGGTCCTTCCTCTCTGAAAGGAGGGGAGCAGCATGAATGCAGAATCTGTGAAAAACAAGGGGAACTCCCAAAGTGTTGGAAAAACGTTACTGACAGAAATTCCAAATGAAAACTTTCTCTTCAGCTGATGCGTTCTGATTTTTTTTAACCTCAGAGCTGAACTTGAAAAGATAAAACAATTTTTGATGACTCACTCTTTTCAAAAAATGTCAGGTGATGATGGCAATGCTTTTATCCGAAGCTGCTTTGAAAACATGTTTTCCAGCACTTTGAGGTTTCCCCTCATTTTCTACAAATAGAGAATGTGCCCCTTTTTTTGAAATACTGCTTTACTTGGAAAAGTATTTTTTACAGTACTTTTTAAAAAGTACTTTTTAAAAAAGTACTTAAATAACATTTTGACTCTGTCAATGACAAACGCAATGCTGCATAAATAATATTTAGCAACCCTGTCTTTGCATAACTCAGGCCTCCCAAATCACACTGAGGGTGCAACCCTAAGCAGCAACGGACTGGTGAGGCCGACGGGCCAGCCAGTAAGGGAGTACACGTTCCAGCCATACCATAGGGAGTCCCTATGGTAAGGGAGTACACGTTCCAGCCTTCCCTATGCGCTCCTTGGATTGCACCTGTTAAATAGCAGGCGCAGATCCGAGGAGATCACGCAGTCCGAATCGGGGACTATATAGCCGCCTCCCAAGCCTGCCTTCTCCCCACCCACAATCTCCCTCCCACCGCCAATCCCGCTTCTGCCTCCGCACAGAGCCTCCCTCGCACTGGCTGGCTTCAGCTGATGCAAGAGAGGTCCAGCGTGGGCGCAACAGGACCGGCGCTGCTTGCAGCGCCGGTCCTGTAGCTCGAGCACCAACATGGGGGTGCCAATTGGCGCCCCGCGTCAGCACTCTGCTCCTCGCGTTGACGCTGTGACGTAGTGTTGATGCAACGGGCACAATAGGGTTGCGCTGCCAGAGATGACCACGTGCCACTCTATGGAAGGTTGCCTGGAACATGATTTGCTAAATACAGCTATCATGCCAAATTCTGCTTCCTGCTTGCTCTGATGAGATCTGAGTGCATATTAAACAGATTTAATTGATTTGCTGCTGACTAAGGGCCCAATGTCAGGGACGTGGTGGCGCAGCGAGTTAATCCGCTGTTGCTGGGCTTTCCAACCGGAAGGTTGGGAGTTCAAGACTGCACGACGGAGTGAGCTCCCGTTGCTTGTCCCAGCTCCTGCCAACCTAGCAGTTCAAAAGCACCTAAATACAAGTAGATAAATAGGGACCACTTCAGTGGAAGGTAACGGCGTTCCGTGCGCTACGGCGTAGAGTCATGCCGGCCACATGATCACAGAAGCTTGTCCTTGGACAAAAACGCCGGCTCTACAGGCTTTGAAACGGAGATGAGCACCGCCCCCTACAGTCAGTCACGACTAGACCATTCAGTCATGGGGAAACCTTTACCTTTTCCTTTAAGGGCCCAATCTGATAGAATTTTCCAGTGCCAGTGTAGCTGTGCCAGTGGAGTGTGTGCTGCGTCCTGCAGTGGGGGAGCAGATGCAGAGGCATCCTCAAGGTATGAAAACATTTGTCTCCTTTCCTCAGCGCTGCATTGTCGCTGTACCAGTGCTGAAAAATTGCATAGCATTGAGCCCTTATACTGTAGGAAATCCCAGGTATAAAAATATTGCATAAATGTTGGTTCGGTCACACTGGCTTCCTGTTCTCTTCCAGGCCTGATTAAAGATCCTGGTTATTGTCTATAACGTTCTAAAAGGGTTAAGTCTGGTTCACTTGAGGGATCACCTTCTCCTTAATGCAGTGATCTTGGCAAATGCTTGGTCCCAGAGCCATTCTTGCCAGGAAAATGGAACGTGAGGGCAAAGGGGGCTTATGGGTGAGGATTTGCAGGGTCACAGCACTACGTTTTGCAAGCATCCACTCCCCCTCCTCTTCTGAGCCATTCATAGCCAACATAGCCTACATTTGCTCTAGCTGAAGAGGAGGAGTGGCTGCTAGTAAAACTTAGTGCTGTGATCCCCCTCTAGGTACGCCTCTGATTGTCAGTGCTCTCCTGGGCACTCCCTCCATCATTCTATCAAGCAGTATACATTTGAGACTCAGCATCCATGTTTATGTTCCTTAGCTGGGCCAGGGTAACTCTCCCCAAAACATATTCTGCCCCTTTCCCATGAACTGTTCAGTGGCATAAGAACATAAGAAAAACTCCACTGGATCAGGCCAAGGCTCATCTAGTCCAGCTTCCTGTATCTCACAGTGGCCCATCAAACGCCTCAGGGAGCAAGACTTTTCTGCTTGCTTGGCTGCTGTAGTCTGGTTTGCTTTTGTTTTTGTGTTGTTTTTTTTTTTAAAGATGGTTGATTGATAGGCTACTCCCCTGATTCTGTCTTTTAAACATTTGTTTTGTTTGATTGTATGGATTGTATTGATCCTATGATTCTATTTTTATTGCCAACATTCCTGCATTGTACATCACTTCCAGTGCTTTGTCAGGAATTCAGGCAATATGTTTGTACATTAACGATGCTTAATGGGTTGTTGAACTGAAATAGGTTTAAGTGGGGGCCAGCATGGAATCAGGTTTAAGTAAAAGAGGCTTCATAACAGTTGCCTTTCTCAAACTATGGCTTCTAAATATTTGAATATCTATTTTGCAAAGAACAGTACTTTTCAGCACAAGTACGTTTTCCTGGCCCAATCCTAACACTTCCTGGATAAGTGCATCAGTATTTAGTTGGGATAGAACAGTACAAAATGTGCTGTGACAATTAGACCCGCTCTTAGCATTACTGTAGCAAATGAAATTGTACCAAAATGAGACACATAGAAATGTACTATTACTTCTTTTCTGAAAGCAGAGCCTTCTTCCAAGATGGTTTGGAAAAACATTGGGCTCCTTCACATATATTAATTTTTTTAAGCAGGTACCACAGTGTTGAAAAATGGGAATATGTCATCATGTGTGACAATATGTTTTAAATAATTATGTACCTTTTAAGGATATTTTTTTAAATTAATGAACTGATTTTTTTAAAGACAAAAAATGCATGTCTAGTTTACCATGTACACGTGTAGTGGTAAGCTTGCCATCATATATCTAAATGAATACATACTTCTTAATTGCATCTATCAGGACTTTTTTCTGCATGAAAATGAAGCCGTCCTTGTACCCTATGGATTCTTAAGGCCTTTGTCATTATATCGTAGAGCCATTAGGTGGTGCTGTAACATGCAAAATGATACTTGTTATAACTGGATTTTGCTGGGGCAAAATTATTGATGCTACAGCAGGTGAATGTTGTAGTTAAAGCAGGGCATTAGTTAAATACAAGAAACAAAGTCAAAGTGCATTAAGATATTGAAGGCGCAATCCTAACCTGAAGTCAGGCCAGCACAGTTAGGCCAGCAAAATTTACCCAGCACCAGGACTACCATAAAACATGTTTGGACCATTCTTGGAGTCAGGGAGGTTGACGCACGTCTGTGTGCTGGCCTCTCTGACTCTGAGAGTGATCCAAACATACTTTATGGTGTCCCTTGTGCTGGCCAAATTTTGCTGGCCTAACTGTGCCGGCCTGACTCCAGGCTAGGATTGTGCCCTGAGTGAGCAGAATGGTCAGAAAGCTATAGAGTGACACATGGCCTAGTAGAAGGATTACCAGATACAAATGGGGCCAGAGTGCCTATACTTTTAACTATTGTATAGAAGAGGGAATTTTGGCGGGTGCAGCTCAACATGAGTTTAAAAAGCTGCATCTGCCAAATTTCCCTCTTCTATACAATAGTAAAAGGTGTAGCCACTCTGGCCCCATTTGTATCTGGTAACCCTACCTAGCAGTGCAATTAATCTTGGGATCTTTTGAAAGATCGTATTACAATTAGGTAAAGCTTAGAAATTGGAGTCGAACGGTCTGCTTGCCAGGTTGAAAAATCCAAGCTCCCCCCTGCAGTGTAATAATACCTGTTTGTTGGAATATTTGCTGGACCACATGTAAACGCTTTCAACCATAGTATCATTTGTCTGATCTCTATCTGTGTATTGAACATGTGTCATGGTCAAGTTTTGAAACCTGCTTGCAAAACATGTCTATTTTAAAAACAAAACAAAAAAGAACTACTGAAGCACTGAAGACAGTTATAGAATACCATTTTGGGTATTCTAGGATCAGAATCAGAGTGGTATTGTGATGAGATTATCCAGCTTCTGCCTCAAGACTTCATCAGCAATCATAGAATTAGCACTGAATTCTTCTTGAAAAAGGGGGCCTTATAAAATCTTGAGTCGGATGATTACAGTTACTGTATTACCTCTGCTTGTCAAGGTGGTACAGCCAATACTGTTTTTAAAGGCATTGTTTAAGATTCATAATGTCTCAAAGTGATGTTAAATATGATATTTAATTTCAGAGGTATAGTTTGGCATCTCATCTAACTTTTTCAAATCTCTCTCTCTCTCTCTCTCTCTCTCTCTCTCTCTCACACACACACACACACACACACACACACACCCCTCAGCAAACATCCCCTCAAGATGGTTGTGCATGCCTGCTTGCACACATATTTATGCGTATATTTGGCTACTTTAATTTTAGAGGCTTGTCAGATCATTATGAGTTAATTGAGTGTGAAACGGCTGACATTTTCCTATGTGGGTGGGGAAGGGATGGGAGAAAAACCAACACTTCAAGTACATGTTTATAATAGTTCCATTTGTTCTGTATGCCTTTAGGGGAACAGTGTATAAACTCATAAGGTTTCATTTTGCATAAGTACTGCAGAGGGATGCAATTAATCCATACAGTTAAATGTTCGTGCAACAGGAGAGAAAAAGAGCTGTGTTTTAGAATAGGAAAGAACTTATTGTAGGCACATATTCTAAAGGTCTGCAAGAGGCAAAATCTGGAACTGCCCTTTCCATCCTGGAGAATTGTTGGTTGATTTGGAAACAGCTCTCTGTTGCCAGCCTCATGCAGTTTTTCTCCTTCTGCAACTCGTGGGGGAAAAATGTAAAGGGGGGGGAAATGAATTCGAGAGTCCCACCCCCTCCAGGTTGCTCAGCTTTCTCAAAGCCATATTCCTTTAAGATGATGTAATAGTCATTTCCCTGGATGGTTTCTTCCCTGCACTGCTGAAACAACAGCATCTGAACTGCACTGGGAACTGTGGAACCACCCAGCTCAGCAACCAGAGCAGTAGCTTGGGTAGTGAAAGCAGAACGAGCAGCTTCCCTGGGCATCCTTTCAAACAGCTGCTGCAACCTTGTACTCTGAAGCTGGCTGGGAAGATGAGAGGCTGTCTGTCCTTACTGATAGAGAGGGTACCACAATGGGATGCCCCTGAAATCTGTCAGTGCTCTTCTCAAAATCTGGGCTTTCTGCAAGTCATTTGAACCAAGGTCCTTCTTTTTCAAATCTCTCTTATTCTAAGGGATCCTGCCTAGGATGCAAGCTGTTTTGGCTTTTTTCTTTCTTTCAGTGATTGCTGCTTAGCTCTATTTCTCTTCGTAGCAGATTCTGCTTAACTTTCCGATGCTTGGGTTTAACTCTTCAGTGCTGCATGGAGATTGCCAAAGGGACTCAGCTTACCTTCTCCGTCCCTTTCCTGCTTTGGATTTGTTATTCACCAGACTCGCTTTGCCTCCCTGCTTGTTTTGGGGTTGCTGAGAGAATGTTGCTTCCTTTCACAAGAACTGGCATCAACTGTAACCAAGGTAAGACTTCTGTCTCCCCTCATTTACATATTCTAAATTAGATGCTTATGCAAGCTAAAATGTGCACTGCTTTCTTATTAACTCTTTCAAGAGCTATTTAACCACTTGCCAGAAAATACATTTTTAAAAATATGATTTTCCAAGGCAAACAGTCCCTGAAATTGGTGTTGCATTCGGCATTCAAACCCAGGGGTTTCTGACTTGTCTACATTCTTTTGGTGTGCATAGGGAAATAATAATTTCGTATTTTTCTCCTCTTCAACAGGCTTGTGAATAATCATCACCGTGGCTTAATCCTGCTGTTTTGGGCTTTGATGGAGGATCCGATTATTTGATTGCTTTCTGTGAACTAAGCACTCTTCATCAACTGTGTAAGGTTAAAGGCAAGCTGTCGTCATCATCATTTTTGGACAATTGAGAAAAAAAATCAGCCTTCTTTTTGTCCTTCCCCATCACCTTAAGTGTTAAGAGAACCTTGGGGGGAATGGGTGTATTGGGACCTTGGATGTGAGTGAGAGTTCTGCCACAGCTTGTGGTTGGTTTGCTTCAAAGTACCATGGCCTTGAGTGGGAACTGCAGGACTTACCTCCCTCCTCGAGAACAAGGGACAGCTGCCCATTCCTTCCCAGAGGTGATAGAACTGAATGTGGGTGGCCAGGTGTACTTCACTCGCCACTCGACTTTAATAGGAATTCCCCACTCCCTGCTTTGGAAAATGTTCACCTCCAAGAGAGAGACGGTCAACGATCTCGCAAAGGATTCCAAGGGGAGGATTTTCATAGACAGAGACGGCTTCCTCTTCCGATACATTTTGGACTATCTCAGGGACAAGCAGGTGGTTTTGCCTGACCACTTTCCCGAAAGAGGAAGGCTGAAGAGGGAAGCGGAGTACTTTCAGCTGCCGGACTTGGTTAAACTTCTGACTCCGGATGAGATCAAGCAAAGCCCTGATGACTACTGCCATAGTGACTTCGAGGAGGTTTCCCAAAGCAGCGACACAAGAATTTGTGCCCCATCTTCACTTTTACCTTCAGACCGAAAGTGGGGCTTTATTACCGTGGGCTACAGAGGATCCTGCAGCATGGGTCGGGAAACCCAAGCAGATGCCAAGTTCAGAAGAGTCCCGAGGATTTTGGTTTGTGGAAGGATTGCCCTAGTGAAAGAAGTTTTTGGTGAAAGTTTGAATGAGAGCAGAGACCCAGACCGGGCTCCAGATCGATACACGTCCAGGTTCTACCTGAAGTTCAGGCACCTGGAGAGGGCTTTTGACATGTTGTCAGAGTGCGGATTCCACATGGTAGCCTGTAATTCCTCAGTGACAGCTTCTTTTGTCAATCAATACACTGATGACAAGGTTTGGTCCAGCTACACGGAGTACGTCTTCTACCGTAAGTAGAGGAGGCATCTGGTGCGATGGTGGTTTGATGCAAAAGCCAGACTGTGTGTTTGGAGTCTTTCTGCTTTTGGCAGCTGCCTTCTGGCCTTTCACAAATATCATAATCTTTACCATTAGCTGATGTTTTAGTCTGGAAAATTAGGGTGCAAAGGGGACACGTTTAGCTCAAGTCTCGATTTGAACATAGATGATGAATTCAGTGGTGTGGTCTTGGCTAGATGGCAGCACAGACTGCCAAACTTTCCTTCCTGCCTTGACTTCCCACACTCAAGCGCTCTCACGCACAGAGACGCTGCTACCCTATCCTTGTGAACTATCTGTTTGATTACCTTATGCATCTTATAAGGACTCTGGCTTTGCAAAGGCTTTGCAAAGGCACTGCTGATTTAATTACAGAAAGTCTTCAAATGAGATTCAATTTCCAAAGGTAATAGATGTTTGATAATAATCACACAGTCGGCCAAGCCATCTGTCAACAAAACTGACATGCTTACATGCAGAGAAGAGAAAGTCAAATCTCCTCACTCTGGCTCCTTTCCAACAGGGATCTTTTTCATACCCACAGTCTGTGCTTTAAAACACAGAGCACATAGATATCTAGGAACAGAGGGCTGCTACATTTTGCAATGGTGTCTCTGGCATAAATGTTCTTCCTTGCTGGATACATTTACTTTGCTGGCTTGAATCTCATCAGATCTGTGTTAGCACTAATTTTGGGGGAGTGGATCACTTAACAGCCTTGTTAACTTTTTCAAAGTGTGGTATTGGGGATGAGGGTGGGGCGGTGGAATTTCTGTCAGTGGTAACAGAAGGGTAGTTTTCATTCCATACGTCTTTAGTAGGATTTGGTCTTCAAGCTGTGAACTTTGAATGGGTGAAAGATAAATTGGTTCATTAGCACAGCCAAATGTGTGTTTGTTTTAGGGGTGTTTGTTTTGTGAAATGAAATCCTATTTACCTGCTGCACTTTTGCATAACTATTTAAAGGTGAGGTTTTTGGTAGTTTCATTGTAGATTGGAAAGGAGTGCAGCAATTGAGAGGTGGTTCTGTGACTGGCCTTACTAGTAACTAACTAGTAGTAAAGCACAAATATTAATATTAGTTTACCAGGCGTCCAATGTACTGATTTGCTTATTTTAGACATCTGTAACTGTGTCCTGTATTTTTGAAATCTGTTGTTAATTTCAAAATATTTTTGTTAAAATAATTCATGTGAAAAGCATTTGGAGAAAGAGCTAAGTATGTGCTGGACCAAATTCTAAGTTATTGTTGTTCATAGTTGTTTGCAGAAACGCATGATTCTCACAGTTACTGGCGTTTTTGCTGATTATTAATTTGAAGTCTGCGTTAGAAGCCGTGGGTTGATTAGGAAACACCATAGATTCCTGATATTTTGTGATTAACATAAACTGTATTCAGATAGTGTATTAGCTTCTTCCTTTTGATTCTTGTTGTTCTGAGAAAAAAAAAAACTTTTAGAAATAAACAAAAACCAAAAGGGAAAATATTAGATCCTGGTTTTCAAAGTCCTTTAATATTATTGAACTTGAAAAAAATTAAAAGTTCAAAGGTTACAATCACAGGCCAAGAAAAGAGACAATGGAGAAAAAATGAAATGTGCCAAAAGGACCTGTACAGGTCCTTGAAGGAACATATGTTAATGACATATAAAACTGGGAATCATATTCCCATGCGTATGTCTCTTTTTAAATGTTATCTCTATTTTTCTTTTACTTTGATTTTGGACAAAATCATTATCTTGTTCCATTTTTTTTGCTTCTCTCATGTATGTTATTCTCCCACAACAAGTTGTGAACTTCAGCAATTTGACAGTTGGGCGCAGATAGGTTTTGCTAGAATGGTGATGCCTTCCACTCTCAATTACTAATGCAGGGAGTTGAGCAACTGCCAGGCCTACTTAGGTTTGGGACATAGCACAGCGAGATGACATGCAAAAAAAAAAAAAAAAAAAAGATGTGCTGCTATGATGGATGGAAACAGTTGCAACAGCTCCTGGCCTGGGAATATTGAGTGTGACGAACTCATCATGGCTTCTAGCCGGGGACTGTTGCAACTCCCACAAGATGCAACAGCAGCTCCAGCTGTTGCACAACGGTTGAATTGAGCAGCTTCCCAGAGCCGAAGAGACTGGACCCACTCAGGGTTCCACAGCGCTCTGTCGCATAGCTGATTGGTGGATGAAGCTGTCATTGATAGTTACTTTTCCAGCTCTTTGGCATGAAGGCTGGCTTTAAAACCACATTTCCTGGCCTCAACCATATTTGGGCTCTCCCGCTCCTTGCACCCATTCTTTCTGATGCCGGTCTGAATGTTTTTGCCAATCTTCCACCTCTGTAACATCAGGTACCTGCGTTTTGCCATTATGTGTAGATTTTTGGGTGGACATTTTTTTTAACTGAACCATAGCCTCAAAATATGTACTTTTCCTGGTGGATTACACACCAGCTTTTTTGCTATTTTTTGCCAGGTGGAACTACGCCATCACAGTTTGTTGGGTTTAACATTCTGAAAGTTATATCAATAGAGGGCTCAATTTGCTTACTGAGCAAAGCTTTGTTGATATCTAACTTATCTACCCTGTGTATGGTGGTGGAGAATGATGCCAAGCCCTACATTTGGGTGGTTTGGTTGCCCAGTTTAACATCTTGTTGTGATTTTATTTGTACTTTTTAAATCCCTAACAAAGGGTGAAATGAAATGATATCCAACCTGTAAGATGTGGTTTTCCCAGGTAAAAGAGAAAAGTGCATTTTGACAGTTTTCAAAAATGCATTAATGGGACAAGCAAACCACCAGACCAAAGGCCACTGTCTTTGTGGCCAATGTTTCCACTTGTTCAGTATAACCAGTAATGTCATTCAGTAACGAGGAGACAGAACGCGAGGCGGGACTTACCGCTTGATTGACAGGCAGCCCATGACGCGTCGCCGCCTGCCTGCCCACCACGGGGGCTCCCTCCGGGTGGCGCGCCCCTCTGCGGCTCGCCTAGGCACCCAGCGCGCCCCCCAGGCAAGCGGGCACCCCCTCCGAAGCCAGGGGTGCCTGCGCGGCGCTCAGCAAGGCAGCGACGCGTCAGGAAGCGGCAGCCAATCAGGCGGTAAGTCCCGCCTCGCGTTCCGTCTCCTCGTTACTGAATGACATTACTGAGTATAACACATAATGAAGAACTACTCTTTCACTCAAGATATACCCCATTTTGTTTAACAAATATTAGAGGGTGCATGAGTGAATGCAGACACATATACCCACTGAGATGTCTTTTCCTCCTGGCATTCTTTTAGAGCAGTGGTTTTTAACTGTTTTCATGCCATGACCCCGATATAGAAATAAAGTATGAGACTGGGGATGCTGCCCTCTCCCGGGACCCTATCCGCCCACTCCCACCCCCACCCCCATAATACCCTCCACTGTAACCAAATATTCTTATTAGAGAGAGCAGAAAAAGTTACCGTGAAGCCTGGCACTAGTGAAAGCTATTGTAGCACAATTCCTAGGAACCTGAGCAGAACTGGAACACCATCTCCTGGCACCTGAAGGTGTACACCAGCTGCCTCCCCCTTTGCCTGGTGGTGCTTTCTTGTCCAGTGGTCTTCAACCTTTTTCATTCCCATAAGTTGCTGCAACCCCACAACTGAGGCTTCGCAACCCCATTGGGGTGTCGACCCCAAGGCTGAAGACTGTTTCAGAGTATTGATTAAAATTAGCGGGATAAACCTTTTTTTTTTTTTTAAATAAAGAGAAGGATTTTCTTTTCCTTACACCCTGCATACAGTCTGAGGCTCACCCATTTAGTGGCTCCAGTTTGGTTGTCTCATCTTTATACAAAATGTAGTTTATTCCCACAATCTGCTGCCATTTCAATGGGCAGGACTCAGGGAATACGTCTAGATGTAGTGAGGCAAGTAGGTGACGGGAACAGCAAGTTGAATCTCTGCTCAGATTCCATCCGTGAAGTCAATATAATGGTTGTGAGTTTTCACATGACCTGCCTATCAAAACAGAAAGAGGTTTTTGAAGGTTGAGATCTGGCTGATCACCCTGTAGTTACTCTTTGGATCACTGCTCAGTGACAGGGCATAAACCAAATCCATATTTGACATCCATAAAGTTTACAACCAGCAGTGGATTCATATCCTGATATTTACTCAGACAGATTTTTATGGGACTAGGATAAAACTGACAAAGTGAGCATAGGAGTCATTTAATGACTGTTGTGGAACTGGAACAGAAAAATATAAGAAGAACCTTGTTGGTTCTAATCCAGCTGCTTGTATCTCACAGTGGACCACCAGATGCTTCTGGGAGCACTCAAGATATCTGTATTCTGTTGGCACTCCCTTTCAACTGGCATTCGGAGACAGGCTACTTCTAAACTCTGGCTATAGTCATCTAGTCTTGTAACCTGTGATGGATATTTCGTCCATAAATCTGTCCAATCTTAAAGGCATCTAGTGTGATCACAATATTCTTTGACAAGAAGTTCCACTGTTTCATTATGTGCTGGGTTCAGAAATGTTTCCTTTCATCTGTTCTGATTTGCCCACCAGTCAATTTTAGTGACTGTCTCTTGGTTTTGCTGTTGTTCTAGACTAGGGAAAAGAACTTCCTTCTATCCCCTCTATAATGGCCATAATTTTATATGTTTTAGTCATATCTCCCCCTCAGGTCTCTTCTTCCAAAAGAGCCTCAAATGTTGTAACTTTTCCTCATAAGGGAGTTGCCCAAGGCCATTAATCATTTCGGTTGCTCTCTATGGCACCTTTTCCGGTTCCAGTTAAGTGGTCACTTAGCAGCACTGTATTTCGTTTTAGGGGAGTACTTTAAAAAAGGTTGATTGTGAGATTTCCCCCTCTCCACTGCATTTATCAGTTTGGAATGCCTTCCCCAGTTCTTTCGCAGAATGTAAATTTGCTCTGTGCAACAGCAGGTAATTATAACATTTTCTTTAATAATTATATTAATTTACATTGTACATGCTGCAGAGCAATTTATGACTTCCTGGGGCTGTAGCCGTTGTCTCTGTGTATGTGCGTAATCTTGTGTTAGACATTCAGATGTTAGAGTCCTAGCAATCCATTACATGCCGAGAATGTCTGGAGTAGTCAGAACCCCTTTACATCAAATTTCCAAAATTCCTTTTTTCAAAACTCTTAGGACCAATAAAACTGACAGCTGGTTTTCCGGCGGGACATTCCAGCATCTTTGCAGCTGCATAGCCATAATTATTTAATTAGAAGCTGCCAACTGTGCCTATATAAGCATTAATTCATCAAGCTGTTGTGCTTGGGTTAATGGGCCGAAACGGTGGGAGGTATTCTAAAGCAACTAGTTAGCTACATGCAAAGATGTTTTTGGCTGATCAGCTTAACTTCTCCTCTGAAAAGGCAGAGGGAGCTTGGAAATCCGCTTGAAAGCACTCATATTTTTAAAAGATAGTGAGACAAACTGCTGTCAGATAATTTCAGATCCTCAGTTGATTTAAGTCATTGCTGAGATGCCAATTTTTTTTTTAAAAGAAAAAATATATATGAAATACAACAGTCAATCTGTTCAAACACAGCCAGATGGGTTGAAAAAATATGGAGAAAGGTGGATGCTCCCTTGATTGTTGAATTTTGATAGTTTCAGGTGTAGTGAATAACTTATTAAATGAGCAGTACAGCATAGATTAGATGCACTCTGTCTTTATGACTGATATATGGAGAAATCCACGATTTTAGTGGAAGGTTTGTATTCACTTTGTACTGCAAAAGGCAGCCTGCACAGCAAAATGTTTCTGCCTAGGTGGGTGACTTGGGATAGGGGATGCAGAGGAAAAACACAGGATGACAATGCAATGTGTGTGTTCTGAGCAGCTGGGCTGTGCTCCAGCTTTAAACTAGGCCAGTGCAAGGGGGAATTGGGAGGCAGGCTGTGCCTGTGTGCGCATTGGGTCCTTTATTTAACAGATCCAGAGATTAGGCTCTCTGTGTGGAGTATCCTGGAGTAAAGGATTGCCCAGAGCGTGAGTTGCCATTTAAAATGGGCTATAGGCTCCAGCTCTCTTTTGGTGCGGTGGGTTCCAGCTGTCTCTGTCACCCAAAGCTAATCTAGAAGAGAAAGGTCATGCCTTCCCTTTTTCTTCCCATGGCTCAGCACTCTTTTGTCTCTGCTCCCTTTTCTGGAATCTGATGGTCATATTGCCCCAAATTCAGTCTTGTTCAGTTCTGAGTGGAAATAATAATATGTTTTTTTTGTAGGTACAGAGCAGATCCCAACAATTTTCCTCCATGGCCAGCTCCTGGGCTGTTCGTGCTCCATTGAATACTGTACTCAGTTGCAGCATAATGAGACCAATGATGGCGGTGATGCTGGGGAAGGAAATGGGCATTGTGCCAAAGCCTTCATGGAAAAGGTTTAGTTTTAAGAAGGGATTTGAAGGAAAAAAAGGGACCACAACACCTCACAATTGTTATCCGTGTGATTCGAGATACAGTGACTTAATAACAACTTCCATGCTGCTCTGATTGCAAATGACCCCAGACTACGGGCACAATCCTAAGCTGCACTGGAACAGGCAGGCCAGCAGGCCTGCGCTGTATCAGGCACAGCTTGGAAGGCCGCTGGAGCCTCCTCGGGGCAAAGGCATGTTCGTGCAAGGCTCCAGCCTCCTGCGCCTGCTATTTTGCGGGCGCAGGTCCGAGAAAGCTGTGCAGCCCGAATTGGGGCTGCGTGGCCCAGGGACAAGGCCTTGGATGTGGCCTAATGTCCGCATCTCGGCCTCACTTCATCCCCAGGCCGGCACATCCACCAGTCTGCCCACCCCCACCCAGAAACACCTCCCTCCCTCCCTCCCTCCTCCCAGAACTGCCCCTGCAGCAGCCGAGTTCGGATGGCACACTGGTGGCTCTCCGCCACCGCTCGAGGGCCGACACTACTCCTAGAGCTTCGGCCCAAGTGCTCTATCCCCGATGCTGGAGTGCTGGTTGGCTCTCCCATATCTGCGCTAGTGACGTAGCACCTACGCAATTATCTAGTGTCAGCGTTAAGTCGGACGTAGGATTGCGCCCTTAAAAAAAATGGAGACTGAGCTTTATCTGTGGAGTAAAGAAGAAGGTTGTTGTGGTGTAGTGGCTAAGAGACTGGGCCTCTCTGGTTCAGATTTTGCCTCTGCCTTGTTTTCTCAATAAGTAGCCTCATGCAAGCTGCTTCTCAGCTTGAGATGCCCAGCTGCCATATGGTGACAACAATACTTACTTTCCAGGGTGGCTGCAAGGATTTCATCAAGGTAACACGTGTGAAGAGCTTTGCATGCTGAAAACATCACTATACAAATGTGAGTTATTAAAGAGCCAATCTCCAAGGAACGTCTCTTACTATAAATGGTGTTGAAATACAGCAATACTTTGCACTTTCAGGACTAGAGCATGGACAAAGGTAAAAAATGGATTAACATCAAAGCATAGCCTGCCAACCTAGCAGTTCAAAAGCACCTAAAACATGTGAGTAGATAAATAGTTACCTCTTTGGTGGGAAGGTAACAGCATTCTGTGTGCTACGGTGTATAGCCATGCTGGCCACATGACCACGGAAGCTTGTCCTTGGACAAACGCCAGCTCTACAGGCTTTGAAACGGAGATGAGCACCGCCCTCTACAGCCGGTCATGACTAGACCATTTCGGTTGTGGGGAAACCTTTACCTTTTTAACAAGCTACCTCTAGCAGGTGCACAGCTTGGGGGTTCTCCTGGATCCACAACTACGCCTGGAGTTCCAGGTGTCGGCGGTGGCCAGGGGAGCCTTTGCTCAGCTTCGGCTGGCTGATTCACCAGCTGCGGCCGTACCTGAGCTGTGCGGACCTGGCCACGGTGACCCATGCCCTAGTGACATCTAGATTAGATTATTGCAATGCGCTCTACGTGGGGCTGCCTTTGAAGACGGTCCGGAAATTACAACTAGTACAGAACGCGGCGGCTCGGGTGGTTGCCGGGGCACATCGGTTTGACTCTGTCGAGCTGTTGCTTCAGCGACTACACTGGCTGCCGGTTCTGTTCCGGGCCCAATTCAAGGTGCTAGTTTTGACTTTTAAAGCCCTTTACGGCTCGGGTCCGGGGTATTTGAGGGACCGCCTCCTTCCATATAATCCTACCCGTACTCTCAGATCATCTGGAGGGGCCCTTTTGACTGTGCCGCCAATAGGAGAGGTGAGAGGGGCGGCGGCCAGGAAGAGGGCCTTCTCGGTGGTGGCCCCCCAACTTTGGAATACCCTCCCCTTCGAACTGAGAACTGCTCCCTCGTTGTTAACATTTCGGCGGGGGCTGAAGACCTTTTTATTACAAAAAGCTTTTAACTGTTGACAGGCTATATCTTGTTTAATTTTATGATCCACGGGGCTGGTTGCTTGCTGTTTTTTAAATTTTTAAATTGTATTTTAACATTGTTTTAAATTGTTTCTATTGTTAAATTTTGTTTTTATTGTTTCTTTTATTGTAATGCCGCCTTGGGTGCCTTCGGGCAAAAAGGCGGGATATAAATCTAATAAACAATAAATAATAATAATAATAATAGTTCCAATGTTCCCTTCCCTTCCCCCACCCAGTTACCTTCTTGCCACCCATCCAGAATCAGCGCAATGTCAGTGGCCTCTACGCTTACTGGCTGCCATTGGTGCATTGCCACCTCTGGGTGCTGGGCTCCGGCACTGGGTCACTGTGGGTAATAAGACCTTACCACCCATGCTGGACGTGCCTAACGGTACATTTGCAACACTAGCACCTGTAATATGCTTGTACTGTGGGTGCTGGCTGCGTCAGGATTGGACCCTTCTATGCTTAGAGAGAACCTATTTTTGCATTGCTTTAAAATTACATCATTGGCAGAACAAGGTATTTGCCCCAAACAAGCTTGTCATCTTTGTTATTTTTTTTCCGTCCCAACTATTGTGCAGCGCAGTTAAGTGCAATTGCAGTGCGAGGCAACGGAGAACATTAACTATGCCCTTGCCTCCAAATGGCTCAAAATGGGCCTCCTGGAAACGGTTGGTGGTGATGTCATCATGTCATCACCAACTACGTACAGGTGCCACATGCAGTATCACAAGTGCGTTTCTTGGTGTGTGGGGGCCCCGCAGGGATGGTGAGCCCCCCCACGGGAATGCTCCACATTGGGCCCCGTCGCTCCTAGAGCCGACCCTGCTGATATGATATGAAAAATGTTTTGTGAGGTGACCTGATCCATATGAATGGCTCACCTTGTGAAAAATACGATAAATGATATTTTGCATGATAGCTTATTTCTGTGGGTTGGACCTAAGAACTTTCTCTGAAGTACAGTGACTGCTCTTTACATTGCTTGGGAGTGGGGAGGTGAAACAATAGGCCATAAAAAATGAGAGGCACTGAAAAAGATCCTTGTGCTTGATGATTCAGTGAGGCCACTAACCCTACACATCAGCTGTGGTGTGTGTAGTTGTGAGTTGACCTTCTGTCAGCTGTCCTTGAGCCTCTTCATTTTGTTGGGCTACTACTCATTCTCTGAGTTAAGCAAATGGCAGCTGGGGGCAACTTATTGAGATTCAATAGCAATTCAGGTATGGAGTTCAGAGATTCATATAAATCAACGTCGCCCATATTCTAAAGAGACGTTTTCCAAAGTTTGAACAAGTGTGAATTTTTTTCTTTTTCTTTTTTTCAATTTGAGGGTGTTATGCACATTTCCTAAAGGCTTGCCTTGCCTTGCCTTTGTAACCACACAGATAAAGCATCTTGGATGGCTGTAATGTTCAAAGGAAACTTTGAGACTTCCACTGCAATGACTGTAGGCCGAAAATTAATTGATAGACTTTGTGCGCCTTCGAGTAATTTCTGCTGCCATTCATTGTACCAGCCCTGTGGGTTGTGGCCCCATTTTCACCTTATACTTTCAACAAAACACTGTTTGGTTTATTCAGTTTGCCACTAAGGTCTGATATGAATATTAAGAGACAGTTATGGGGTATATGTGGTATAGTACTCATATGTGGTTAAAAGAATGTAAGCTATTGGGTGAGAGCTGGTATTTGAGGAAATGTGTGCAATAATTGCTGTCTATTTAGAATTCAGATTGATGACCTTTAACAACAAATGCAAAGGAAATCCTGAGGGTATTCGGATAGCCTACTTTACCAAAGACTAATTTAACCAACCACAATGTGTTGCAATTCTATCTGAATAAAGCTTTAATTAGTACGTCTTATCTGCATTCAAATAGAGACAGTATTATAGTATACATGGAATGTAAGCCACATGCTGCCAATTCTGAGTTAAGTGTTTATTCAGATGGACATGATTTGTTGCAACAACATTGCTGCAAGAGCAGCATGCTCATCCTGACCATTGATATTTATCCATGCAGTGGGCAAACTTGTCTCAGTTTTGTCACTCATTCGAAGCGTTGGTGAAAGAGGGGCGAGGGTGGAACCATGTAGCTTGGGAATGAGACTACTAAATTGCTGAGGCAGATTCAGTTCAACCATAAGCCTAGTCTCAATGCAGCTCTAATGAGTTCAGGCATAACTCGCAAGCAAGGCTGAAAAGGCTTCCTCTGTTTCTCATGGCTTGCTCTGCCCTGTGTTATCACTCCCCTTTAATTTCTATTTACCTAGGAGAATTTCCAAAATTCAATCTTGGATTGAATTTATGCACATTTTGCCTCCTGATCAGTATTACAGTACTTATTTTTGTACTGGAGCACCATCTTTGTATTTTTCTATTGCAGAAATAGTCTGAGATATGTGACCAGAGATGAAATTGTATCCTTGCTCCTTCAACACGGTATTTTGAATAACAAAATTGTTCCCTCAACTTTCCTTAATTTCACCAACTGAATTTAATAAATCAGTCTGTCATCCCAGTATTGCAAAAATTTGGAACGCAATCCTAACCTGGAGTTAGGGCTGCACAATTAGACCAGAAAAGTTTGGCTAGCACAAGCGCCACCGTAAATTGTGTTTGGACCACTCTTGAAGTCAGGGAGGATGGCACAAGTTTGTGTGCTGGCCTCTGACTCCAAGAGTAGTCCAAAAATACTTTATGGTATTTGGCTGGCAGAAATTTGGCCAGCAGAAGGAACACTGTAAAGTACGTTTGGACCACTCTCAGAGTCAGAGCCAGCACACAGATGTACGCCATCCTCCCTGACTCCAAGAGTGGTCCAAACAAGCTTCACGGTGGCCCTTGTGCCAGTCAAACTTTGCTGGCTTAACTGTGCTGACCTAACTCCTGGTTAGGATTGCACCCTTATTTATTGTGCTATTTTCCATGGGAAAAATATTTGTTTTCATTGCCTTAGAGTTGGGAATATATAAATTTTGGATTATGATGAAAATAGATATTCAAATGGCAAGCTTATATTCAAAGACTGAAAGCAGGAAATAATGTCTATTATATCTTCACTCTACATACCATGAGTCTTGACAAATGGAACCTGTCAGATTCCTTATTCTTTTTTTTTTTATGGACCTCTCTTTCACGTGGAAGAGCGATTGCATTGTTAGATCCTGAATAAAGCTGCTTAAAATATGCAATCACCTTACCCTTAATAGCTCACAGTGTTATTTAATGGCAAAGCACATTTTAAAAGTTACAGCATTGCACAGTGGAATATATGAAATGAAATGCTGATTGTTCCAAAATGTAATGATCTCTCATGAGAGCCAGAGTTCTGAAGTGTGCAGTGTGGGCGAGAGGAAGAGTGGGAAGGAGGAAGTTCAAATGCTGTTGATTTGCGCAGTGCCAGAGTGCAAGGCAGACTGTGAGCAAGATGGGAGTGGATGGGAGCAAAACAGCATCCACTTACAGAGGCAGATGTTCTCTTAGGCAGAAATGAAATTGTCCTTGCAAATCGAATGGATTTCTGTTCTAACTGATTATCATATTCAGGATTGGAAAGGGACGATCACCAGATCAGTGAAGGGCCCACATTTTATTGTTAATTTCGTCTTCCCTGGTGGTTTGTGGTGTAGTTGCTTGAATATATGAGCATATCAAGCTGTTTTGTATCAAATCGGGCCTTTAATCTACCTAGGTTAGTATTGTCTTCACCAGTGGTTTTCAAACTGTGGGTCTTACTAGTAGGTTGTGACCCAATTTGGGGGGGGGGATTGCAAAACTCAGTGCATATGTGCATCAAAGGTTAAACAAGCTTCTATTTGAGAGGAGAGCAGTGCTACACATTATAGCCTCTATAATGACATTGACCCTGAATCAGCCCTTTGACATTTACAAATCAGGCAGCAGCCTCTAGGATAGTGGTTTTCAATTACCCTGGGTCGGGACCCACTTGGTTGGTTGCAACCTGATGTCAGATTGGTCGCAGAAAGCTGGGAGCAGCCATCTTGGAAGCTGCAGACCTTACTCTTGCTATATTCCTTTTGTGAGTGTTAACTGAGTATTTACAACTGAGGGTTTTTTTAAAAAATTGTTTTTAGTTCAGTGCTTTTACATAATATCTTTCCTACTCTTGCTTTCTGTCAGGGATATTTCAAAGTTGTGCAATTTCTGCCGTCCCAAGAATGCGAGTGTAATTTTATTATGTCACAGTGATGGCACTTCCTCCTTGATGATGTCATTTCTGGCTATGACATCACTTCAAGGTTAATGATATCATTTCTGATGGGTCCTGACACAATTGCCAAAAAGTGGGTCTTGGTCTGAAAGGTTTGAGAACAAACATGGGATCCTGTGGTGCCATTTCCACTAGGCCATTTTTAAGACATTGAAATGATATGAAAATTACATATAAACAACTGTGGAGGTCCTCCACACTTATCTAGAAGGAAAACATCTTAGCCCAGAGCATTTTGAATATGTTTGATTCCTTTGTGGAATGCTGAAGTGGAGAAATGGAGGGAAATCAGAAAGTGAGAGTGCTGGCTGATTGTCTTTTTGCTTGTTTACCTCAGGATGGAAGACAAATGACAGTCTGTTCATTTGGTGCTTTTTTCCATTCCAATAAGCTTGGCTTTTTAATTGGTTTGCTTGTAGCATAGTTCTGTTTAGAGAAGCAAAATAAAAACCAGGAAAAAAGGACAGTATGAATGTTTTTGTTCTAAAATTTCACCAACATCCTCTTTTCCCCATTTTTGGAGTTCTTTCTTCCACATATAAAAGGCTCTTAAAATGCTCCAGTAAGCAAAAATGTTCCCACATATTGAAACTGATTTTTGTTTGTTCTCTAGGTTCCTGGGATAAACTATAAAAACTCCACAAAGTACATTTGTATTTCTGCATAGGCCAAAAACTATATGTACGTTGGGGGATTCTGCTTGGAGGGTGAAGTTCCTTCGGGAATATTTTTTGGGGGTCTGCATTCATCAGATTGAGACTATTCTGGTGGTGTTGCATTCCTCTCAGCCTATCCTTCAAAGCAGACTAAGGGCACAATCCTAACCTGGAGTTAGGCCGGCACAGTTAGGTGAGGGACACTGTAATGTGTGTTTGGACCACTCTCAGAGCCAGAGGAAAGCCAGCACACAGACATGCTCCATCCTTCCTGACTCCAAGAGTGGTCCAAGCACACTTTACAGTGGCCCTTGTGCCGGCCAAAATTTGCTGGCCTAAGTGTGCCAGCCTAACTCCAGGTTAGGATTGTGCTCTAAGACACAGTCATCTGCTCATGAGAACATACACATGTGTGGCTCAGACTCACTTTCTATAGGGCTCAATGCATTTATCAGCTTCTCAGTTTCAGACCCAACACCAATTGGGCCCAGAACAACAGTTTGGGAAGTGCTGCTAGAGTGGGTTGGATCAGGCAGAACCTCAATGAAAACCTAATTCAGTCAAAAGGTAATCATTTTCATCTGTTGTACTCAGACCCACCTCCTGGCATAGAGGCCAGATATTTGGGGTTCCTTTGCTGTTCTGATCAATTGCAAACCAGACCCTGAAGAATATCGGGCTTCCCCACATCACTTATTCTGGCCTGTTAACATCCTGTAAGCCTGGCAGATCCTCCCGTCACCAATGTCCCATTGCGGCACACAGGATGAACTGCTGCCTAACATCTATCCTGGGTCTACTGTAGACTTGAGTCCAAAAATATATAATAGCAGGTGCTTAAATAAGTTTCTTCCCCATTCTAGGTACAAGTACAAGGGGAAGAAGCAAAATAGTTCCTCTTAGCAACCAGAACACAGAATATTGTGATTGTCTGGAGAAAGAATAGTTGCATTAGGCTTCTAGTAATATTTTCAATGGGTAAACAAATAATCATATAACATGATAAAATGTTTGTATTTCAATCACTTGGTTACAGAGAACAGTTGAGATATCCATGAATTTAAATGAGTTTCTTAGAGTTCTTCATCCATTTCTGCTTGTAATTTTCCATTAAGTGTTAGTCCTATAAAGTGGCTTTTCATGTGTAAACTTTAAACCTGATGTTGATGTGAAAACTATACAACTGTAATAGACAAACAGCCTGAGGAAACTGGTTCATAAATTACTAATGCTAAAAAACCTCCAGAGTTTCTGCTGAATCTGCCATCATGCAAAGCAATTTGCCAAGCTTAGTATAGATGTTTCCTGTGGAGACAACTAGTTGTCTTTAACTAAAATAAAACAGAATAGAATAACGCACTCCCCATAAAAGTAGAAGTGCATCATTCTTGCAGAAATTGACATATGCAACCCAACCCAGCATTGCCTTAGGACAGTGCAGAGGTTCTCAAACATTTTAGCACTGGGACCCACTTTTTCGAATGACCAATGACAAAAAATGTAACACACCTGAAATTGGCTCACAACCCATCTAGTGGGTCCTGACCCTCAGTTTGAGAACCACTGAGGCAGTGGTTCTCAAATTTTTTAGCACCAGGACCCACTCTTTAGAATAACAGTCTGTCCAGGACCCACCAGAAGTGATGTCATGGGCGGAAGTGATGTCATTGTGATGCCAGAGCTTGCTGCTTTTCTGAGAACGCAGCAATAAGTTGGGTTATTTCTCAACTGTTTTCTAATAACAAAGTGAATCAGAAAGGGAAAAAAAGCCTTTTAAAAAAACCTTGACACAAACGAAATAAACTCACAGCCCTCCCCCTTTCCAGTGTACCAACTTCCCATATTTTCAGTGATGGCTGCACTACATGCTATGTGACCCACCTCAGGACCCACAATTTGAGAAACACTGCGTTAGGAAAATTCCTTGTTGACTGAGTAGCTGAAAAACTTCATCTGCACAGTTGAGATGAATGCGCTAGTAGCTCCCTCCAGACATTTGATGAGGTCCTTTTTGTTATAGACGGAAGCTGTGTGCTCACTCAGTGCTTTGAGGTGGTGGTGATTTTGCATCACTTCTTAAGAGATTCCTGAGGAGAAAGCACTTAACACTCCAAGGAACATTTGGCTTTAAAAGCAAGTCCATGCACTGAAGCCAGAACAAATGGCACCTTGATGAGAAACAGGATACACGCACTTCATGAGTACATTTTCAGTTTTCCTTCGAAGGGCATTTCAATTATAAATCATCCACTGCCTATCACGGATAGCCTGTGAAATGTATAGGTGTTCCTGTCCCTATCATCACATCTCAAACCAACTGAACAAAAACCAAGCCAGCCAAGCAGCAACTTATTTTCCTCCCTAATTTTAAAACATTTTGTTTGTAAGTTTACAACATAATCAGGTACCTGTTACAGCACTGTGCTGCTTAAAGAGATTAACGGCTGTTTTATTTTCTGGAAGGCAAGAGGCACCACAAAGTGTTTTCATTACCGAATAGCAGTTGTTTAATTTTCGTTATCTTGCTTTCCGACCATGAGACATGTCTCACTTCTACTAGCAGTTTGTTAGCTTATTTTTTTAAACTGTGTGTTCCACTCATCAGTTAATAGAACCTTGAGCCGGAAACTAACATATTATACAGCACAAGTGTTATTCAGCACAATTCTACTATTTTTGAAACAGTAGATACTAGGTAGGCAACTCCAAAATATTTTTCTACATTTCTGCTTTTCTGAACCAATGCAGAAACTTCAACTATTTATTTTATTTATTTAAAAAATTGTTATATCATTTTCTCAATATAAATTTCCAATGTGGTGTGCAAATAATCTGTAGAACAGATTGCATAAATATATAAAGCAATCAAATTACAAATGTATACGTTAATCAAAATAGCATAAAACAATTTAGGGCCCAATCCAATCCCCGGCCATGCACTGCAGTACTTCCCGTATCCTGTGGGGCCAGGGAAGCAGCTGGAGGTCTCTTTGGGTACTGAAACATCGGTTTCCTTACTCTGTGTAGCGCTCTGGCAGCCCCAATGGGTTTACTTGGAGCTGCACCAGCTATTTAGCTGCCGCAGAATCAAAGAGACTCCTGTTTGGGTTTGAGGTCCGTGAAGGGGGAGTAAGATTAATGTTACCAGATACAAACTAGGACAGAGTGCCCCTACCTTTAACCATTGTATAAAAGAGGAAGAGGCGGATCTACAGGGAGGGCAAAGCTCTAAGTGTTGCAAGAAGCCTCACCTTGTCATGTAAATCCCTCTTCTCCTTTGCTGCTGTAGCCAGTAAGCAACGCCAAGATGTTGCTTTTCCCTGTGAGGATTGGCTAAAACGGTGCAGGAGAGGAGTGATTTCCACTGCAAGGTAAGGCTTCTTTCAAAACCTAGAGCTTTGCCCTCCCTTGGATCTGCCTCTGAAAAGAGGGAATTTTGGCAGGTGCAATTTAGCATGGAAGGGTTTCAAAAGCTGCACCTGCCAACATTCCCTCTTCTATACAACGGTTAAAGGTAGAGGCACTCTGCCCTAGTCTGTATCTGGTAACCCTAGCTAGGATTCGGCAGCAGCCTCTGCTGCCATAGCCACCCCCATCCTGGGCCTGAACCACCCCCTGGGCTGCCCTCCCACTCCCAGTTTCCCCCTTTCCCCCATCCAAAAACACCTCTCTGTACTTGGTGGGGAATGTACCGTTGCGCACTCATCCTCATCCAAGTGTGGAAGCCCAGCATTGACTGGCACTGGCCCCTCCAGGTGATATGAATCACCCGGCCACCATGAAGTGCCTTACGGCACATTCGCAACAGCCATTGCCCGAGCAGCACACAGCCTGCTAGCACCGCCCCTGCTTTGGATCTGGCTGTTAGAGGGACAGCATTATAAAATAAAGCCAAGGCAACAAAATAAACAAGCCATTTGAATTTAGCAGCTTGACTGTCGAAGGCAAATCACAAAATGAGGATCATAATCTTCTCTGAAAAGATAATCGGGAGAGAGCAGTACAGACTCATGGCAAGGCATTTCAGAGTTCTGGGTTTATAAGAGAAAAGACCATGCATCTCATGGAGACCAACATAGTATTTGTAAAAGGATGGAAGGCCTCCACCACAGTGATTCTTAAACCTTTTAGCACTGGGACCCACTTTTTAGAATGACAGTCTGCCCGAGACTTACCAGAGGTGATGTCCTACCAGAGGTGATGTCATGGCTGGAAGTGCCAGCATTGTGACACCAGAACCTGCTGCTTTCCTGAGAATGCAGCAATACATTGGGTTATTTCTTAGCAGTGGCGTTTCTACAGGGATGGCAAAGCTCTAAGTTTTGCAAGAAGCCGTACCTTGCAGTGGAAATCATTCCTCTCCTGCACCGTTTTAGCCAATCCTCACAGGGAATAGCAACATCTTGGCGTTGCTTACTGGCTACAGCAGCAAGGGAGAGGAGGGATTTACATGACAGGGTAAGGCTTCTTACAAAACTTAGAGCTTTGCCATCCCTGTAGAAACACCTCTGTTTCTTAGCCATTTTCCAACAGCAAACTGAATCAGAAAGAAAAAAGCCTATTTACAACTTTGACACAAGCAAAATTACCTCACAGCCCTCCTCCTTTCCATTGTCCCATCTTCCCATATTTTCAATATGGCTGCTCTAGGTGCTACGTGACTCACCTGAAATTGGCTCATCACCCACTGGTGGGTCCCGCCCCACAGTTTGGGAACCACTGCCCTATCACATAAATAGCTAAGGCAAGCTTAGTTTACTATCCAAATTTTGATTAATGGAAATGTTCTCTTTAGCTTTCAAACCTGTGGGCAGATCTCATGCTAGATTCTGGGAATTGAAACCACTCGAGGAACTGAATTCCAGTATTTTGACTTTCTCAGCCTGTGATTAGATAGGATATTATGGGTCTTCTTCACTGGAACAATTCTCACCCTCTACAGATCTCTGGAGAGGGCTCTTCAGTTCCATTTCAAGGAAAGCTATGCTAACATTTGAACTCACTTCGAGCTTGTTAATAAGGGTTAGTCCTAGCAGATGAAGGCTGCTGGATGTGAATCAGCTCTGCATGGTCAATTTTTTCTTCAACTCTTCTTCCCCTCTGAGTGCCTCCTCCATTCCTGCTTCACAAATTCAGCATTCCCAGCTTCTCCTTGTGGCTTAACCACAGAGATTCTGTTGAGTATTCAGTTGCATCACATCTAAGATTCAAGTCTCATCTATACCAAAGATGATACATTACCATTAATCAAGAGGATTAGCACATAGAAATAGAATGGAAAAAAAGACAGAATTCTGTTGTGTGATTTTGACTGGAGGAAACCAAAGAACTATGTAGTATGTGAGACATGATGGAAGGTGTCTTGAAGCAAACGTGCACGAGGCTACAGCAAAGGGAATAGATTCCTTTCCTCACAGCTCTGAAGTAGGGACAACTTGGGCTGTGGGTTTGAAAGGTTAGGATAAGATCAAATTAAGCGTCAGAGACTATAGGTGGCTTTTTGAGATCGCCCTTATTGTACAATCCTTTCAAGAACAACTCGTAACAATCAACATAGTCTTTGGGAGAAAATGCTCCCATCTGGGATGCATGCTGACTCTATTCCTTATCAAAGCTGGGCAGACTTTTGTCTTGCTGTGTAAACTGTGTGAATAGCTTTTGAACAAATGCCAGAACTGGGGCGGAAAAAGGTCTTAAGTTTTGTGACATTTCTGGATGATGAAGGAATTACAAAAGAGACAAAGACATGCACAGAATTATACTAACATCCCATGTAGTTGTGATTGCTTTACTTGCCCTGGACCCCTAGAGCCAATGATGGAATGATATTTCTCATGGTGCTCTTTTCTCCACACATCTATCACTTCGGGGTTAGGCATGCACACTGGAAGGAATGGCAAATAATGAATTTTGGTATCTTGCAATATGTACACATAGTGACAACTTGCCCCCAGCTATGGCTTCCTGTCAAGTGTGTGTGCTGTAAAAAAGATGTATGTACATTTCTCATGTGTTGTGACATGCACATGATTTTCTTCCACTAGTGTTGGAAATTGGCTTGTATGATGCACTGTGACCTGTTTTACTGTCCATTTTTCCAAGTGACGGTTGAATCAAGAAAGGACCAATTTCCTTTCTTTAACAAGATGACCTTTTTCCTTTGTGAAGCTAGCTGCACTATGATGGTTGCAATAAAACCAGGAGGACTATTAGCCAAAGTGGTGCCAGTATCAGGCTCCCAAATTCCAATCTAGAAATGCCTTCTTCATTGGTGATGTTCAGTAGAGTCTAAACTTGGTTTTAGAGCCAGTATATGTATGTGAAAAAAATCCATTATGTGTGCGTTGATGTGATATTAGTAACACATCACTATTTTAAGAACCTAAGAAGAGCTCTGCTGGATCAGGCCAAAGGCTCATCTAGTCCAGCTTCCTGTATCTCAAAGCGGCCCACCAGGTGCCCCAGGGAGGCATGAGACAACAAGATGCTTGCATCTTGTTGCCACTCCTTTGCACCCGGTACTCTGAAGTAGCCTACTACTAATGTAAGGAGATTGCACAATCCATCATGGCCTATAGCCCATGATAGACTTTTCTTCCAGAAATCCATCCAATCCCCTCTTAAAGGCATCTAGGGTAGATGCCATCATCACCTCCTGTGGCAAAGAGTTCCACAGATTAACTACCTGCTGGGTAAAAAAGTATTTCCTTTTATCTGTTTTAACTCACCCAACCCTCAATTTTAGCGGATGTCCCCTGGTTCTGGTGTTTTGAGAGAGGGAAAAGAACATCCCTCTATTGACTCTATCCCTTCCGTGCATAATTGTGTATGTTTTGATCATGCCCCCCCCCCGGCGCCTTTTTTCTAGGCCGAATAGCCCCAAATGCTGCAGTCTTTCTCAGTGGTGGGATTCAAATAAATAAACCAGTTAAATAAATAAACCAGTTCTATGTCCTTCAGGGTGGCCTTCAGGGCCATCCGCTGCCTTTCTTCCCTTTTATTTCCCAACCTAAAATTAGCAACCGGTTCTGCAGAATAGGTGAGAACTGGCTGAATTTCACCACTGGCCTTTCTTCATAAGGGAGGTGCCCCAGCCCCGTAATCATTTTTGTCACTCTCTTCTGCACCTTTTCCAGCTCCACTATGTCCTTTTTGAGCTGCGGCGACCAGAACTGGGCACAATATTCCAGATGTGGCCTTACCATCGATTTGTACAATGGCATGATAATATTGGTTATTTATTCTCAACCCCTTTTCTAATTACCCCAAGCCTTCTTAATTGCTGCCGCACACTGGGTCGATACCTTCATGGAATTGTCCACCAGCACCCCAAGATCTCTCTCTTGAGCTGTCACAGACAGCTCAGCACCCATTAGCCTATAGGTGAAGTTTTGGTTTTTGGCCCCAGTGTGCATCACTTTACACTTGTCTACGTTGAAACACATCTGCCATTTTGCTGCCCATTCCCCCAACTTGGAGAGATCCTTCTGGAGCTCTTCACAATCCCTTCTGGTCTTCACCACCCGGAAAAGTTTTGTGTCATCTGCAAACTTGGCCACCTCGCTGCTTACCCCTGTCTCCAGGTCATTTATGAACAAGTTGAAAAGCACGGGCCCCAAGCACCAGCCCTTGGGGCATTACACTTTTCACCTCTCTCCATTGTAAAAATGCCCCCTTGACCCCCACTCTCTGTTTCCTGGCTCTCAACCAATTCTGGATCCATAAGAGGACCTGCCCTCTTATTCCCTGACTGTGAAGTTTCTTCAGCAGCCTTTGGTGGGGGACTGTGTCAAACGCCTTCTGAAAATCCAGGTATATGATATCCACAGGTTCACCCACATCCAGGGACGAACGGAGGCCTGAGCGCGCCCATGGCAAGTGATGAAACCGCGCCCCCAGGATATCACCCCACCCCCATGTGTTGCCCTGCCATGCCTCCCTGCGCCTGGAATAGCTCCATTCCGGAAGAGTGAAACGGAGGCAAGGGAGGGCGAGCGGGCCGAAGAGCGCACAGTTTCCGCTGCGGACTCTGCGCAATGGTGCCCCGCCGCTGCCCGGCACCCATGGCTCGCGCCACCCCGGGCTACAGGGAAAATACACCTCTGCCCATATCCACGTGCCTGTTGACCTTTTCAAAGAATTCTAAAATGTTAGTGAGGCAAGACTTACCCTTACAGAAGCCATGCTGACTTTCTTTCAGCAACATTTGTTCCTCTGCGTGTTTTAGGATTTTGTCTTTGATGAGGCTTTCCACCATCTTACCTGGAACAGATGTCAGGCTGACCGGCCTGTAGTTTCCAGGGTTCCCCCTTCTCCCTTTTTAAAAAATTGGCGTGACATCCTCCAATCCTCTGGTACCGTGGCCGTTTGAAGGGACAGGTTGCATACTTTAGTTAAGAGGTCAGCAACTTCATTCTTTAGTTCCTTAATAACTCTTGGGTGTATACCATCTGGGCCTGGTGACTTATTTATATGTAGTTTATCAATTTGATCTAAAACACCTTCTTTATTAACCATTATCTGCTTTAATTCCTTAGTTAGGAAGGGCTGTTCAGGCTGTGGTATCTGCCCAAGTTCTTCTGCCATGAAGACGGATGCAAAGAATTCATTCAATTTCTCTGCAATCTCCAATTCCCCTTTTATCTCCTCTTTCCCTCCCTCACCATCCAGCGGGCCGACCGCCTCTCTGGCAGGTTTCTTGCTTCTAACATATTTGAAGAAGCTTTTATTATTCCCCTTTATGTTGCTAGCCATGCATTCCTAAAACTCTTTCTTGGCCTCCCGTATCACTTTCTTACTTGTCTTTTGCCAGAGTTTATGTTCTTTTTTATTCTCACCGGGGCAAGACTTCCATTTATGGAAGGAAGCTTCCTTGCTCTTTACAGCTTCTCTAACTTTGTTTGTCCGCCATGCAGGCACCCTCCTGGACCTTGTTGAGCCCTTCTTTCTTTGTGGTATACACTTCCGCTGGGCCTCTACTACTGTTATTTTAAACAGTCTCCACTCAACCTGGAGAGACTGGACTCTTTTTACCTTCCCTTTCAATTTCTTTCTAACCAGCCTCCTCATCGGAGGGAAATCTGCCCTTCAAAAGTCAAGGGTTCTTGTGTCAGATTTGCTCTGCACTCTTTCCTGGACATGCATGGCAAAACCAATTGCAGCATGGTCACTGTTCTCCAATGGCTCAGTAACAGTTACATCCCTAACTAGGTCCCGAGTACCACACAATATTAAATCCAGAGTCACCTGTCCTCTGGTGGGCTCTAAGGCACAATCATTCAGCACGTCAAGGAATCCAGTCTCTCTTTCTTGACCAGAGCACCAGTTGACCCAGTCGATATGAGGATAATTGAAGTCCCCCATAATTACAATCCTGTCTCTCTTGTTCACCGCCCTGATTTGTTTCCTCGTTTCAATGTCCCCTTCAATTTTTTGATCCGGAGGACGATAGCACACTCCCACTATTACATCGCTCTTTCGGCCTGGTAGTTTAACCCACAGTGACTCTATGGTGGAGTCCGGCGCACCTTCAGTTTCTACTCTGCTGAATTCTATCTCTTGTTTGATATAGATGGCCACCCCACCACCAACACGCCCTTTCCTGTCCCTCCTATAGAGTTTCTAGCCTGGGATTGCATTATCCCACTGGTTCTCTGCATTCCACCAGGTTTCCCTTATGCCTACTATATCAATGTTTTCCCTAGCCACCAAACATTCCAGTTCCCCCATCTTTGCTCAGAGACTTCGGGCATTTGCATAATAACACCTATATATGGGGGTTCCCTAAGGAGGGACTCTTATTTGATCCCTTTTCCCCACCGCTCTTTCTATTGGACAAACTGTCACTTTCACTCATGTTTGAAGTTCTATTACCTACTTCTCCATTACTCTGTGGTATACCTCCATCCTCCTCTTCCCGTAGGGATAAGGAGTTCTGAACCGGACGGCACTCAGCTCCTGTTGGCTTTCTCTGCCACCTTTTTAATGTTAAGCGCCAGCAGCCTGGTTCAAGTGAAGCCCGTCCCTCTTGTCCAGGCCTGGCTTGTTCTAGAACGTCCCCCAGTGCCTAATGAATCTAAACCCTTCCTCCCGACACCACCGTCTCATCCACACATTGAGACCCCTGAGCTCCGCCTGCCTAGCTGGCCCTGCGCGTGGAATGGGTAGCACTTCTGAGAATGCTACCTTGGTGGTCCTGGACTTCAGCGTCCTGCCTAGCAACCTAAATTTGGCTTCCAGGACCTCCCGGCTGCATTTCCCCACATCGTTGGTGCCAACATGCATCACAACCGCTACCTTCTCCCAGCACTCCTTACCAGCCTATCTAGACGAGATGTGATGTCTGCCACCTTATTAAATCCAGGCAAGTCACCATGTGGTCCTCACATCCATCACAGACCCCCCTCTTTATATTCCTAACTATAGAATTGCCCACTACAAGGAGACCTCGACCCCCCTCCCGCCGAGGAGCATCCTTAGTGAGACTGGATGCGGGCTCATCACTGGAAGAAGGGGTGATGAGCTGGGGGATTGATTCCCTCTGTTCCAGGCTGACGTCTTCCAGCCCTGAGACGCCTTTCTCCAGCAGCTGAGGAGCTGACTGTCTGAGGGTGGGACGAACCCTGCAAGTCCCTGGATGTCTCACCATGGCCCCTCGCTGCCTGCCTCTGCTTCTCCAGGTCCGCAACCAAGGCCTCTAGGGAGCAGACGCGTTCCCTGAGTGCCTGGAGCTCCTTGCACTGAGGACACTCCCACGACTTATGCCCCAGAGGCATATAGTCATACATGTGGCACTCTGTGCAAAACACTGTATAGCCACCACCCAACTGCTGGCTATCTGCCTCCATCTCTGTGTTTGTTTAGGAATGAGCTGCCCTGCTTCTTAGAGAAAGGGCAGAGTCTGGGGCCCTGGATTCCTCGCCTTGCTGCTTAACTTGCACAGATGCGTAACTCGCTTGTTTATCAGGCACTTTGTCGCAGGACAGCACTCGCAGCTCGTGAAGGCACTCGCTAGAAGGTTCTACTATATATAGGAAGTTCTTCCTTCCTTCCTCTGCTAGAAAGTTCTTCCTTTCTACCTGCCTGAAAAGGGTTGGTCCACACCTGAAGGACAATAGAGGCTGATTGCTGCCCTAGGAATTGAGATAACGCGATTACCTTCTGAAAGGGGTCACTCCCTAGTTGGCCTAGTTCCCACGCTCTTATAGTTCCCACAAAGTCTTCCACTTTATGCTGCCTTATGCCTGAGCTTTTGGCTAAAGTGTATTTTAGGCCCCCAATAGTTTAAAACACTAAAACTTTAGTTTAATTTAGTTTAATTAGTTTAGTGTTTAGTCTTTAGTGTTTAAACTAAAGTGTTCAAAACACCAAGAGTGCTATCCCTCCAGAGGCATTTCTACAGGGATGGCAAAGCTCTAAGTTTTGCAAGAAGCCTTACCCTGTCATGTAAATCCCTCCTCTCCCTTGCTGCTGTAGCCAGTAAGCAACGCCAAGATGTTGCTGTTCTCTGTGAAGATTGGCTAAAGCGGTGCAGGAGAGGCATGATTTCCACTGCAAGGTGAGGCTTCTTGCAAAACTTAGAGCTTTGCCATCCCTGTAGAAACGCCACTGTATCCCTCCTGTGCTGAGACTTCACCTCTGTCTTATTTCAGTTCCTACTCTTCCCTATGTTTTATCTGGGTTCTTACTCACAAGTAGACTCTGGTCTTACTCAGAGTAGAGTTGTGTAGGCTTGAGCTGTAATTCTCTACAGAATCAGCTCCCTGTCAGCTACTACTAGCTGCTTTTACTATTACTACGTTCGTTTGTGCCTATTTAGTTATATGTATTTCCCCCACCTGGCTTCTGTTCCCTGACTACTGGGCCTTCACAATCTCCTCCTCTACTTATAAGGTTACACTTTTAGCTCTACTTTTAGCTCTATTTTGTCTAACTTGGCTCTCCAATTCAGTGAAGCATTTTTGCTGGTTTATAGCCATGTTTTTTGAACTTCATCTGCAAGCCATGTTTTCCACATAGACTCACTCTTCTAGGAATCCACGGCATTTACTGCAAAACTCCTGTGCATTGCAGAGTTTAGAGAGAACACTCAGTTTGCATGAAGGACTAACCAGGCCTGATGGTTTCACAACAGTCCCATGTGCACCCTAATATACAGGATTCCTTTGCAACTGCACATTTTACTGGGAGATCAGCATTTGTGAACAAGTAACCTTTTGTGGAAGCTTGTACACCAGTGCTATTCAAACTTTTTAGACCGGCACCCACTTTTTAGAATGGCACTCGTATCGGGACCCATCGGAAGTGATGTTATGAACTTGGGAGTGATGTTGTAGCAGGAGGTGACATAATCAAGCAGGATGTGCTGTCATTGTAACATAATAAAATGACACTCCTGAAATATAAATTGGCATTCTTGGACTGCACCAACTGTACAACCATGAAACATCCCTGAGACAAAGCAAGATTAGGACAAAATATGATGTAAGAGCACTGAACTGAAAATATTTTTTTTTAAAAAAACCTCACTTGAAAATTCAAACTGTTAACATTCACAAAAGGAATATAACAAGAGGAAGGTCTGCAGTTTCCAAGATGGCTGCTCCCAGCTTTCTGCAACCCACATGACCCACCAAGTGGGTCCCGATCCACAGTTTGGATAGTACTGTTGTATACCATTAACAATCCTAAAGATGTGAGAAGAACTCTGTGGGAAGAGCCTAGAGGTCTATTTAGGCAAGCTTCCTCTTTCATATACTGGGTTGTGGGAAGCCCACAGTCTTCTCATTAGGAATTCCTGATATTAGGAATCATTCTCATTAGGAATGTTCAAGGAATCTCAGAATTTGCCAATTTGACCACTGTTGTACTATGAGCTTTCATGTGGTGCTGTCTTCTTATACTGCTACACACCACTCTTCTGTTTTGGCTATTACAGATATTCTCAGGTGGGAATTTGTTGCAGAAGCTCAGAGAGACTTCAGTTTGGGGCTACTTTTTACATTCAGCAGGATCAAATGGTCAAACTTTCCCAGGTTGCAGATGTGTATGTGAGCCAGGGTGGAGGAAAGGTTGAATGTTTATGTCCCCCCATTTTTGAATGTGCATACTTGTTGCGCATACAAAAAATAGCATTCCAGGGTAAAGGTAGGGGGAACCTAGGAATAGATGCCTGCTTTTTTTGTTCTATGTGTTGGATATTTGCCTAATAGAAGTGGGTAATGAATATATATATAATAAAGGAACTGAGTTCTGCAGGTCTTTGCATACAAAAGCAAAACGTTGCAGGTGCAGAATTGTGCTGACTGGTTTGATTGACTTGTGATAAATCCATCTACACTGGAAACCAGTCAATCCAATAAGAAAATGGTGATGGCTTGTTTTTAAGCTCTAAAATGGTGTGCCTGGAAAATAACCCCAGCAGAGATTTCCTCAGTTAAGATGCAGAATGATTTTGTCCTGATTATATAGATGAGATCCATGATAAGGACTCTCAGCTTCAATAATTGTGATCCTTTTTTCCCTTCTTTGGTGGCATTTGTTGCATTTTTATTCATGCTAATATCAAACAGGTGGTGAATTAGCAACCAAGTCATGTCAGTGATTTGGAAAAAAGGCTGATTCTTCTCTCTCTCTCTCTCTCTCTCTCTCTCTCTCTGTTTGTGTGTGTGCGCGTGCGCGTGCGCACTAACTGTTCATCTATCTATAGTACAAAAAGTGATATACTGTATTTAAGTTTCAGTGCCATAGTTTCCCCCAAAGAGTCTATATCTGTATTCTATCAATTCTTATGGCCAATTACCAGAAAAAAATTTTAATTACTTAATTACAAAAAATTACAAAACATTTTTGTAAGTCATTACAAAAAAAAAACTTAATTAAATTTGATTTTGTCGTTGGGAGGCGCTACATTTTATTTTGACATCAGGACTCTTCTTTCCACTTGGATGATTTCCATGTATATTCAGTATGAAGGCTAGTCCAAGTTGCTTTGTCTTCCAATCAAAGCTGGAGCCCTTGTAAATCTTATCGCAATTCCTTTCGTTTTCAGTCCTGCAGACGTTTTGCCTGAGGAGCATAACAGTTTTGCTTTGAATTTTGCAATGTTGACACCTTTGGTGGCAACTCTAATAACGTTTACATACTTCCTCCTATCCACTGAGATCAACATGGTAGCCATTATGTGTGGCACTTTAGTTCACAGCTATCTTGATTCAGAGCATGTACAGCAGTAGCAGCTGTTTGGACAATACAAAGGAACTCAAATGCTGACTCAGAACAATCCTATCCACACTTACGTGGGAGTAAGCCCCATTGACTATAATGGGACTTATTTCTCAGTAGACATGCATAGGATTGGGTTTATAGTGTAATGCGGTGGTTCTCAAACTGTGGGTCTGTGGCCCACCAATGGGTCATGGCCCAACTTTTGGTGGTTCATGAAACTGAGAGGGTAGATTAGGCTATGTGCATCAAGAGTAAAACATCCCGCTGTTTTTTTTGGGGGGGGGGGAGCACTGCTGCTCAATCACCATTATAACCACAGAGGGTTGAATAGCTGGCAAAGTGAAACTTTTTTTTAGATGGGTCCTGATGCTAAAAGGTTTGGGAACTGATGATGTAATGGATGGTGTAATCAGCAATGGGATTCAAAGATTGACAAGGGGAACGCTGGGTGGGACTAACGCGGGGCTTCCGCGTGATTGGCTGCCCATCCGCAGCATTCCGCAGCTGTTCTGACCTCGGGGGGGCTGCTCCCGGTTAGCGTGCCCCACTGCTGCTTGCCCAGGCACTTGGCGCAACCTTCACCTGTCCCCCGCGGCGAGTGGGAGCCCCCCCCCCGAGGCCAGGACAGCTGCGGAACGCTGCGGACGGGCTGCCACTCAAGCAGAAGGCCCACCTAAGTCCTGCCCAGCGTTCCCCTTGTCAATTTGTGAATCCCATCGCTGGGTGTAATGGTGGTATGGTGTATTTGGGCGTCGGTGAAAGGTAAGCAACCAGGTAAGCAACCTGGTGGGGACTTCATAAGAACATAAGAACATAAGAAGAGCCCTGCTGGATCAGGCCAAAGGCCCATCTAGTCCAGCTTCCTGTATCTCACAGCGGCCCACCAGGTGCCCCAGGAAGGCATGAGACTACAAGATGCTTGCATCCTGTTGCCACTCCCTTGCACCCGGTACCAGTAGCCCATCACCTTTGTAAGGAGGTTGCACAATCCATCATTGCCTATAGCCCACGATGGACCTTTCCTCCAGATATCTGTCCAATCCCCTCTTGAAGGCATCAAGACCAGATGCCATCACCACCTCCTGTGGCAAGGAGTTCCACAGATTAACTACCCGCTGGGTAAAAAAGTACTTCCTTTTATCTGTTTTAACTCTCCCAACCCTCAGTTTTAGCAGATGCCCCCTGGTTCTGGTGTTTTGAGAGAGGGAAAAGAACATCCCTCTATCGACTCTATCCCTTCCATGCATAATTTTGTATGTCTCAATCATGTCCCCCCTCAGGCGCCTTTTTTCTAGACTGACGAGCCCCAAACGCTGCAGTCTTTCTTCATAAGGGAGGTGCCCCAGCCCCGTAATCATTTTTGTCGCTCTCTTCTGCACCTTTTCCAACTCCACTATGTCCTTTTTAAGATGCGGCGACCAGAACTGGACACAATATTCCAGGTGTGGCCTTACCATCGATTTGTACAATGGCATGATAATATTGGCTGTTTTATTCTCAACCCCTTTTTTAATTATCCCAAGCATGGAATTGGCCTTCTTAATTGCTGCCGCACACTGGGTCGATACCTTCATTGAATTGTCCACCAGCACCCCGAGATCTCTCTCCTGAGCTGTCACAGACAGCTCAGAACCCATTAGCCTATAGGTAAAGTTTTGGTTTTTGGCCCCAACGTGCATCACTTTACATTTGTCTACGTTAAAACGCATCTGCCATTTTGCTGCCCATTCCCCCAACTTGGAGAGATCATTCTGGAGCTCTTCACAATCCTTTCTGGTTTTTACCACCCGGAAAAGTTTTGTGTCATCTGCAAACTTAGCCACCTCGCTGCTTATCCCTGTCTCCAGGTCATTTATGAATAAGTTGAAAAGCACGGGCCCCAAGACAGATCCCTGGGGCACTCCACTTTTCACCTCTCTCCATTCTGAAAATTGCCCATTGACCCCCCACTCTCTGTTTCCTGGCCCTCAACCAATTCTGGATCCATAAGAGGACCTGCCCTCTTATTCCCTGACTGTGAAGTTTCTTCAGCAGTCTTTGGTGGGGGACCTTGTCAAATGCCTTCTGAAAATCTAGGTATATGATATCCACAGGTTCACCCACATCCACGTGCCTGTTGACCTTTTCAAAGAATTCCAAAAGGTTTGTGAGGCAAGACCTACCCTTACAGAAGCCATGCTGACTTTCCTTTAGCAGTACTTGTTCCTCTACCTGTTTTAGGATTTTATCTTTGATGAGGCTTTCCACCATCTTACCCAGAACAGACGTTAGGCTGACCGGCCTGTAGTTTCCAGGGTCCCCCCTTCTCCCTTTTTTAAAGATTGGCGTGACATTGGCTATCCTCCAATCCTCTGGCACCGTGGCCGTTTGAAGGGACAAGTTGCATACTCTAGTTAAGAGGTCAGCAACTTCATTCTTTAGTTCCTTAATTACTCTTGGGTGTATACCATCTGGGCCTGGTGACTTATTTAAATGTAGTTTATCAATTTGATCTAAAACATCTTCTTTATTAACCAGTATCTGATTTAATTCCTTCATTAGGAAGGGCTGTTCGGGCTGTGGTATCTGCCCAAGTTCTTCTGCTGTGAAGACAGATGCAAAGAATTCATTCAATTTCTCTGCAATCTCCAAGTCCCCTTTTATCTCATCTTTCCCTCCCTCACCATCCAGCGGGCCAACCGCCTCTCTGGCAGGTTTCCTGCTTCTAACATATTTGAAGAAGCTTTTATTATTCCCTTTTATGTTGCTAGCCATGCGTTCCTCAAACGCTTTCTTGGCCTCCCGTATCACCTTCTTACTTGTCTTTTGCCAGAGTTTATGTTCCTTTTTATTCTCCTCACTGGGGCAAGACTTCCATTTACGGAAAGAAGCTTCTTTGCTCTTTACAGCTTCTCTAACTTTGTTTGTCAGCCATGCAGGCACCCAGCTGGACCTTGTCGAACCCTTCTTTCTTTGCGGTATACACTTCCGCTGGGCCTCTACTACTGTTATTTTAAACAGCCTCCATGCAGCCTGGAGGGATTGGACTCTTTTTACCTTCCCTTTCAATTTCTGTCTAACTTGTCTCCTCATCTGAGGGAAATCTGCCCTTCGAAAGTCAAGGGTTCTTGTGTCAGATTTGCTCTGCACTCTATCCTGGACATGCATGGCAAAACCAATCGCAGCATGGTCACTGTTCCCCAATGGCTCAGTAACACTTACATCCCTAACTAGGTCCCGAGTACCACACAATATTAAATCCAGAGTCGCCTGTCCTCTGGTCGGCTCCATGACTAGTTGCTCTAAGGCACAGTCATTCAGCTCGTCAAGGAATCCGGTCTCTCTTTCTTGACCAGAGCAGCAGTTGACCCAGTCAATATGAGGATAATTGAAGTCCCCCATGATTACCATCCTGCCTCTCTTGGTCACTGCTCTGATTTGTTTCCTCATTTCAAGGTCACCTTCAAGTTTTTGATCGGGAGGACGATAGCACCCCCCCACTATTACATTGCTCTTACGGCCCGGCAGTTTAACCCACAGTGACTCCATGGTGGAGTCTGGCCCACCTTCAGTTTCTACTCTGCTGGATTCAATCCCTTCTTTGATATAGATGGCCACCCCTCCGCCAACACGCCCTTCCCTGTCCCTCCTATAGAGTTTATAGCCTGGGATGGCAGTATCCCACTGGTTCTGTGCACTCCACCAGGTTTCCGTTATGCCTACTATATCAATGTTTTCCCTAGCCACCAAACATTCCAGTTCCCCCATCTTTGCTCGGAGACTTCGAGCATTCGCATAATAACACCTATATACGGGGTTCTCTAAAGAGGGACTGTTTTTTGATCCTTTTTCCCCTCCTCTCCTTTTACTGGACAAACTGTCACTTACACTCAGCTTAGAAGTTCTATTTCCTACTCCTCCATTACTCTTTGGTATTCCTCCACCCTCCTCTTCCCTTAGGGATGAGGAGTTCCGAACTGGACGCCGCTCGGCTCCTGTCGGCTTTCCCCCAGGGATCAGTTTAAAAGCTGCTCTGCCACCTTTTTAATATTAAGCGCCAGCAGCCTGGTTCCATTTTGGTTCAAGTGAAGCCCGTCCCTCTTGTACAGGCCTGGCTTGTTCCAGAATGTCCCCCAGTGCCTAACAAATCTAAACCCTTCATCCCGACACCACCGTCTCATCCATGCATTGAGACCCCTGATCTCCGCCTGCCTAGCTGGCCCTGCACGTGGAACGGGTAGCACTTCTGAGAACGCTACCTTGGGGGTCCTGGCCTTCAGCGTCCTGCCTAGCAACCTAAATTTGGCTTCCAGGACCTCCCGGCTACATTTCCCCACATCGTTGGTGCCAACATGCACCACGACCGCTACCTCCTCCCCAGCACTCCTAACCAGCCTATCTAGACGAGACGTGATGTCCGCAACCTTCGCACCAGGCAGGCAAGTCATCGTGCGGTCCACACATCCGTCGCAGACGCCCCTCTCTATATTCCTAACTATAGAATCGCCCACAACAAAGAGACAGCAACCCCCCTCCCGCCGAGGAGCATCCTTAGTGCGACTGGATGCGGGCTCGTCACTAGAAGAAGGGGCCCCCACTGGGGGATTGATTCCCTCTGTTCCAAGCTGACGTCCTCCAGCCCTGAGACTCCTTTCCCCAGCAGCTGAGGAGCTAACCTTCTGAGGGTGGGACGAATCCTGCAAGTCCCCGGATGTCTCACCATGGACCCTCACTGCTTGCCTCTGCTTCTCCAGGTCCGCAACCAAGGCCTCTAGGGAGCAGATGCGTTCCCTGAGTCCCTGGAGCTCCTTGCACCGAGGACACACCCAGGACTTATGCCCCAGAGGCATATAGTCATACATGTGGCACTCTGTGCAAAACACTGGATAGCCCCCGCCCAACTGCTGGCTACCTGGCTCCATCTCTCTGTTTATTTAGGGATGAGCTGCCCTGCTTCTCAGAGAGAGGGCAAAGTCTGGGGCCCTGGCTTCCTCGCCCTGCTGCTTAACTCGCACAGATGCGTAACTCGCTTGTTACCTGGCACTTGGTCTCGGACGAGGCACTTCGTCGCAGGACAGCACTCGCCGCTCGCGTCCCCACTCGCAAAGAACCTAGGGTTCAGGTTCAGACTTCAGACCTAGGGTCTCTTGGTAGCCACATCTACTGGTACTTGCTGCTAGTAGTGATGTGAGTACCTTATTTATGTGTTGTTGGGTCTGAAATTAATGTGAACATATTTAAGATTTTCAATCTAGTTCTATTTTTTCCCAAACATGAATGTTAGCATGAGGGACAGGAATACGTCTCGAGGGAAGCAAACCGCAAGAAAGTTATTTGCTTTTCTCACTTTGTCTGCCCGAATGAATTTGAAAATTTAGCAACAGCTCGTCACTCTGCAGAATGAAAACCAAAATACTGGCTGACAGGGAGTAAATAAATAATTACAGGGAAATATATACATCAGTTCCTTGAGGCGGTGAATTTAAATGAGAACTTGTTTATGCACTTTTAGTAATCTGAATAAATGCACTTGCAGGGAAGTTTTAGGGGTTTATGCACCTAACGATCTGTACTGGTCACATGGGATATCTGTTGTTTGCAGTTTCGAGTGACCCACCAGTGAGCGCATGCCAATATGGATGAGTATGTATGATCTGGCTGACCCTGTACTTTGCCTCCAGGGCTATGGAAATACCTTGGTATCAAACCAAAAAAAAAAGTTGATTGCTACCTTGACCTTTTCACACACATCAGGAAATATGGTTGCTTGCATGAAATTTTTTTTTAATAGGAAACAGTTGACACTGTACTAACATTTCAAACATTGCTCCTTGGGCAGTTCCTAGGACTTCATTTGCATCTCCAGTCTTGCCATTGAGATCATAGTTCTGCGATGATCTAAAATCCATTGGAATCTGTTTTTGCCAGATATGGGCAGGAACTCTGCAACCTTGTCCCACAGCAATTTGTCCTGTGAGGTTTAAATCCCATCATTCTAGAGTATGTCGTTATAAACTTGCACACAAGGCCACTGCTCATCTTCACAACCATTTGTCCGTAGTGTCCTCAGTTGAACCTAGAAGACAAAAGTTCTCTACATTATAAGAATCACTGGAAGAAAAACTAGTTACAGGCGCCAATCCTATCCCCCACCAGTTCATGAAATGCAGTGGCACCAATGGAATATGTGCAGCATCTGAAGGTGGGTAGGTGACCAGATGGCCCACGAGAAGTATGTAAACATCTTTTTTGGTCAATGGGACTTCCCAGACTATTCCTAGCTATTTATGTGGTGTAAGTCCAGGGAGCCTCAAGGGGTGGGCTTATGCCAGGAACGGGGGATAGGATCCAGGTATGTGCTGCTGTCACTGAGGTCTACATTGTCCTGCCCCCTGCCCGGCCTATTCCCTGCCCCAAACCTTTCCCAAACTGCACCATGACATGCTGTCAATGCCATCTTATCTGCTCTGGTGTGGCCTGGGAGGGCTGTTGGCACATGTGCGGAGCCTCTGGCCATTTGCACCAGTGATCCTGTAGCGTGCTGCACTGGCAATTATGGTGGTGGATCAGGAAATCTGCTGCTATGAGTGCTCAATACGGTTTGGCTATCCTTTTGATTTGCTATCTATCACTATCCAGAACTATAGCACTAGTAGTTAGCTCATCTTGTTGCATTGCACAAATTAAGGTTTATTCCACAACAACAGAGTTAGCACTCCTTTTATGGGAGTGTGGGGCATTGCATGTGTCCTTGGAAGTGGGAACTTGCCATCCATCTGGGAAAGGACTTTTCCCTCTGACTCTGCTTCAGGGAGAAAAATGTTCCCTATGCTTCCCTTCTGCCAGTATTATGCCTTGGTGCAGCATCTGTAATAGGCTGTACATTCAATTGCAGCCCCCTCCCCCACAAACTCATTTTGTGTTGGTCTTTGCAGCTTGCTATGCTGATGGATAATTTTGCATTCTCCCCATCATGAAGCCAGTTCCTTCAACCCCACCAACGGTGTGTGCCTGTGCTTTCTATATTGGTGCAAGCAGTCTGCTTGCCAAGTTGTTGTTCTCCAAATTGATCACCCCGGGTTCTTCATTTCATTCAAACAGGGCAGCAAGTTATTTTGTAAATGAGGAGGCTGCTGTCCTTAGTCACATAACTGCGATTTGGCATATTGGGTACAGTACGAAAATTTCAGCTGAGCAGATGGCGTCAGGATTTAAATGAAACACGCATGAGATGCAGTTAGCCCAAGCGCTGAACTTGTGTACTTGTTATTTTTATTTCAAGTAGGTTAGGCAGAAATTATGTTATGATTACTGTTATTGTTGCTGTCCTTGTCAAACACTTCCATAATGTCTCCCCCTTCCCTTTAATTTGGTGCTAAAGACCTCTTCCCACACACATGCACCTACATTTCGTTCTCTCTCCCTCTTCTCCCCCTTTCTCCCACAATGTGCCAACGGTTTCATATCAACCCTGTTGTTGCTGGACTCTTGAAATCCTGGCAGTCATGACTGCTAAGGAGAATCTGCCTGGTACGATGACAGTTGCTTTGTTCTCCAACACTATTCTCCAACAGAGGTGTCAACACTGTGTGTTTAGGCTCATTTTCCTCTTGGGGAAAATTGCCCTCTTTGTCACCAAGGAGAACAATTCTCCTGCCAGGCAGTTTGAAATATTACCTTGCTGCGACCGCTCCGAAATAGGGATCTGAGCAGCGTGATGCTGGAGAATGGAAAAGCTGTTTCCCATGTTGTGGCTCAGTTGTATACTGGAAGGTAAGAGCAAAGATAAGGCGAGAATCATGCAGCATTCTCGCCAAGAAGTCCAGTGAACAGGGGATAGCTGGAACGTTCAGAGTCTTTTCCAAGATAGATAAAGGAGAAGCAGACCTCGGAGTTCAGGGCTGATATTACCTGAGTAGAGGGCGGGTGTGTTCTTACACTTTTCCAGACATCAGCAGGTTACTCTGGCTTCAACAGTAAAGTGCTTCTGAATTGTCCACACTGCCATATCAGCAGGTATACCTTTGCTTTGTTGTAAGGCTTAAAAAGCAAAGTCCTTCCCTTATTCCCTGGGAAGATTCTGTCTACTTCCGCTTGGTCTCAAGCAAACCCCACAGAGGCAGAGCATGTTCCTATTCACTAAAATGACAGGAGCGTCAATCAGCAACTTAGACAGGGTCTTATTTGTTCGACCATGTGACTCTGTTCTTATTTCCAAGTTCGCAGATTACCATCTCCCACCCACCTTAAAGAGGAGGCTCTCAAGAGCACTTTAAAGGGGGATTAGTCAAATTTTGGCAGACAAGGAAGATGTACAAAGGTAGATGTCTTACCATTCATTCAGTCCAGTGAATCTAAAAATCCTGTGGTGTTTGGCTTTATGTAGTTAAACTGTAGGGTTCTTGTAGTCACCAGTACAGAAAATCATTATTTCACTTTGTGGGAGGTGGGCTTGGAAACGTTCATTCTTTTTACTATTACACAATAACTGATTATTAGGAGGTTTTTTTTTGTTAAAAATGCATAAAAACACAAAACACTGCTTTTTTTGTATTAAAATGTCCAAATAAAAACACAAAACATTGCATTTTGGTATTTTAAGATATTTTTCATAAATTAAAATAGATTTATTTTCCAATTAGAAATAATTCTGTGGCTGCATTTGCTGACACTATATCACCTCTGTCACCTACCTAGTACATTTTGAAGCCTTTAAAATGAATAAAAATGAGAACTTAGAATACAAAAAATAACTCTGCTTTCTGCCTTTCAAATCATGAAAACTGTGAAATATAACACAATTTTCAAACACCCCTACTGATTCTATAAGGCCAAATTGGTTCATGTAGATGGCTCTCACTAATCCCTAGCGGAAAGAAACTAGCTGGGCCTTGTTCTGATACAGCAAGGCAAGTTTTTATTATGACTCATCCACGTTAACTGATCTTGTGAATGTTCCTCTGGTGTATCCTTTCAGTAAATGAAAATAGGCAAAAGGGAACAGTTAAGATAGAGCGCTTTAAAAAGAGTTAAGTCATATTGTTTTTTAATGTTGGGTTTTGGCACAATTCATAAGTATATTAAAGCAGGTGTTTTCAAAGCGTTACAGAGGCATGAGCAGTTGTTGGAGAGCATATCTTCTCATAATTGACACTTGCAGAACTTTGTGTATCCCGCTGCCTTTATTGAGCAAGAACTAGACACTGCAAAGGTGAATTAGAGACTGCAAGGCCCTTGTGCACTTGAATAGGTTGCTTGCTAATGATGATGATGGTAGAGGTCAGTAGGGTGACCCCTTTGTCAGATTTTTGTTTCTCTGTTCTTGCCTCATAAACTTTACATTGTGCTATAATTCTGTATCGTGATGCAGAGAACTTCGTAGGCTCATGAAGTTCGGACACCCACAAGGGTTTTCCTTCTTTTATTGGATTGGGAAAGCTCCATGCAAAACAACGATGCATGCATGGAGCTGCCCATTCCAGGAAACGAACAAGGAACCTCATTCCTGTATGAGTTCAGTATGCACTTTGCAGTGGACTGAGCTGAGATGCTGGTTCCTTTTAACAGTCTGATATGGAGCTGTTTTGACAGCCTCAGATCAAAGCGTGTAGACACTATCTCTTGAACTCCAAGAAAAGAATATACATATGTAAACTAGAACAAATGCATATTTATTAGTACAAAAATATATATTCCAATAGATAATAAATATTAATATTCTTCATTTGCGAAGTAGCTCATTTTTTGGTTCCTTTCTTTGCTGATCTCCTGTGTATCATGGACACTCTCAGAGGAAACTAAACACACAACTGTATTAATAAAAGCCAGGCAGGCTATGCAGTCTCCTGCCCCCCCTGCCACCCCCAAGAACTAGTGATCCTCCTTAGCATCATTCTCAGTTCTGGGGAACTGGGCACGGTGGAGATCCCTGTCCCTGGCTAATTTTTTTTCCCATTGGGAATTAAGGTGGAATATCCGGAGAGGTGCCGTCTTAACCTCTGACTTATCAGAAGACCTCCGCAGTGTGTTGGGGTGGTGGGGTTCCCATACAATTGCCGTAATAGGTGAGTTAGCCAAGAGGGCATAACAACCCCAGTCCCTGTAAGCTGGTTGGTCTGCATTTCTGCCACAATCCTTTTTCTACCCCCTCTTCCCCAAGCAGGAACTGCCGAGCTTAGGTTTTTTGCTCCTTTGCTACCTGGCTGCCTTCTAGCTCAGCATTGCTAACACTGCCTGGCAGCAGCACTGCAGAATGAAAAGTCCTTCTCCAAGCCCAGTTAATGATCCCCTGGAATGAACCCGGACCTTCTGCATGCAAGACAAGCGTTCTGTCCACTGAACCAATGGGTTTTGGGCCGGCTCTTCCTCTTTCCCCCCTTTCAGTCTGCCCCCTATTCCCAACAGCTTCGTTTTATGCAATGGGGGGGGGGAAACGTGCCTCATTGATGGCAGCATCTGCTGCTCATCAACCCCACTTCTACCACCTGCCACACAAATCCTTATCAGAATATAGTAGGCATGTTTTTATTTGTCGTAAATTGTAAGTTGCACATCGTTCAGAGGGTGTGCTGTGCTTAAGTCAGAGGTGTAGCTGAGGGGGGCAGGGGGTATGTTGCCACAGGTGCCACACTTTGAGGGGATGCCAACCCACACCCCAGTGGTGGATCCTGAGGCAAACTGGTCGTGTGCGAAAGACAGAAGTGTCTTTCAGAGGCCTCCAGAAGGTCTTCTGAGGCCTGGGGGGATTGTATTGGGTGCCAAAAATGTACGTGTTCCTGTGTACCGGAGGCCCTAGCTCCACCACTGGCAGAGTGAGAGAGAGAGAGAGAGAGAGAGAGAGAGAGAGAGAGAGAGAGAGAGAAATGGGTAGCTGCATGGTGTTTGAGAGAGGGGGGGACTTTATTCTTTTTTTAAAAAGATACACAGCGAATGACACGCGGTGTTAGAACAGAAAAATAAAGTCCCAAAAATCACTAGCTCGTGTTGCCTGCGAGGGTCAGGTCTCAACTAGAGACCTAAGATATGTAAGATAAGGTAAGATAAGATATATGGACACTGACGTTCCTTCAAAATGCAATTGGAGTAGGTGAGATCCCTGGCAGGAAAGAGATATCTGTATACATGCACCCAAATAAAAGAGATCAAAATGGCAGAAAAACGGGAAATAGCAGGCAATGGCTGAATCCCCTGTGGCCAGTTACACCTTAGGAAGGGGGATAAATCTGCCTACTCTCCTTCTGCTCTCCAAACTTCACTGCAGTTCTAACCTCCCTGCAACATACCTGCCTTGCTGAGGTAACTTTACTCAATCACCAAACCAAGCAAGACAATAATAGCTGGGTCAACCACACCAATGGTCACAGTGGTTCCATGATGCTCTTTTGCATGCCACAACTGTCTTCTTGTTCTTCACAGTGTTCTATCTCTCCATGCCAAGTAAAAGAAGCTCTGTCCCCTTTCAATTCGGAGACTGCCTCCCCAGGCGCGTACCTGGGCGCACGTTTCCCGCCGGCAAGGGGCGCGCGCAGGCACAGTTCCTCCCGCCGAGGGAAATCAGGTGGGGGAAAGACGCAGCTTTCCCCCGCCTGATTCCCCACTCGGCGGGAGGAACCCTGCGCGCCCCTTGCTGACGTTTCCTGCTGGCAAGGGGCGCGCGCAGGCACAGTCCTTCCCCCCCCGGCTGCTGCTGGAGTGCTTAAAGCGCCCCAGCAGCAGCCCGGGGAAGGAAGCTGCCGCCGCGCGCCCCGAGC
>JAJKFI010000005.1:25090930-25104956 GCA_029204185.1 Lerista edwardsae
TAGGCTGGCATAGTTAGGCCAGCAAAGTTTGGCTGGCACAAGGGACAATATAAAGTATGTTTGGACCACTCTTGGAGTCAGAGAGGCCAGCACACAGACGTGCGCCATCCTCCCTGACTCCGAGAGTGCCCCAAATGTGCTTTACGGGAGCTCTTGTGCCAGCCAAACTTTGCTGGGCTAACTGTGCTGGCCTGACTCCAGGTTAGGATTGCTCTCTAAGAAAAAAAGCTTTAATTGGCTTTCAATGGAAACTTTTAAAAATTAAAATGGGGGGGGATAAATTGGAATCAACGGGATTGGAACCTTGGCAAAGTCAAAATGATAAAGCACCCCTATGTCTCCCACCATGGTTTCGCCCCATTTTGGAAGCTCCCCCAAATGATTGTTAAAGGGAAAAAAATTGGAAAACGTGACGTATTTCACATAATATATTGTCTGGCCCTCAAGCTTCTGACTGGAAATAAAATCCTGGCTGTGTTGACACCTGTGCTTCATCCAGAAGCAGTAGTGAGCCTACCTATCAGTTGGGGGGGGTGTCACTTGCCCCCAGGTGGTACGCCATTGGAGGGGGGGTGCAAAGGTGTCTCTCTGCTGACAGAGGTGAGCCATATGAGCAACGTTTGGCTGGTCTGCTCGCCCTTGCTCTGAAACAGCTCCAAAATGGAGCATGGTGTAGTGGGGACGGTGCAGGGGGTGGGGAGATGGCACGGGGGGGGCAGCAATAGTCAACCAGGTCCCAGAGTGGAGCTTTGGCTGGGTCCGCCGCTATCCAGGAATTTGGTACTTTGGAAAATTTAGCACATAGCAATTCCTCCATTCAAGAGAAGAAATAGAATAATGGTGTCACAGCCTGAGGTTGTATTACCACATCCAGCAAGGATGAATGTTGTCCCCCTGAATTAAATTTTTTTCTTCGTATACAACTTTGCAATACAACTTTGCGAACTTGAATGCTATCAACAGGGTCTCTCAGGTTAACCACCATACTTCTTAAAAAGTCCCATGATATGAATTTGCACTTCTAATGGGTTGTTAAGGCCAACTGAGTAAATAATCAGCATTTTTAAAAGCCCCCCAGTATCTATTTAAATGCTAATGTAGGCTTTTTACTTGCTTAGATTTTTTTTTTTAAATGAGAATCTTTTGCTCTTTTTTTTATTCATTTGACACAATGGGCAATTAGGTAAACAATGTCTTTTAAAACGTTTGGGCAGCCTCTGAGTGCAGCCCACCGCTGCAGAATACTTATCAGGGAACAACTGTGGTCAGAGAGTGGTCATTATGAAGCATTTTGACTTTAATAGTGTGGTGGTTGGAAACAATTCAGGCAGGAGGAGTCCTTTTCAGAGGTAGCTCAGGCAATACATATGATTTCAGTAAAGGTCGCTTACAAGCCTCTACAATCTAGCCCTTTGGGTGGGCAGAGCGCAATGCAAGAGGTAAAAGGGCAACAAATATGCAAGAGACAAACAAGTCTAGGGTTATAATCAGTTATACTTGAAGTGTTTGCTGTTGTGTATTTTCTAGTCTTCAGCTGCAGTGTTCTGGGTGTCAGACTCCAGCAGTTAAGAGCGCAATCCTAACCTGGAATTAGGCTGACCCAGTGGGGTAAGGCCCTCTTCCGTGACTGCCCCCCAACAGCAGGATGCAGCACATGCTCCATTGGCACAGCTAGGTCACTGATGAAAAGTTGGTTAGGATTGCTCTCTCAGAGTAAGAGAGGCCAGCACACAGCCATGCACCATCCCCGCATGTCAGCAGTGGTGCAAATGCGCTTTTGGTGGCCCTTGTGCTAAACTTTGCTGGCCTAACTGTGCCAGTCTAACTCCAGGTTAGGATTGCACTCTAAGGCACATTAGCATGACCCAGTAGCAGCAGCTGCTTGTGGTGGGGTGTGCTTTGGGGTTTGTGAGGAATGACTCACAGTGAGTCTACGAGAGCTAGGTTTGAGACCTTTTGTCACTCAGAGCTGACAATACTGAGCTAAAGGATTGTGATGCCTCCCTATTAGTCCCGCCACCATCTTGAACTCTTTCCTTGTTTGCTTCAGCAATTCCTAAGACAGTACGTGTTGCAGTCTTTTTCTTAACCTTCTTTTTGCCATGAGCTCTGTGATTATGTAGAGTCTCAGCAATCACCAGTGATGTGCTCAAGCCCCTAACCCCAAGCTTCAAGTCTCAAGTACTTGCGCAAATTATCGAGTCAAGTCTGGAGTCCGAGTCTAGAGTCTCAAGTCTCAACCCAAATTCTTTGAAATTCTGCCAATCAGCTGGGTGGTGAGGAGCCAGCACCCAGAAGTGCCTTTTCTCATGGCCCAGCTGATCAGTGGCGATCAAAGCCTTCAGGCAGCCTAGAACTCCAGGCTACCTGAAGACTTTAATCACAACTGATCATCTGGGCAGTGGAAGAAGACACTTCGGGGTGCCTGCTCCTTGCCACCCAGCTGATCAACCAAGTCAGCAAGAACATACACTATACATGTAGGGGCTCAGGACTAAAAATTGTTTCAAGTCCATAGTTGGGTTCACAAGTCTCTGCATCTAAGTTGAGCCTGAGTCTTTGATTGACGGGACTTAAGTGCGACTTAGGACCAAGTTGCAGGACTTGAGTGCACACCCCTGGCAATTACTTCATGCAGGGGTGGCATCATGGATTCCTCCTGGATCCCTGTTCCCCTCCCCCCACCCAGAAATTTGTGATCTTGCTGTGGCACCCTAGACTGTGGCACCCTAGTCTACAAACTTGAGGGCCTCTGGAGGATGTTTTCATTGGCATGTGGGATGGACGGGAGAAATCATGAGTCATTTAGCCAAGAGACCGGGCTTGGGATGGGACTGACTTGGGTGACACAGGCCAGATTCTAACCTCTCTCCTGGCCTGCCCAGCATTACACCGGGCTGCTTGGATTTGTGCTAGCAATTTTGCTAATGCAGATCCAAGTAGCTAATGCAGATCCAAGTAGCCGCATAGAAATGGCTGCCACAAGACACAAGGTAAGGGGAAATAAATCCCTTTACTCAGGATTAAAGAAAATCACTTCCACGTTTCAGCAAAAAGCAGAAGTGATGTTTTTATGACCTTAAAAGGCATTATGAGGCCCTGCGGGGGGTGGGGGTGAGGGTTCGGCATCTGCAGGTTTTCAATGGGCCCACATTTTCTGTGAATCTGACATATCCTGATTTCAGCATCCACAGCTGTTGAATCCTTTCACGGGCAACCTTAGCCCTCTAAGCCCAATCAGAGCGGTCAGGCCTGGAGGGTTTTCTGAGGCCTGCAGAGGCCATGTGTGATTGTCGTTTTTGGCCATTTAGGCCAAAAAAGTCACTTCCAGTTTTTGGCAAAAACTGGAACTGACATTTTATTATAAGGCATTCTGAGGCCCGTAGAAGCCCTCCAGAGAGTGGGCTGCCCAGGAAAACCATGGATTTGAGCAACCACAGTTTTCCATATCCATGTAAACTGTGGATTCAGAACCCCCAGATTCCAGCATTTGCAGGTCTCCCCAAAGCTGTGGGGCAGGCTGATGTTGACTCTCCCCTTGCCTCCCAAGGGTATTTTAAGCCCTGCAGAGGCCGCATGCACCCACCCATGGCCCCTGTGGACCTCAGAATGAGATTTCAAGTTTAAAAAGTCATTTCCGTTCTTTTGGCACAACCAGGAGTGATGTTTACATGCCTTTAAAAGTCATTTTGAGGCCCAGGGAAGCCTGAAAAACTGGAAGTTACTTTTTTTTTTTTTTTGCTTGTAAACCTCATTCTGAGGCCCACATTCTGAGGCCTGGTATGGTTTGAAGGGTGAGGGTGGGCCTGAAAAACGAGGATTTGAACATCTGCATTTTTCCTAATCCTTGGGGGTTCCTGGAACAGAACCTCCACAGGCCTGCCTCTCTCTCTCTCTCTCTCTCTCTCTCTCTCTCTCACACACACACACACACACACAGAGAGAGAGAGAGAGAGAGACAGACAGACAGACACACACACACACACACACACACACACACACACACACACACACTCTCGTATTCCTCTTGGAACCTAACTAAAAAAAGTTACCTATCTGGAGTGAAGCATAAATTGGTGGCAGAGGATAAAGCACAATGCACTAATTCAATGTGCCATGTTTTGCCTCTGAAGCATAAATATTTGAAAGTCTGCATTTCTGTTTCTGAATGAATGGATTAAGTAGCTATGAAATATTAATTCCTGTGCTTTATGCTAGGATAGAAGAGACCTACAGAAACCAGATGCATTGCTCTGTGAAAGAGGAAAAAAATCCCTTAAAAAAGATGTCATTTTAACACTTGGTAGCCTGTTGTAATACGAGAAGAATATTACAGTAAAAATGTACAGATGAGCCATCTACACATTCAGCTGAACTAGGGCTGACCTAAACAGTATCCCCTGTAATTGTTTTGCCCCATTCACTGGTGATAAAAGTGGAAGTGTCTTTTGGAGGGGATGGCAAGAGACCTGCGAAGTGGGGGGTGGGGGGCAGGGTGTTCATGCTTTATGCAAAGCAACCCATGTGCTTCTCCTGCTGCTGCTAGATCACTGTAGTGTACTGCATATTTTGGTGCAATGTGCTCTTCTCTAGAAAAAGGCACACTGCACATAAACACAATCAAATTGGCATTTATATAAAAAATTATGCGTACATCCCTCCCAGTTATTTTGTGTATATTACCCACCAAAATGCCTTTTAAATGATAATTTATGGTGTATGAATATCTGCCTTACAGCAGAAGAACTGAGACATACTGTACCTGTGTCAGAAACATAGCTTCTGATGTAGTAGTAAGCAGGGCTTCTACAGTTACATTATAGCATATGCACAAAGTGTATACATTTGTGTATATGTTCATCATTTTCAGGTATATAAACAACAACAACAACAACCTCCTGTGTTTTTCTTCCGGCAGAAGAAAATATTATCTTAGCTTTTAGGAATGTGAATACAGATTCCTTCTGTGACAGTTTTTCCTTTTGTGTTTTTAAATCAGAAACATTAGTATTCTAGCCAGCACGGCTACTACCACCTCCTCCCACCCCTCTTTCTCAGGGCGCAATCTTAACCAACTTTCGAGCACTGACCTAGCTGTTCCAATGGGGCATGTGCTGCATTCTGCAGTGGAGTAGAAGTCATGGAAACCTCCTCAAGGTAAGGGAATGTTTGTTCCCTTACCTGACAGGTGCATTGCCCTTACCCCAGTGCTGCAAAGTTGGTTAAGATTGTGCCCTCACCCTACCCATATTCCAGAACTTTATGGTGGGTATTAAAAATAAAACCCTTAATTTTAGTTCACAGTTCTCCAATGTCACGATGATACTTGGTTATGAGAAAGGAAGGAAGAGCACAGATAAGCATTGTGTATTTTTTGCATGTAGCATGCCTAGACAGTATCTAGAAAGCCTGTCAGAGTCTTGGGTTGGGCCACCAATTGCCACTCTCTAAAGCTCTTCTTTCTTTGTGCTGGGCAGTGTTCTGGCCTCTTGGGCCAATACTTGCATCAATACTTGCTCACTTTTCTTGGGATGGGGCCTTCTAGCCTTTCCACCAGACTGCAGCGAGTGAAGGGTGCATTCTTCTCTTCCTTCTCTTTGATCCCATCACCGCTTCCAGCTAATGGGATAAGTGACCATGAGGTGGAAATAAAATCGCACTTTACATGGAAAGACAATGTGCAATAAAGCAGGAGAGCCCCTGGGGGCCAGCTGAGCAAAAGAGTAGCAGCATGAGGCAGCAGGTTACATGAAAAATGAGGGCCAGGGTGGGGATGGAGCAGCTGGGGGAGGGAAATGGCTTGGGGAGCAGAGACCCCTGAGGTAAGAGCAGACCCCCCTGAGGCAGTTTTGGTTTGAAGTGTTGCTTCGAAATGAGCAGGTGGTCCACTCGCCACAGAATTTTTTTTTCCTGAGTCCTCGATAACAGTCCTGTTTGTGAGGCTGATGTGTTAAAAGTCCAGGAACAATTTGCAATTGGAATTGTTGTGTACATCGATCAGCCTCACTTGTACGTTCTCCAGCAGCTCCAGTCAGGGTCAGCAGGCACATCTGAGTAGCTCCTCCCTCTCCAGTAGGCAGGACAGATGAAAGACTTGCAGAGATGGGAGGGGCTCCTGGATCCGCCCAGTCTGGCCTTGCCTTTCGGCGAAGCAGGTCGCAGTCCTCCGGTGCTCCTAAAAAAAGAAAAAAAGAAAAAAAAGAACCGTTTAAAATTGTCAATGCATGGAGCAGAAGACTTTGAAGACTCAAAAGCCCTTGTAAGGGCTCTCAGGGTGCCCGCCTGCCTCGCGCAGCCCCGGGCAGCCCTACGTCGACTACCCCAAGGCCTGCAGCAGCGCGGACCACGCATCTCCGCTCGCGGCGGCCATTTTGTTTTTGGGGGTTTGGCGCGCGGAGCGCCCAGCAGCCTACAGCATCTGCTTGCCTCGCGGCACCTCAGTAAGGCTCAGGAAAGCGCCCAGGACCGGCGGAGAGCCCCTGCCTGATCCTCCCCTCTGAGGCAGGGTGAAGGCAGTCTGGTCGCTGTGCCTCCAGCGATCCATGCTCCGACCCCCGTCCCCGTTCAGGGCACGTGGACGGCAGCCATTTTGGGCCCGCACTAGCCTCGTCCTCCTCGTCCTTGATCTACACCACGCGGTGAGTCCGGATCATGGCGAGCCCCATGGAGGTTCCTGAAGAAGCACAGGATCACGGTGATGTATCGGTGCCCATTTCCTGGGGGGAGATCGAGGCGAGGATGCAACACTTCATTTCCTCTTGCCTGGACACAGCCCTGGGGGGGGATGCAGCGGGCCCCACGTCCACCCCCCCAGAATCTGGACAATGACTTGGCTGTCCCATGCCCCCAAGGGGAGGTTGGTGTGGAAGAGGAACAGGCAGAGCCACAGGCTCCTACAGGCCTACGGAGCTCAGCCGAGGACAGAGGCTTGCAAAGAGCAGACACCCCCTCAAGACCAAAGAGACCTAGATCTCTTAGCTAGGATAGCCTGGATTTCATTCCATCTGCTCAGAGGCCATGGATGCAGGACTCCAGTGAGGAGGCTGCTGTTTATTCCTTGGAGGAAGGGGAGATTTCAGAGGAAGAAACAGTGACTGAGAGTCACACCACTCGCCTTTTTAAAGCTGAGATGTTTCCTCGCATGCTCCCCAAGGTCTTGAGGGTATTACGTCTGCAGGATGGCCAGGAACCCTCCACCTCTTCGTCTTCTGGAACGTGGGGTGATCCTGTGGCTTTCCCGGCTCAGCAAGAGGCACCCAGAGGGTTCCCTCTTCAGGAGCATTTCAGAGCCCTTATTGATAAGGAATGGGAGAATCCAGCTAGAGACAGGGACAACAATAAACCTTCTCTAAAGCTTTATTCTTTGTTCCTGTCTGAGATGCAGCGCTTCAGGACTCTGGTCGTGGATGCACCTGTGGCGGCGCTCGGATCATCTTCCATCTTGCCCGTGGATTCTGAGGGCCTTCCCAAGGATCCAGTGGATCGGCACATTGAATTGGCCGTTCACCGGGCATTTGACTCCGCAGCAGGTGCGCTGAGAGCTTCAGTAGCTGGTTCCATGTTTGCCCGAGCGGCCTTCCTCTGGACCAGAGACCTGCTACAAGACTTTGAGGTTCCTGAGGAGGTGCGAAAGGACCTCAGGAAAATTGAGCTGGCTTCCGCCTTCGCCTCTGATGCCATGGCCGATGCGGTCCAGTTTTCAGCCCGTTCCATGGCAGCTTCTGTGGCAGTGCGACGCAACTCCTGGCTCCGGCACTGGGACGTTGACACGGCCTCACAGTCCAAAGTTGTGGGACTGCCCTTTAAGGGAGAAAAGCTGTTCGGTGAGGCACTGGTGCCGCTCTTGGTGGAGACCAAGGGCAAGAAAAAGGTTCTCCCCTCATGAGAGAAATCCAAGCCTCAGCCCAAGTCTTTGCCTCAGCTTTTTCGTGGCCATCGATCGCAATTTGGCAACGCCCCCTCCTCCGGGGCATCCACCTCCGCCTCAGGATACTTCAAGGGCTCCAGTTGATCATGGCAACGTAAGCCTTCCTTCAGACCCCATGGGCAGCCTGCTCAGCAGTCTTCCTCCAAGGGGTCCAAACCCCATTCAGCATGACGCCAGCGAGCGCCCCCTTATCGGCGGCAGACTTCAGCCCTTTGCCGATCAGTGGGACCAGACGACATCGGACTGTTGGGTGAGAGAGACTGTACGTCTGGGGTATGCCCTGGAACTTCGGGTCCTACCCCGCAATCGTTTTGTTCAGGTCCACAGACCTTCCTGTCCGTCCAAGCACCAAGAGATCTTAAAAGCTCTACAGCATCTATGCGACATTGGCGCCATCGAGGTAGTCCCGGCCTCCGAACAAGGCCAGGGGGTCTACTCCCACATTTTCGTGATCCCCAAAAAGTCTGGGGACACTCGCATCATCTTAAACTTAAAGTGGCTCAACCGTTTTGTTGCAGCACAAGTTCAAAATGGAGACACTTCGGTCTATCTTACTGGCCCTCAAGAGGGCGGACCTTCTCGCGTCTCTGGATTTGCAGGACGCTTATTTGCATATCCCCATCAGGGGGGCCCACCGTCGCCTTCTTCGCTTCTGCTACGACGGACGTCACTGGCAGTACCAGGCTCTGCCGTTCGGCTTGTCTTCAGCGCCGCGAGTATTTACCAAGGTCCTTGTCAAGTATTTACCAAGGTCCCTGTCCTTGTTAGTGGCCCACCTGCGCCTTCAGGGCGTGGCCCTGTATCCGTACTTGGACGACCTGCTCCTGCGAATCAGGAGCCCCCAGCAGGGGGAGCTGCACCTTCAACAGACCATCAAGTGTCTTCGGTCTCATGGCTTTGTGATAAATGTAGAGAAGAGCCATCTGACTCCTTCTCAGATCATCTCCCATCTGGGAGTAACAATAGACACGATGAACGTTTCAGTAATGCTGTCCCAGGAGAGACAGGACAAAATCCGCTCTCTTGCATCAGAGACGCTCAAACTACAATCCACCAATGTTCTTCACCTGGCCAGGCTGCTAGGCATGCTAACTTCCTGCCAGGACGTGATTCCTTGGGCACGCTTTCGCACCCGAGGCCTCCAACACCTCTTGCTGCCCTACCAGGATTGCATATCCAACGGGATCAGCAGAAAGATCAGCCTGAATCACTCGGTGTGGGTGGATCTTCGCTGGTGGCTTCACCCGACCAGATTGTCCCAGGGCAGTCCGATCCAGATCCAGGATCAAGTCCCGGTCTTCACGGATGCAAGTCTCCTTGGATGGGGAGCCCATTCCAGAGGGAAGATAGCCCAGGGACTATGGTCATCGGTGGAAGCGACTCAGAGCATCAACTTCCTCGAACTAAGGGCGATATACCTTGCGCTTCAGACGTTTGCTTCCAACTACAGGAGCAACCACGTTCTGATTTACATGGACAGCATGACAGCACGTTCCTATGTGAATCGCCAGGGCGGGACCAAATCGCCAGCCCTACACAAGGAAGCCCGGGCTCTGTTCCTGTGGGCAGAGTCAAACATCGCCTCCATTCGGGCAGAACACGTGCCAGGAGTCGACAATATCACAGCCGACAGGCTGAGTCGGCAGCAAGTCAACCACGCGGAGTGGAGGCTCCACCCAGAGGTTTTCTGACTTCTGGAGGGAAAGTTTGGCGTGATGGAAATGGACTTGTTTGCGTCACACCTGAATCATCAGGTACCGAACTTCTTCGCAAGAGGAAGGTCGCCGGGCGCCTGAGGCATCGACGCTCTGCAGCAGCGGTGGCCCAAGGCCCTCCTCTACGCGTTCCCTCCACTTCAACTACTACAGATTGTTCTGATCAAGATCAGACAGGAGGAGGCGGACATCGTGCTTCTAGCTCCGTATTGGCCATGACGCCTGTGGTTTTCGGACCTTCGAGAGATGTCTCAGCAGCCTCTGTTTCGTCTCCCAGACAGACCGGACCTGTTATCACAGGGACCAATCCTGCATCCACGTCCCTCCTTCCTGCAGTTGACTGCTTGGTGGTTGAGCGGCAGGCCCTGGCCAGCTTAGGCTACTCCGATGCAGTTCTAACAACCATGCTGTCGGATCGGAGAGGGTCAACAAACTGAGTACATAACTCGACTTGGAAAACCTTCTCCAAGTGGAGCGCAGGTAAGGGGATAAACCCAGAGAAGCCTAGGGTTAGAGAACTCCTTGACTTCCTTCAGGCGGGCTTGGAAAAGGGGCTAAGCACAGCCACTCTAAGACGACAGGTCTCGGCCATTGCCTCTATTTTGGGGTTTCCCAGGGGGAGAAGTCTCTCTTCTCACCCCCACGTTAAAAAATTCCTGAAGGGGGCTGCACTCCTGAACCCCCCCCCCACTGTTCATCGGGTCCCTTCATGGGACTTACCCCTGGTGCTTAAAGCCCTCACCAGGGGTCCCTTCGAGCCTATGGCTACTTGTTCCCTTAAAGACCTCACGGTTAAGACAGCATTTTTAGTTGGGATCGTTTCAGCCAGGCGTGTTTCTGAACTGGCTTCCCTTTCTGTTGCCAAGGAACTATGCTTATTTTCAGAGGACAGGGCCACCCTCAGGTTGGATCCTTCCTTTTTGCCTAAAGTTAATTCAGTTTTTCATAGATCCGAGGATTTGATTTTACCTTCCTTCTGCCCTAATCTGCAACATGCCAAGGAAAAGCAGTGGCACTCACTGGATGCTTGCAGGGCACTCAAGTTCTACATTTCTAGGACTGCTCCCTTTCGTAAAACTGAGGCCCTGTTTATCCACTTCAGACTTCCCAAACAGGGTACGAAAGCCTCCCCGTCCACCATCTCCAGATGGCTGAGAGAGGCGATCACCTCGGCGTACAGAGCCAGAGGGGTTCCCCCTCCTGCAGGGATTGTGGCCCATTCTCTTCGAGGGGCTGCAACTTCAGTGGCCTTCAAGGCCTGTCCCTCTTTGGCAACAGTTTGTAGGGCTGCCACCTGGAGCACCCCGAACACGTTTATTAAGTTTATAAAATTGACACCTACGCTTCCAGAGATGTCGTATTTGCTCGACGGGTCCTCCAGAGTGTGGTGCAGGATGCCTCAATTTAATCCCTCCCTTGAAGTTCAGTGGGCACAGCTTTGGTACATCCCAGATGTGCCTGCTGACCCTGACTGGAGCTGCTGGAGAACGGGAAGGTTGGTACTTACCGTGAACTCCCCTTCTTAGCAGCTCCAGTCAGGGTCAGCATCCCGCCCCTTGAGAGGAAATTGAGGTCTTCCTTCTGTTGTTGTTCAGTCTGTTATCCTTCCTATTCTGCCTCCTTGGAGGTCAGACTGGGTTGTGGTTTGCAGTTACATGTAGGTGTGGCCCCAGAGACATGGGATAGGTAGGGCCAGTGGTCTGCCATTGTTGCCACACCAGAGAACGTCGTGGGAGGACAAGTCACCAGTGGAGGCTGCAGTGTTGTCCCCAGATGTTCCCTCGAGTTCAGAGTTGGGAGTTTGTTCATTAAAGGCTTTGGATTGACTGGGCGGATCCAGGAGCCCCTCCCATCTCTGCAAGTCCTTCATCTGACCTGCCTACTGGAGAGGGAGGAGCTACCCAGATGTGCCTGCTGACCCTGACTGGAGCTGCTGAGAAGGGTTGTTCATGGTAAGTACCAACCTTCCCGTTCTCAAACTATTTAGCACTGGGACCCACTTTTTAGAAAGATAATCTGTCTGGGACCCACGAGATGTGATGTCATGTCCAGAAGTGCCATCATTGTTATGCCAGAGCCTGCCACTTTCCTGAGAATACAGCAATAAGTTGGGTTATTTTTCAGCCATTTTCCAATAGCAGAGTGAATTAGAAAGAAAAACAGCCTATTTACAACCTTGACACAAGCAAAACAACCACATATCCCTCCCCCTTTCCAGCATCCCATCTTCCTATATTTTCAATATTGCTGCTCTAGGTGCTTCATGACCCACCTGAAATTCACTTGTGACCCACTTGTGGATCCTGACCCATAGTTTGGGAACCATTGTATTAAAAGTTTTAAAAGTTCTATGTATTAAAAGTTCTATGTATTAAAAGCATAGAACAGGTATAAGAAACCAAAGGAGAAGAATTCCGATGCAGATTCACAATAGATCTGTTAATACTGTTAGGTGCAAAATACATACTAGGTCTGTTTCCTAATGTAATCTGTCTGTGGAATTAAAATAATCATGTAGCCTTAGGGACTCCTCACTTTACAATGGACTCATTTTATAATGAAATTGTTTCACAGTAAAACAAGGTTCACTATATAAGGGGCAGCGCAATTCTATAGACTGCGCAGTGTCGGCGCAATGAGGTTGCACGCTCCCGCGCAATAGGAGCTCATGCTCCCTTGCCATGGGGAGGCTCCAGCCTCACCTATTATATACTGCACTAGGATATGGCGTTGGCCAGCTGGCCTCGCCATTCCAGTGCAGTATAGGATTGCGCCCTTACTCACTTTACAATCACTATTCCCTGTAAGGTCTCTGTGCCTCTGCATGGACCCCTTCACTTGCTCTTTGATTGCTTATTTGCTGTGCTGTACTATCCTGGTTACTTTGCTCCAAACAGTTGTCACATACGCAGCACAATCCAGGCCTGCCCATGTTACTGGACGGCAATTATTTCTCAGTGAACACGCATAGGAATGTGCTGTAAGGTGACAATCGAAGAGACACTTCTGAGTATACATTTAATTAGGCTTGCCCTGTAAGCAGTGGTGTCATCTAAATGATTTAAGAACAGGTACTCACTTTTGATTGGCACATGTCGGGACCCGCCCACCAGAAGTGACATCATAAGCCAGAAGTGATGTCGTGGCAGGAAGTAACATGAAAAAAGCCCTTTTTGAGGCCTCAGATGATTTTAAACTGACCCAACAGTTGCAACAGTATTCCACAGCACCCCCAGAACATGTTAAGGAGGCCTGGCATCATGTTAAAGTGACCCAACAGTTCCAAAACCCCAGAGCAACTCATTTTTCAGTGGCAAGGAAAGGAAAGGCTCCGCTCGCTGCCTGCCTGCCTGCCTGGCTCTGAGAACATGCAGGCAACTCAAACGTGCAGGAAATTCAAACGTTGCAGAGGGCGGAGTCGACGAGTGGGTGGGCGAATGGGCGGGGCCAGCCATAATCCTAGGAACCGGTATTCGCGTACCCCCGTGTACCCCCTGCATGACATCACTGCCTGTAAGTCCCACTTTCAATAAAGCTAACTCTTCAGTAAGCAAGCATAGAATGGCAGACTAAACCATAAATGAAGAAGCTTTAACAAAATGTCTGATTGCTTCCAAACATAAAATACAATACAATCTCCCACCTCCTGTGTTCTCAGGTCTGAAAGTTAAAGGTCTCTGCTGAATATTTTTTCCCTCCACCCCCCCCCAACACCCTGTTTTCTCAAATACATGCACTAGCTGTATGCACTAGATACATGGATATCTTGACCAGCATAGGTTGGTGAGAATTGATAAGAGGAACTAATTGCTTTCTGTCCCACATACTGTGCTATCTCCACAGGTTAATTGCTCAGCGGTTTGCCACTTTTGAAGCTACCATGCTCTATGCTTTCCCTTCTCCACAGGTTGCAAGATTAGTTGCTTTAAGGTATTGTGTGTTTAAAAAAAATCACAGTAACCAGCTTGTTAGCTTGTCAGACTTGTCAGAAAGCATGTTACTTTTGTTTCATTATAACAATGATTTTCACCCTCTGGGTCAATTTCTGCAGCTTCCACATTTCGTAGCAATGTGACAGTAGTCCCCCCTAAGTAAAGCACAAAAAACAAAAGACAAAACGGAGTATTTTGTATGCTGTAGTAGCTTGTAATCGTATACTAAATTAAAGGGGCAGTTTAAGTGAGAAAAAAGCCTGGCGAATCTCTGGAGGATCACATCTGGGCTTCTGAATAATTAAACAGATAAACAGTAATCATTTCTGCATACTAATTTCTTACCCTCATACTTGTGACTGTTCAACACCAATGGAGTATATAAATACTGTTGGCTGATTGATTGATTGATTGATTGATTGATTGATTGATTGATTGATTGATTGATTGAT